>CM038676.1:633107574-633420813 GCA_021605205.1 Aegilops longissima
CACTTGTGCAGCCCGTCGAAAGTTCTGGTCTTGAGCCCGCGCAGCACTTCAGCATTTTCCTCTCTCGCTTGACCGTTGCTTCTTGGATGAGCAAAGCCAGACCTTAGCGCCAAGGTCTTGGACGATTGCATGAAGGTGTAACTCAGTAAATTGTGTGCGCTTGTCGGTGATGATCCCGTTAGGGATTCCAAACGGCAAACAATTGACTGAAGAACTTGATCGCTTGATCGTGCCATCACCTTCCTCATCGCTTCCACTTCCGCCACTTTGTGAACTTGTCGATGGCGCCGCACAAGTACTCAAAGCCCCGACAACTCGGGGAAGGGGCCGAGATGTCGAGCCCCGCACCAAAAGGGCCAGGATAAAGGGATCGTCTGGAGAGCTTGAGCTGGCTGGTGTATCTTTTTGGAATGGAACTGACACGCTTCACACTTGGTTACTTATGCAGTTGCATCCTGGAGGGCTGTCGGCCAGAAGAAACCTTGCCGGAAAGCTTTGCCGGCAAGTGCTCTTGCGCCAATGTGGTGACCACATATGCCTCCGTGTATCTCTGCCAACAGCCTCTGTCCATCTTCCCTAGGAATACACTTCAATTTCACACCGTTGAGTCTTCTTCTGTACAGTATGCTGTCGACAAACTGGTACATACTTGACTGCCGGGCTACTCTTTCTGCTTCTTCTTGTTCTTCGGGAAGTTCTCCTGTCTGAAGGAAAAGGACAATTGGCTGCGCCCATGCTGGAGCTTGTGGCTCGACAACGAGGACTAAAGGCACATCTGCTGCTGCGGGAACGTCGGCTTCTCGGCAAGAACCTGCGGCTCGCCGAGCTTGATGTTCCCGGCAAGCTTGCCGAGCAAGACTTGCCTCAAGCGCCCGCTTCAACGAAACAAACCACGGGCTTGTCGGAGCAGATCGCCCCTCAAGATCAAGTTGGTGTTGATCTTGGGGACCTTCGCAACGACGGCTTCGGGAAGCTCTGCCGGAAAGTAGTCACCAGAGATCAACTTCCTCTTCTTGCTTTGTCCAGTTGATGGTGTTATGGTTGGTTGAGTCAGCTTGAGCACGAAAATCCCTGGTTCCACAGGCAACTTAAGTGCAGCACACTTTGACAGGCCGTCAGCAATATCATTCTGAGCTCTTGGAACATGTTCCATTTGCAGGCCGTCAAAGTGCTCTTCTAGCTTCCTCACTTCATCAACGTAGGCTTCCATCAACGGACTCTGATAATCTTTGTTCACTTGGCGGACGACAAGCTGCGAGTCACCCCTGACAATAAGCTTTTTGATCCCAAGGTCTACGGCGATCCTGAGACCGGCAAGCAAACCTTCATACTCTGCAGTATTGTTTGTTGCTTGTTCCTTGGGAAAGTGCATCTGGACTACGTACTTGAGGTGCTCTCCGGTGGGTGCGATAAGCAGCACGCCGGCACCGACGCCTTGCAGCGAGAAGGCACCATCAAAGTACATTAGCCACTCTTTGCTTGCTTCCTTGACGGGAATGCTCGTCTCCGGAATCTCTTCATCTGGCGTTGGCGTCCATTCTGCTATGAATTCTGCCAATGCTCTGCTTTGGATAGTTGAAGTGCTTTCAAACTTGAGGCCAAAGCTCGACAATTCCAGTGCCCACTCGACAATCCTGCCTGTTGCCTCTGGATTCTGCAGTATCCTCTTGAGCGGAAAGCGAGTGACGACTATGATCTCATGTGCTTGGAAGTAATGGCGCAGCTTTCTCGAGGCCATGAGGAGGCCGAAAAGCAATTTCTACACACCAGAGTACCTTGACCTAGCCCCCTGCAGGAGGGAACTGACAAAGTAAACTGGGCGCTGCACCATCCTTTTCTGCATCTGTTCATGCGTCTGCGCGGGTTCGTCCTTGTCGGGACCAGAGCTTGTCGGCGAAGCCCCCTGCTTGTCGCTGGATGTGCTTGCCGTGGTTGCTGGCTCGTCATCCGCCTCCCTCTCCGCTACTAACGCAGCACTAACCACTTGATTGGTTGCCGCTATATATAGCAGCAACTTCTCTTGTGGTTTAGGTGCGACAAGTGTTGGAGTGGAGGACAGGTATCTCTTTAAGTCCTGCAGCGCAGCCTCCGCTTCGGGAGTCCATTTCATTGGACCTGCCTTTTTCAAAATCTTGAAAAAACGGCAGGGCGCGCTCAGCAGATCTAGAAATAAACCTGCTGAGAGCAGCTATGCAACCGGAAAGTTTTCGTACATCCTTGACGCGCTTTGGTGCTTCAATCTGCTCAATGGCCTTGATCTTGTCGGGATTGGCTTCAATCCCTCGCTGAGACACGAAGAACCCGAGAAGCTTGCCGGAAGGGACTCCAAACACGCACTTCTCGGGGTTGAGCTTGAGGTTGATCTTGCGCAGATTTGCAAAGGTCTCGTCCAAATCTTGAACCAGAGTTGCTTTGTCCTTGCTTTTGACCACTATGTCATCCATGTAGGCTTCTACATTTCTGTGCATTTGCGGCTCAAAAGCGTCATGGACTACCCTTGCAAATGTTGATCCAGCATTCTTCAAACCGAAAGGCATCCGTACGAAACAGTATGTGCCACATGGTGTAATGAATGCGGTCTTCTCCTCATCTTCTTCAGCCATGAAGATCTGATGGTATCCTGAGTATGCATCAAGAAACGAAAGCAAATCACACCCAGCCGTGGAGTCAACAATCTGGTCGATGCGCGGTAAGGGAAATGGATCTTTGGGACAAGCTTTATTAACATCCGTGAAGTCAATACAAAGTCTCCATTTTCCATTTGCTTTGCGCACGACTACAGGATTGGCCAACCACGTAGGATGGAGCACTCCTCTGACAAGGCCTGCTGCTTCCAGTTTCTTGATCTCTTCTGCTATGAATTCTTGGCGCTCCACTGCTTGCTTCCTGACTTTTTGCTTGACGGGCCGCGCATGAGGACAAACGGCCAGGCGGTGCTCAATCACTTTCCTGGGAACACCGGGGATGTCAGACGGTTGCCATGCAAACACGTCGACATTCGCCCGCAGGAAAGCAACGAGCGCGCCTTCCTATTTAGGGTCAAGAGAGGCACTGATGGTGAAGGTACCACCTGTGCCGTCCTCCTTGGCGGGTGTCTTCTTGGTCTTTGGCGGAGCTGTCATCTTCTTCTTGCACTTGCCGGTGGAGCTCAATGGTGCGTCCTCAACGGTAGCGCAGCACTCCGAAGAGGTGCGTTTGCCGGAGTGGGCATCAGAGCTCTTGCCGGACTTGGACTTTGTCTTCTTCCCCCGGGAGCTTCAGCAGCAAGTGTTTGGCAATCTGTCGCGGCTGCTGCATCCCGGTAGATTTTGTCGGCACAAATAAGGGCATCTTTCTTGTCGCCGTGGACGGAGATGACGCTTATCGGGCCTGGCATCTTGAGTAAGTTGTAGGCGTAGTGAGAGGCTGCCATGAACTTGGCGAGTGCTGGACGGCCAAGTATCCCATTGTAAGGCAATGGGAAATCGGCAACGTCGAATGTGACCCTCTCAGTCCTAAAGTTCAGCTCGCTGCCAAATGTTACCGGCAGCGTAATCTTCCTCTTCGGCTTGCTCCTTCCCGGATTGATCCCTTGGAAGGTGCCAGTCTCTTCGAGCTCGCTGTCAGGGATTTGAAGCTTCTGGAGCACCACGGAGGAGATCAGATTCAAGCCGGCCCCGCCGTCAACTAGCATCTTGGTGACCTTGAGGTTGCGGACGGTTGGTGAGACCAACATCGGTAAGCACCCGACCGCAGTTATGCGATCAGGGTGGTCCTCAATATCAAAGACGATAGGCGTGCTGGACCACTTCAGAGGCTTGCATGACTCTACGGATGGTTCCGCTGCATTGACCTCCGCATCCATTGCTTGAGTTGGCGGTGGAGGTATGCGAGAAGCACCTCCGTCAACGCAGAGGACCTCTGTGGCCTTCGAAACTCCTGCTCATCGGCGTCGTCGTCTTCCATATCTTCGTCGTCGTCATCATCTTCATCCTTGTCGCGGCCGCGGGGAGGTCTATCTCCTTGCCGCTGCTTGGCCTTGCCGCGACGCCGTCCCCGGCCGGGACGTTTCTTGCTTGCTCCCCCAGCACCTTCCTGGGCCTTCTCCTTGCCGCGCCGCTCGTACTCAGCCTTCTGCTGCTCAACAAGCTGCTCGACCTTCTTGCAGCTCTGGAGGTCGTGGCCCTTGGTGCGGTGGATCTTGCAGTACTGCTTGCCGGAGCCGTCCTGCTTGTCGGCGGCAGCCACAGACTGGTGGTGGGTGTCAGCGGCAACCTCCTTACCTGAGCCGCCAGCCTTGACGTTCTTGTCGCCACCTCCGTTGCCGGACTGCTCAACAGCTAGCACTTCTCTACCTTTCTTCTTCCTGTTGCCCCGCCGCCGGCCCTTCTTCGCCGGGGCGGTCTCCTCACTGTCAGATCCTGCTTCTGCATTCTCTCCTGGGAGCCTCCTCCCTTCCTCAGCGCGTGCACACTTGTCGGCCAAGGCGTACAGCTCACTAACGTCCTTGACTTTGCACATCGCCATCTCCTCCCTCATCCTGCGGTTCCGCACGTTCTGATGAAACGCGCTGATCACCGCGGCAGGGTGGACATCTGGGATGTTGTAGTGCACACGGCTGAATCTCTGAATAAACTTGCGCAAGGACTCTCCTTCCTTCTGGGCGAGCAGATGAAGGTCATTCTCTTGGCCATGGGGCTTGTGGCCACCTGTGAAGGCGCCAACAAACTGATGGCACAGATCTGCCCAAGAGGATATGGAGCTGTTCGGCAAGTGCATGAGCCAAGATCTGACGTTGGGCTTGAGCACGAGCGGGAAGTAGTTGGCGAGGATCTTGTCGTCCCGTCCCCCCGCAGCCTGCACCGCGATGGTGTAGATGCTGAGGAACTCTGACGGATGCGTCCTGCCATCATACTTCTCCGGCACATCTGGTTTGAAGTTTTTCTGGCTAGGCCACTGGACTTGCCGCAACTCACGAGTGAACGCAGGGCAACCTACCGCGTACGGCAAGTCGCCTGGCTCCTCCGGCGCGCGCATGTCAACAGAAGGCCCAGCGCGCTTGTCGAACTGACGTCGCGCTTTTCTCTGGCGCTCGATGCGAGTTCGAGTGTCCTCTTGTTGTCGTTCATGAAGAACTTGGCGCTGATCGCGGCGAAGCCATGGATCCGGCGACGCGTGGAGTCGCCGCCGAGGTGGATCCGTGAGTCGGCGATCTTGGCCTTCGGGGCGGAGAGTGCATGGTAGTTGCACCTCCGACAGTCTCGTCGCCATCGGCTCGTGCCTTGTCGTCTTGCCGCGGCAATGATGGCGTTGGTTGCCGCGGAGCGTCACCGTTGGCAAAGCCGATGAGGCTCTGGATTGTGGCCCTCCACTCGTCGACCTTGTCGGCCGTTGGAGGGTAGTCGAGGAGCAGCTGAGCTCTCGCCGGAGCTTCTGCTGGAGTAGTGGGTGGCATTGGCGAACGGTGCGAGGGGCGGGATATGCTCGGACTTCTAACTATGTTAGAAGTAGCAGCACCCCGTCCAGGCGACCGTATCTCACTCGTGCCAGCATGTTGGCGCGCATGCTGGTCTTGAGGGTCTCGATCCAACGAACGTATGGCATTGTGAACGCCATGACGTTGTTGGTCCCGCGTCTCCTGAGATGGGCGCGGGGGATGCGCGGACGCCGATATTTGCGGGGCCTTGTCCTTGGACTTGGCAACGTCACGAACTCCTTCGTCGGTGCCCGTTCCTCCGCCGGCGTCTGCTCCACCACCCGTTTGCTGCGGTGATGGTGGATACGACGCGGACGGCTCTGCTGCCGCCGAAGCCTTCTTCTTCGGTGGCATGTTGAGCAAGATGTTGAGGACGCTGCTCGTGTGAACGTCGGATCAGATTCACACGGCCTCGACGCCCCCCTACCTGGCGCGCCAAAGATGTTGGGGAGGCTGATCATACCCACGAACACCTATGGGGCCGGCGGACCAGGCCCCTTTGTGGTTCGGAGGGGGGCGGAGATCGCACGAAGAGCGGATCGAGGCGAAGCACACGAGCAGTTTACCCAGCTTCGGAGCTCTCCGGAGAGATAAAACTCCTACTGCTGCTTGTTTGATGTCTTGTGTTCTTGCTAGGGAGCGATGCAAGCTACAAAACCTAGCGCGAGCGTATCTGGTCTCGAGTGAGTCGAATGAACCCCACCCTTTCTACGTTGCGCATGGGCCTCCTTTTATATGCTCAAGGGGTCTCCGACAGGTGGCAACATAGGCGAGGGTACAAATGTAAAAACAGGAGTTGGTACACCTACCCGAACAGTGTACACTGCAAAATACCTAACTCTGACGGCAAGGGACAAAAGCAATAAATGCCCGTCTGTGTCGCCCAAACAGTGCAACAGAGACCGTCAGGTGCGCCACCGCTCGCCACGATGGCAAGCTTGTAAGCGCCGCTTATCGCTGCTCTCCGCTGGCTGCACAGCCTCTTGGCACGCGCGCATGGAATGGCCTCATGGCGACACGTTGTTGGATGAGCTGGAGCGGAGATGGAGAGAGGTTGCTTGCCGCGGCAAGCGCCTTGCCACGGCCGAATCCTTTTCGCGTCCGGAGGCTTGTCGCGCTCCGAGCCTTCCCGACAAGCTCCTCTTGCCGGGGCCCTGTCTCCTGCATGCCTTGAATGGCCTTCCCGGCAAGCTCCTCTAGCCGGGGCCTTGTCTTCTTAGTCAAATACTTTGTTCTTGAATCGCTCCAAAGGAGCCACGGAGGATCTTGGCGGTGACCAGGCAAACCCTGCCGCGGGGTGCTGCAACTGTCCGTGCACGAGTACGGGATACTAGGGTACCCCTACTCTAGTACACCGACAGGTTGGCACACGTTTTCGTCTTGACTCTCCGGTAGAAACTTTGGGGCACTCTTTGAAGTACTTTGTGTTGGTTTGAGTAGATGAATCTGAGATTGTGTGATGCATATTGTATAATCATACCCACGGATACTTGAGGTGACATTGGAGTATCTAGGTGACATTAGGGTTTTGGTTGATTTGTGTCTTAAGTTGTTATTCTAGTACGAACTCTATGATAGATTGATCCGAAAGAATAACTTTGAGGTGGTTTCGTACCCTACAATGATCTCTTCATTTGTTCTCCGCTATTAGTGACTTTGGAGTGACTCTTTGTTGCATGTTGAGGGATAGTTATATGATCCATTTATGTTATTATTGTTGAGAGAACTTGCACTAGTGAAAGTATGAACCCTAGGCCTTGTTTCCTAGCATTGCAATACCGTTTACACTCACTTTTATCATTAGTTACCTTGCTGTTTTTATATTTTCAGATTAAAAAAACCTATATCTACTATCCATGTTGCACTTGTATCACCATCTCTTCGCCGAACTAGTGCACCTATACAATTTACCATTGTATTGGGTGTGTTGGGGACACAAGAGACTCTTTGCTATTTGGTTGCAGGGTTGTTTGAGAGAGACCATCTTCATCCTACGCCTCCCACGGATTGATAACCCTTAGGCCATCCACTTGAGGGAAATTTGCTACTGTCCTACAAACCTCTGCACTTGGAGGCCCAACAACGTCTACCAGAAGAAGGTTGTGTAGTAGACATCACGCACCTACACAAACAAATAAGAACCTCGCAACCAACGCGATAAAGGGGTTGTCAATCCCTTCACGGTCACTTACGAGAGTGAGATCTCATAGATATGATAAGATAATATTTTTGTTATTTTTATAATAAAGACTGATAGTAAAGAAAGCAAAATAAACGGCGCCGGAAATAGCTTGTTGACGGGAGACTAATATGATGGAAAATAGACCCGGGGGCCATAGGTTTTGATATGTCCATTTTGCATCATGCTTTTATATCGATATTTATTGCATAATGGGCTGTTATTACACATTATGTCACAATACTTATGCCTATTCTCTCTTATTTTACAAGATTTACATAAGGAGGGAGAATGCCAATGGGAATTCTCAATGGAAAAGGAGCAAATATTAGAGGCCTATTCTGCACAACTCCAAAAGTCCTGAAACTTCACGGAAATTATTTTTGGAAATAATGAAAAATACTGAGCGGAAGAAATACCAGAGGGGGCCCACACCCTGGCCACGAGGGTGGGGGGCGCGCCCTACCCCCCTGGGCGCGCCCCCTGCCTCGGGCCCCTGACTGGCCCTCCGGTGCCCATCTTCTTCTATATGAAGTCTTCGTCCAAAAAATCATAAGCAAGCTTTCGTGATGAGACTCCGCCGCCACGAGGCGGAACCTTGGCGGAACCAATCTAGGGCTCTGGCGGAGCTGTTCTGCCGGGGACACTTCCCTTCGGGAGGGGGAAATCATCACCATCGTCATCACCAACGACCCTCTCATCGGGAGGGGGTCAATCTCCATCAACATCTTCACCAGCACCATCTCCTCTCAAACCCTAGTTCATCTCTTGTATCCAATTCTTGTCTCTAAGTCTAGGATTGGTACCTGTAGGTTGCTAGTAGTGTTGATTACTCCTTGTAGTTGATGCTAGTTGGTTTATTTGGTGGACGATCATATGTTTAGATCCATTATGCATATTAATACCCCTCTGATTATGAACATGAATATGCTTTGTGAGTATTACGTTTGTTCCTGAGGACATGGGAGAAGTCTTGCTATTAGTAGTCATGTGAATTTGGTATTCGTTCGATATTTTGATGAGATGTATGTTGTCTCTCCTCTAGTGGTGTTATGTGAACGTCGACTACATGAAACTTCACCATTATTTGGGCCTAGAGGAAGGCATTGGGAAGTAATAAGTAGATGATGGGTTGCTAGAGTGACAGAAGCTTAAACCCTAGTTTATGCGTTGCTTCGTAAGGGGCTGATTTGGATCCATATGTTTCATGCTATGGTTAGGTTTACCTTAATACTTCTTTTGTAGTTGCGGATGCTTGCAATAGGGGTTAATTATAAGTGGGATGCTTTTCCAAGTAAGGAAAGCACCCAAGCACCGGTCCGCCGACATATCAAATTATCAAAGTACCGAACGCGAATCATATGAACATGATGAAAACTAGCTTGACGATAATTCCCATGTGTCCTCGGGAGCGCTTTTCTCTATATAAGAGTTTGTCCAGGCTTGTCCTTTGCTACAAAAAGGATTGGGCCACCTTGCTGCACTTTATTTACTTTTGTTACTTGTTGCTCGTTACAAATTATCTTATCACAAAACTATCTGTTACCTATAATTTCAGTGCTTGCAGAGAATACCTTGCTGAAAACCGCTTATCATTTCCTTCTGCTCCTCGTTGGGTTCGACACTCTTACTTATCGAAAGGACTACGATAGATCCCCTATACTTGTGGGTCATCAAGACTCTTTTCTGGCGCCGTTGCCGGGGAGTGAAGCGCCTTTGGTAGGTGGAATTTGGTAAGGAAAAATTTATATAGTAAGCTGAAATTTACTGTCACTTATTACTATGGAAAGTAATCCTCTGAGGGGCTTGTTCGGGGTACCTTCACCCCGACCAGTAGAGCAAAGAGTTGCTCCTCAACCTACTGAACCTACTGAAAATGAAAATGTCTACTTTGAAATTCCTTCGGGTATGATAGAAAAACTGCTAGCTAATCCTTTTGCAGGAGATGGAACATTACATCCTGATGAGCACCTAATATATGTGGATGAAGTTTGTGGATTATTTAAGCTTGCAGGTATGCCCGATGATGTTATCAAGAAGAAGGTCTTCCATTTATATTTGAAGGGAGATGCATTGACATGGTATAGGCTATGTGATGATATGGGATCATGGAACTACAAACGATTGAAATTGGAATTTCAGCAGAAGTTTTATCCTATGCATCTTGTTCATCGTGATCGCAATTATATATATAAATTTTGGCCTCGCGAAGGAGAAAGCATCGCTCAAGCTTGGGGGAGGCTTAAGTCAATGTTATATTCATGCCCCAATCATGAGCTCTCAAGAGAAATGATTATTCAAAATATTTATGCTTGGCTTTCTGATAACAATCGCACCATGCTCAATACTTCTTGTGCTGTCTCTTTTATGATGAAGACTATTGAATTCAAATGGGATTTATTGGAAAGAATTAAACGCAACTCTGAAGATTGGGATCTCGACGAAGGTAAGGAGTCAGGTATGACACCTAAGTTTGATTGTGTTAAATCTTTTATGGATACCGATGTTTTCCATAAATTTAGCACTAAATATGGACTTGACTCTGAGATAGTAGCTTCTTTCTGTGAATCTTTTGCTACTCATGTTGATCTCCCTGTTGGGGAACGTAGTAATTTCAAAAATTTTCCTACGATCACGCAAGACCATGGTGATGCATAGCAACGAGATGAGAGTGTTGTCTACGTACCCTCGTAGACCAGCAACGGAAGCGTTGACGCAACGTAGAGGAAGTAGTCGTACTTCTTCCCGATCCAACCGATCCAAGTACCGAACGTCGGCACCTCCGAGTTCTGCACACGTTCAGCTCGATGACGTCCCTCGAACTCCGATCCAGCCGAGTGTTGAGGAGAGTTTCGTCGGACCTGACGGCGTGGTGACGATGATGATGTTCCACCGCGCAGGGCTTCGCCTAAGCTCCATAGCGGTATATTCGAGGTGTAATTTGGTGGAAGGGGCACCGCACACGGCTAAGGAATCGATCTCAATGATCAACTTGTGTGTCATGGGGTGCCCCCTGCCCCTGTATATAAAGGAGGGAAGGGGAGGGGCTGGCCGGCCAGGAGGGAGGCGCACCAGGGTGTCCTACTCCTACTAGGAGTAGGATTCCCCCAAATCCTAGTCCAACTAGGGTTTGACCAAGGGAGAGGGAGAGAGGCGCCACCCCTTCTCCTAATCCTAATAGGACTAGGGAAGGGGGAAGGCTGCGCCAGCTATAGGGCCCCTTTTCTCTTTCCCTTAAGGCCCATCAAGGCCCATTGACTCCCGGGGGTTCCGGTAACCCCGGTACTCGATAAAATTCCCAATTTCACCCGGAGTGATTCCGAGTCCAAACATAGGCTTCCAATATATCAATCTTTATGTCTCGACCATTTCGAGACTCCTCGTCATGTCCGTGATCTCATCCGGGACTCGAACAACCTTCGTACATCAACATCATAAAACTCATAGTAACTGCCATCGAAGCGTTAAGCGTGCGGACCCTACGGGTTCGAGAACTATGTAGACATGACCAAGACACCTCTCGGTCAATAACCAATAGCGGACCTGGATGCCCATATTGGTTCCTACATATTCTACGAAGATCTTTATCGGTCGGACCGCATAACAACATCGTTGTTCCTTTGTCATCGGTATGTTACTTGCCCGAGATTCGATCGTCGGTATCCAATACCTAGTTCAATCTCGTTCTCGCAAGTCTCTTTACTCGTTCCGTAATACATCATCTCATAACTAACTCATTAGTTACAATGCTTGCAAGGCTTAGGTGATGAGCATTACCGAGAAGGCCCAGAGATACCTCTCCGACAATCGGAGTGACAAATCCTAATCTCAAATATGCCAACCCAACATGTACCTTCGGAGACACCTGTAATGTACCTTTATAATCACCCGATTCGTTGTGACGTTTGGTAGCACCAAAGTGTTCCTCGGGCAAACGGGAGTTGCATAATCTCATAGTCATAGGAACATGTATAAGTCATGAAGAAAAGCACTAGCAACAAACTATACGATCAGGTGCTATGCTAATGGAATGGGTCATGTCAATCAGATCATTCAACCAATGATGTGATCCCGTTAATCAAATAACAACTCCTTGTTCATGGTTAGGAAACATAACCATCTTTGATTAACGAGCTAGTCAAGTAGAGGCATACTAGTGACACTCTGTAGGTTTATGTATTCACACATGTATTATGTTTCCGGTTAATACAATTCTAGCATGAATAATAAACATTTATCATGATATAAGGAAATAAATAATAACATTATTATTGCCTCTAGGGCATATTTCCTTCAGTCTCCCACTTGCACTAGAGTCAATAATCTAGTTCACATCGCCATGTGATTTAACATCAATAGTTCACATCTATATGTGGTTAACACCCATAGTTCACATCGACATGTGACCAACACCCAAAGGGTTTACTAGAGTCAGTAATCTAGTTCACATCGCTATGTGATTAACACCCAAAGAGTACTAAGGTGTGATCATGTTTTGCTTGTGAGATAATTTTAGTCAACGGGTCATCACATTCAGAGCCGTAAGTATTTTGCAAATTTCTATGTCTACAATGCTCTTGCGGAGCTACTCTAGCTAATTGCTCCCACTTTCAATATGTATCTAGATTGAGACTCGAGTCATCTAGATTAGTGTTAAAACTTGCATCGGCGTAACCTTTTACTTACGAACCTTTTTCACTTCCATAATCGAGAAACATATCCTTATTCTACTAAGGATAATTTTGACCGCTGTCCATTGATCTACTTCCTAGATCTCTATTGCACTCCCTTGCCAATCTTAGTGGTAGGGTATGCAATAGATCTGGTACACAGCATGACATACTTTATAGAACCTATGGCTGATGCATAGGGAATGACTTTCATTCTCTTTCTATCTTCTGCCGTGGTCGGGTTTTGAGTCTTACTCAATCTCACACCTTGTAACACAGGCAAGAACTCTTTCTTTGACTGTTCCATTTTGAACTACTTCAAAATCTTGTCAAGATATGTATTCATTGAAAAACTTTATCAAGCGTCTTGATCTATCTCTATAGATCTTGATGCTCAATATGTAAGCAGCTTCACCGAGGTCTTTCTTTGAAAAACTCCTTTCAAACACTCCTTTATGCTTTGCGAATAATTCTACATTATTTCGATCAACAATATGTCATTCACATATACTTATCGAAATGCTGTAGTGCTCCCACTCACTTTCTTGTAAATACAGGCTTCTCCAAAAGTCTCAGATAAAACCATATGCTTTGATCACACTATCAAAGCGTTTATTCCAACTCGAGATGCTTGCACCAGTCCATAGATGGATCGCTGGAGCTTGCACATTTTGTTAGCTCCTTTAGGATTGACAAAACCTTCGGTTGCATCATATACAACTCTTCTTTAATAAATCCATTAAAGAATGTAGTTTTGACATCCATTTGCCAGATTTCATAAAATGTGGCAATTGCTAACATGATTCGAGACAGACTTAAGCATCGCTACAATTGAGAAAATCTCATTGTAGTCAACACCTTGAACTTGTCAAAACCTTTTTGCGACAAGTCGAGCTTTGTAGATAGTAACACTACTATCAATGTCCGTCTTCCTCTTGAAGATCCATTTATTTAACATGGCTTGCCGATCATCGAGCAAGTCAATCAAAGTCCATACTTTGTTCTCATACATGGATCCTATCTCAGATTTCATGGTCTCAAGCCATTTCGCGAATCTGGGCTCATCATCGCTTCCTCATAGTTCGTAGGTTCATCATGGTCTAGTAACATGACTTCTAGAATAAGATTATCGTACCACTCAGTGCGGATCTTACTCTGGAAGACCTACGAGGTTTAGTAACAACTTGATCTGAAGTTTCATGATCATCATCATTAACTTCCTCACTAATTGGTGTAGGAATCATCGGAACTGATTCCGTGATGAACTACTTTCCAATAAGGGAGAAGGTACAATTACCTCATCAAGTTCTACTTTCCTCCCACTCACTTCTTTCGAGAGAAACTTCTTCTCTAGAAAGGATCCATCTTAACAAAAACTTGCCTTCGGATCTGTGATAGAAGGTGTACCCAACTTTTTTCTTTTGGGTATTCTATGAAGACGCACTTCTCGATTTGGGTTCGAGCTTATCGGTGAAAACCTTTTCACATAAGCATCACAACTCCAAACTTTAAGAAACGACAGCTTAGGTTTATTGCTAAACCATAGTTCATACGGTGTCATCTCAGCGGATTTAGATGGTTGCCCTATTAAACGTGAATGCAGCTGTCTTTAATGCATAACCCCAAAGCGATAGTGGTAAATCGGTAAGATACATCATAGATCGCACCATATCAAAATAAAATACGGTTACTGACGTTCGAACACACCATAATGTTGTGGTGTTCCATGTGGCGTGAGCTGTGAAACTATTCCACATTGTTTTCATTGAAGACCAAACTCGTAACTCAAATATTCATCTCCACGATCAGATCGCAGAAACTTTATTTTCTTGTTGCGATGATTTTCCACTTCACTCTGAAATTCTTTGAACCTTTCAACTATTTCAGACTTATGTTTCATCAAGTAGATATACCCATATCTACTCAAATCATCTTGTGAAGGTCGAAAATAACGATACTTGCCACGAGCATCAACATTCATTGGATCGCATACATCGGTATGTATTATTTCCAATAAGTCAAGAGCTTGTTCCATTGTTCCGAGAACGGAGTTTTAGTCATCTTGCCCAAAAGGCACGGTTCGCAAGCATCAAATGATTCATAATCAAGTGATTCCAAAAGTCCATCAACATGGAGTTTTCTTCATGCGCTTTACACCAATATGACCTAAGCGGCGATTACCACAAATAAGTTGCACTATCATTATTAACTTTGCATCTTTTGGTTTCAATATTATGAATATGTGTATCACTATGATCGAGATCCAATGAACCATTTTCATTGAGTGTGTAACCATATAAGGTTTTATTCATGTAAGCAGAACAACAATTTATTCTCTTACTTAAATGAATAACAGTATTGCAATAAACATGATCAAATCATATTTATGCTCAACACCAAATAACACTTATTTAGGTTCCACACTAATCCCGAAAGTATAGGTAGTGTGAGATGATGATCATATCAATCTTGGAACTACTTCCAACACTCATCGTCACTTCCCTTCAACTAGTTTCATTCATTCTCAAACTCCTGTTTGATTACTACTCTTAGCAACCGAACCAGTATCAAATACTGAGGGTTGCTATGAACACTAGTAAAATACACATCAATAATCTGTATATCAAATATACCTTTGTTCACTTTGCCATCCTTCTTATCCACCAAATACTTGGGGTAGTTCCGCTTCCAAAGACCAGTTCCATTGCAGCAAAAGCACTTAGTCTCGTGCTTAGGTCTAGACTTGGGCTTTTTCACTCGAGCAACAACTTGCTTGCCGTTCCTTTTGAAGTTCCCTTCTTCCCTTTGCCATTTTCCTTGAGACTAGTGGTCTTGTCAACCATCAACACTTGATGTTTTCTTGATTTCTACCTTCGCCGATTTTAGCATCGCGAAGAGCTCGAGAATCTTTTTCGTCATCCCTTGCATACTATAGTTCATCACGAAGTTCTACTAACTTAGTGATGGTGACTAGAGAATTCTGTCAATCACTATCTTATCTGGAAGATTAACTCCCACTTGATTCAAGCGATTGAAGTACTCGGACAATCTGAGCACATGCTCACTAGTTGAGCGATTCTCCTCCATCTTTTAGCTATAGAACTTGTTGGAGACTTCATATCTCTCAACTCGGTATTTGCTTGAAATATTAACTTCAATTCCTGGAACATCTCATATGGTCCATGACGTTCAAAACGTCTTTGAAGTCCCGATTCTAAGCCGTTAAGCATGGTGCACTAAACTATCAAGTAGTCATCATATTGAGCTAGCCAAACGTTCATAACGTCATATCGCTCATATTGAGCTAGCCAAACGTTCATAACGTCTGCATCTGCTCCTGCAATAGGTCTGTCACCTAGCGGTGCATTAAGGACATAATACTTCTGCGCAGCAATGAGGATAAACCTCAGATCACGGATCCAATCCGCATCATTGCTACTAACATCTTTCAATACAATTTTCTCTAGGAACACATATAAAAACATAGGGAAGCAACAACGCGAGCTATTGATCTACAACATAATTTGCAAAATACTACCAGACTAAGTTCATGATAAATTTAAGTTCAATTAATCATATTACTTAAGAACTCCCACTTAGAAAAATATCCTCCAATTCTCTAAGTGATTACGTGATCCATATCAACTACACCATGACCGATCATCACGTGTGATGGAGTAGTTTCAATGGTGAACATCAATATGTTGATCATATCTACTATATGATTCACGCTCGACCTTCGGTCTCCGTGTTCGAGGTCATATCTTATATGCATAGCTCGTCAAGTATAACCTGAGTATTCGCGTGTGCAACTGTTTTGCACCGTTGTATTTGAGCGTAGAGCCTATCACACCGATCATCACGTGGTGTCTCAAAGACGAAGAACTTTCGCAGCGGTGCATACTCGGGGAGAACACTTCTTGATAATTTAGTAAGGATCATCTTATAATGCTACCGTCAATCAAAGCAAAATAAGATGCATAAAGGATTAACATCACATGCAATCAATATAAGTGATATGATATGGCCATCATCATCTTGTGCTTGTGATCTCCATCTCCGAAGCACCGTCATGATCACCATCGTCACCGGCGCGACACCTTGATCTCCATCGTAGCATCGTTGTCGTCTCGCCAACTATTGCTTCTCGACTATCGCTACTCCTTAGTGATAAAGTAAAGCAATTACATGGCGTTGCATCTCATACAATAAGCGACAACCATATGGCTCCTGCCATTGCCGATAACTCGGTTACAAAACATGATCATCTCATACAATAAAATATAGCATCATGTCTTGACCATATCACATCACAACATGCCCTGCAAAAACAAGTTAGGCGTCCTCTACTTTGTTGTTGCAAGTTTTACGTGGCTGCTACGGGCTGAGCAAGAACCGTTCTTACCTCGCATCAAAACCACAACGATACTTCACAAATAGACTCCGTTTAACCTTCTCAAGGACCGGGCGTAGCCACACTCGGTTCAACTAAAGTGAGAGAGACAGACACCGCCGGTCACCTTTAAGCAACGAGTGCTCACAGCGGTGAAACCAGTCTCGCGTAAGCGTCTGGCGTAATGTCGGTCCGGGCCGCTTCATCTCACAATACCGCTGAACCAAAGTATGACATGCTGGTAGGTAGTATGACTTGTATCGCCCACAACTCACTTGTGTTCTACTCGTGCATATGACATCAACGCATAAAACCAGGCTCGGATGCCACTGTTGGGGAACGTAGTAATTTCAAAAATTTTCCTACGATCACGCAAGACCATGGTGATGCATAGCAACGAGATGAGAGTGTTGTCTCGTACCCTCGTGAGACCAGCAGCGGAAGCGTTGACGCAGCGTAGAGGAAGTAGTCGTACTTCTTCCCGATCCAACCGATCCAAGTACCGAGCGTCACGGCACCTCCGAGTTCTGCACACGTTCAGCTCGATGGCGTCCCTCGAACTCCGATCCAGCCGAGTGTTGAGGAGAGTTTCAATCGACCTGACGGCGTGGTGGCGATGATGATGTTCCACCGGCGCAGGGCTTCGCCTAAGCTCCGCAACGGTATATTCGAGGTGTAATTTGGTGGAAGGGGCACCGCACACGGCTAAGGAATCGATCTCAATGATCAACTTGTGTGTCATGGGGTGCCCCTGCCCTCAGATATAAAGGAGGGAAGGGAGGGGCTGGCGGCCAGAGGGAGGCGCACGGGGTGTCCTACTCCTACTAGGAGTAGGATTCCCCCAAATCCTAGTCCAACTAGGGTTTGACCAAGGGAGAGGAGAGAGGCGCCACCCCTTCTCCTAATCCTAATAGGACTAGGGAAGGGGAAGGCTGCGCCAGCTATAGGGCCCCTTTCTCTTTCCCCTAAGGCCCATCAAGGCCCATTGACTCCCGGGGTTCCGTAACCCCGGCACTCGATAAAATTCCCAATTTCACCGGAGTGATTCCGAGTCAAACATAGGCTTCCAATATATCAATCTTTATGTCTCGACCATTTGAGACTCCTCGTCATGTCCGTGATCTCATCCGGGACTCGAACAACCTTCGTACATCAACATCATAAAACTCATAGTAACTGCCATCGAAGCGTTAAGCGTGCGGACCCTACGGGTTCGAGAACTATGTAGACATGACCAAGACACCTCTCGGTCAATAACCAATAGCGGGACCTGGATGCCCATATTGGTTCCTACATATTCTACGAAGATCTTTATCGGTCGACCGCATAACAACATACGTTGTTCCTTTGTCATCGGTATGTTACTTGCCCGAGATTCGATCGTCGGTATCCAATACCTAGTTCAATCTCGTTATCGGCAAGTCTCTTTACTCGTTCCGTAATACATCATCTCATAACTAACTCATTAGTTACAATGCTTGCAAGGCTTAGGTGATGAGCATTACCGAGAAGGCCCAGAGATACCTCTCCGACAATCGGAGTGACAAATCCTAATCTCGAAATATGCCAACCCAACATGTACCTTCGGAGACACCTGTAATGTACCTTTATAATCACCCGATTCGTTGTGACGTTTGGTAGCACCCAAAGTGTTCCTCGGGCAAGCGGGAGTTGCATAATCTCATAGTCATAGGAACATGTATAAGTCATGAAGAAAAGCACTAGCAACAAACTATACGATCAGGTGCTATGCTAATGGAATGGGTCATGTCAATCAGATCATTCAACCAATGATGTGATCCCGTTAATCAAATAACAACTCCTTGTTCATGGTTAGGAAACATAACCATCTTTGATTAACGAGCTAGTCAAGTAGAGGCATACTAGTGACACTCTGTAGGTTTATGTATTCACACATGTATTATGTTTCCGGTTAATACAATTCTAGCATGAATAATAAACATTTATCATGATATAAGGAAATAAATAATAACATTATTATTGCCTCTAGGGCATATTTCCTTCACTCCCTAAGGAGAAGTGGTTTAGATATCATCCTCCCATAGAAGTAAAAGTAGTTGAACCTATTAAAGTTGAAGAAAAGACTATCATTTATAATGGTCCTATTGTTCCTACTGCTTATGTTGAGAAACCACATTTCCCTGTTAGAATAAAGGATCATGCTAAAGCTTCAACTGTGGTTCGTAAAAGCAATATTAGAACTTATACACCTCCTGAGCAAGTTAAAGTTGAACCTAATATTGCTATTGTCAAAGATCTCCTGGCTGATAATATTGATGGGCATGTTATTTATTTCTGTGATGAAACTGCTAGAATTGCTAAACCTTGTGCTAAAGATAAACATAGTGTGGTAGGCAAGCCTGTTATTTCTGTTAAAATAGGATATCATTGTTATCATGGCTTGTGTGACATGGGTGCTAGTGCTAGTGCAATACCTATTGACTTATACAAAGAAATTATGCATGATATTGCACCTACTGAGTTAGAAGAAATTGATGTCGCAATTAAACTTGCCAATAGAGATACTATATCACCGATTGGAATTGTTAGAGATGTTGAAGTCTTATGTGGGAAAACTAAATATCCTGCTGATTTTCTCGTTCTTGGTTCCCCACAAGATAGCTTTTGTCCCATTATATTTGGTAGACCCTTCTTAAACACTGTTAATGCTAAGATAGATTGCGAAAAGGATGTTGTTACTATTGGTTTAGGTGATATGTCTCATGAGTTTAACTTTTCTAAATTTCGTAGACAACACCGTGAAGAGGAATTGCCTAGTAAAGATGAAATTATTGGTCTTGCTTCTATTGCCGTACCTCCTAGTGATCCTTTAGAACAATATTTGCTAGACCATGAAAATGATATGTTTATGAATGAAAGAAGGGAAATAGATGAAGTGTTCTTTAAACAGGGACCTATTCTGAAACACAACTTGCCTGTTGAAATCCTAGGGGATCCTCCTCCACCCAAGGGTGACCCCGTGTTTGAGCTTAAACCATTGCCTGATACTCTTAAATATGCTTATCTTGATGAAAATAAGATATATCATGTTATTATTAGTGCTAATCTTTCAGAAAAGGAGGAACAAAAATTATTGAAAACTCTGAAAAAGCACCGTGCTGCTATTGGATATACTCTTTATGATCTTAAGGGCATTAGTCCCACTCTATGTCAACACAAAATAAATTTGGAGAAAGATGCCAAACCAGTTATTGATCATCAACGACGGCTGAACCCTAAAATTAAAGAAGTGGTAAGAAAGGAAATATTAAAGCTTCTTGAGGCAGGTATAATTTATCCCGTCACTGATAGCCAGTGGGTAAGTCGTGTCCATTGTGTCCCTAAGAAGGGAGGTATCACTGTCGTTCCTAATGATAAAGATGAATTGATTCCGCAAAGAATTATTACAGGTTATAGGATGGTAATTGATTTCTGCAAATTAAATAAAGCTACTAAAAAGATCATTACCCCTTGCCATTCATTGATCAAATGCTAGAAAGATTATCCAAACATACACATTTTTTGCTTTCTAGATGGTTATTCTGGCTTCTCTCAAATACCTGTGTCAGCTGATGATCAAGCTAAGACCACGTTTACTTGCCCTTTCGGTACTTTTGCTTATAGACGTATGCCTTTTGGTTTATGTAATGCACCTGCTACCTTCCAAAGATGTATGATGGCTATATTCTCTGATTTTTTGTGAAAAGATATGTGAGGTTTTCATGGACGATTTCTCCGTTTATGGATCCTCTTTTGATGATTGCCTGAGCAACCTTGATCGAGTTTTGCAGAGATGTGAAGAAACTAATCTTGTCTTGAATTGGGAAAAGTGCCACTTTATGGTTAACAAAGGTATTGTCTTGGGGCATAAGATTTCTGAAAGAGGTATTGAAGTTGATAAAGCTAAAGTTGATGCTATTGAAAAGATGCCATGTCCCAAGGACATCAAAGGTATAAGAAGTTTCCTTGGTCATGCCGGGTTTTATAGGAGGTTCATTAAGGACTTCTCAAAAATTTCTCGGCCTCTGACTAATTTATTACAAAAAGATATACCATTTGTCTTTGATGATGATTGTGTAGAAGCATTTGAAATATTTAAGAAAGCATTGATTTCTGCACCTATCATTCAGCCACCTGATTGGAATTTACCCTTTGAAATTATGTGTGATGCTAGCGATTATGCTGTAGGTGTTGTTCTAGGGCAAAGAGTTGATAAGAAATTAAATTTATTCAATATGCTAGTAAAACTCTAGACAATGCCCAGAAAAATTATGCTACTACGGAAAAAGAATTCTTAGCAGTTGTATTTGCTTGTGATAAGTTCAGACCTTATATTGTTGATTCTAAAGTAACTATTCACACGGATCATGCTGCTATTAAATATCTTATGGAAAAGAAAGATGCTAAACCTAGACTCAGTAGATGGGTTCTCTTGCTACAAGAATTTGATTTGCATATTATTGATAGAAAGGGAGCTGAGAACCCCGTTGCAGATAACTTGTCTAGGTTAGAAAATGTTCTTGATGACCCACTACCTATTGATGATAGCTTTCCTGATGAACAATTAAATGTCATAAATGCTTCTCGTACTGCTCCATGGTATGCTGATTATGCTAATTACATTGTTGCTAAATTTATACCACCTAGTTTCACATACCAGCAAAAGAAAAAGTTTTTCTATGACTTGAGAAATTACTTTTGGGATGACCCACATCTTTATAAAGAAGGAGTAGATGGTGTTATTAGACGTTGTGTACCTGAGCATGAACAGGAACAGATCCTACGCAAGTGTCACACCGAGGTTTATGGAGGACACCACGCTGGAGATAGAACTGCACATAAGGTATTGCAATCCGGTTTTTATTGGCCTACTCTCTTCACGGATGCTCGTAAGTTTGTCTTACTTGTGATGAATGTCAAAGAATTGGTAATATTAGTAGACGTCAAGAAATGCCATGAATTATTCACTTGTTATTGAACAATTTGATGTTTGGGGCTTTAATTATATGGGACCTTTTCCTGCCTCTAATGGATATACACATATTTTAGTTGCTGTTGATTACGTTACAAAGTGGGTAGAAGCTATTCCAACTAGTAGTGCTGATCATAACACCTCTATTAAGATGCTTAAAGAAGTTATTTTTCTGAGATTTGGAGTCCCTAGATATTTAATGACTGATGGTGGTTCACATTTTATTCATGGTGCTTTCCGTAAAATGCTTGCTAAATATGACGTTAATCATAGAATTGCATCTCCTTATCACCTGCAGTCTAGTGTTCAAGTAGAATTGAGTAATACATAACTCAAATTAATTTGCAAAAGACTGTTAATAGTGAAGGAAATATGCCCTAGAGGCAATAATAAAGTTATTATTTATTTCCTTATATCATGATAAATGTTTATTATTCATGCTAGAATTGTATTAACCGGAAACATAATACTTGTGTGAGTACATAAACAAACAGAGTGTCACTAGTATGCCTCTACTTGACTAGCTCGTTGATCAAAGATGGTTATGTTTCCTAGCCATAGACATGAGTTGTCATTTGATTAACGGGATCACATCATTAGGAGAATGATGTGATTGACTTGACCCATTCCGTTAGCTTAGCACTTGATCGTTTAGTATATTGCTATTGCTTTCTTCACGACTTATACATGTTCCTATGACTATGAGATTATGCAACTCCCGTTTACCAGAGGAACACTTTGTGTGCTACCAAACGTCACAACGTAACTGGATGATTATAAAGGAGCTCTACAGGTGTCTCCGAAGGTACATGTTGGGTTGGCGTATTTCGAGATTAGGATTTGTCACTCCGATTGTCGGAGAGGTATCTCTGGGCCCTCTCGGTAATGCACAACACTTAAGCCTTGCAAGCAATGCAACTAATGAGTTAGTTGCGAGATGATGTATTACGGAACGAGTAAAGAGACTTGCCGGTAACGAGATTGAACTAGGTATTGAGATAGCAACGATCGAATCTCGGGCAAGTAACATACCGATGACAAAGGGAACAGCGTATGTTGTTATGCGGTCTGACCGGTAAAGATCTTCATAGAATATGTGGGACCCAATATGAGCATCCAGGTTCCGCTATTGGTTATTGACAGGAGACGTGTCTCGATCATGTCTACATTGTTCTCGAACCCGTAGGGTCCGCACGCTTAACGTTACGATGACAGTTTCATTATGAGTTTATATGTTTTGATGTACCGAAGGTTGTTCGGAGTCCCGGATGTGATCACGGACATGACGAGGAGTCTCGAAATGGTCGAGACATCAAAATTGATATATTGGACGACTATATTCGGACACCGAAGTGTTCCGGAGAAGTTTCGGATAAAACCGGAGTGCCGGAGGGTTACTAGAACCCCCCCGGGAACTAATGGGCCTTGTTAGGCCCTAGTGGAGAGAGAGAGAGGGGCCGGCCAGGGCAAGAGGCGCCCCCCTCCCCTTGAGTTCGAATAGGACAAGGAAGGGGGGGGGGCGCCCCCTTGCCTTTCCCCTCTCCCACACCTTCCTCCCCCCTCCTTCTTGGATTAGGAAAGGGAGGGGCAAACCTACTTGGAGTAGGTTTCCCCCTCCTTGGGCGCGCCACTTGAGGGAGTCCTGGACTAGGGGGTGTCCGGATAGCCGAACTATCATCTTTGGCCGGACTCCTGGACTATGAAGATACAAGATTGAAGACTTCGTCCCGTGTCCGGATGGGACTTTCCTTGGCGTGGAAGGCAAGCTTGGCGATACGGATATATAGATCTCCTACCATTGTAACCGACTCTGTGTAACCCTAACCCTACCCGGTGTCTATATAAACTGGAGGGTTTTAGTCCGTAAGACGAACAACAATCATACCATAGGCTAGCTTCTAGGGTTTAGCCTCTCCGATCTCGTGGTAGATCTACTCTTGTACTACCCATATCATCAATATTAATCAAGCAGGAGTAGGGTTTTACCTCCATCGAGAGGGCCCGAACCTGGGTAAAACATCGTGTTCCTTGTCTCCTGTTACCATCCGCCTAGACGCACAGTTCGGGACCCCCTACCCGAGATCCACTGGTTTTGACACCGACATTGGTGCTTTCATTGAGAGTTCCTCTGTGTCTTCACCTTAGGCCCGATGGCTCCTTCGATCATCAACAACGACGCAGTCCAGGGTGAGACTTTTCTCCCTGGACAGATCTTCGTATTCGGCGACTTTGCACTGCGGGCCAATTCGCTAGGCCATCTGGAGCAGATCGAAAGCTACGCCCCTGGCCATCAGGTCAGATTTGGGAATTTGAATTACACGGCCGACGTCCGCGGGGACTTGATCTTCGACGGATTCGAGCCACAGCCAAGTGCGCCGCACTGTCTCGATAGGCATGATCTAGCTCTGCCGCCGAACAGTGCCCTGGAGGCCGCACCAGAGTCCACTCCGACCCTTAGCTCGGAGCCGACTCCACCGATCGAGGATGAGTGGCTAGACACCGCCTCGGGGGCTGCAATCTCTACGGTGATGGAGCCGAACACCATCCCTGTCCTTTGCGAAGCTCGTGACTCCAAGGTGCCGGACTCCTCTCCGGACTCCGAACCCCTCGCGCCCCTGCCAATCGAATCCGATTGGGCGCCGGTTATGGAGTTCACCACCGCGGACATCTTTCAGCACTCGTCCTTCGGCGACATTCTGAACTCACTAAAGTCTCTCTCTTTATCAGGAGAGCCCTGGCCGTACTATGGTCAGGAAGGTTGGGATACGGACGACGAAGAAATTCAACGCCCACCCACCACCCACTTTGTAGCCACTATCGATGATTTAACCGACATGCTCGACTTTGACTCCGAAGACATCGACGGTATGGACGACGATGCCGGAGACGACCAAGAACCAGCGCCTACAGGGCACTGGAAGGCCACCTCGTCATACGACATATATATGGTGGACATCCCAAAAGATGGGAATGGCGATGGAACAACAGAGGATGACCCCTCCAAGAAACAACCTAAGCGCCGGTGTCAGCGGTGCCGCTCTAAATCCATCCATAGCAAAAATGGTGATTCCAGCACGGGAGATAATAACACCCCGGACAGTGCCGAAGACAAACTCCTCCAACAGTTTTCAGCACAAGAGGAAGGAGAAGCCAGCCCGCATGATAGAGCGGCAGATAGAGAGGTAGAGGACGATAATTATATGCCTCCCTCCGAAGACGAGGCAAGCCTCGACGACGACGAATTTGTCGTGCCTGAGGATCCCGTCGAACAAGAGCGTTTCAAACGCAGGCTTATGGCCACGGCAAGCAGCCTCAAGAAAAAGCAGCAACAACTTAGAGCTGACCAAGACCTGCTAGCTGACAGATGGACTGAAGTCCTTGCAGCCGAAGAGTATGAACTCGAACGACCCTCCAAAAGCTACCCAAAACGCAGGCCGCTACCCCGATTAGAGGAGGAAGCACCCCAACCTACATCGCCAGCGTACGACGCGGCCGACCGGCCACCTCGTGGCCGCGACAGAGAGGCCTCTAGGCCCTCCACTCAAGCCGCACCAGCGCCGCTCAAAAAGTACCAAGGCATCGGGAAATCGCGACACATGAGATATATTGGAGGACAAGGCAAGGCAAACAAGATCGATCTACGGATCGTGTGGGCGCCCCACAACAGGTGATGACAACCGTCACGCCGGATACAACAATTCCGGCCGGTCCGAAACAGTAGACAAAGCTCATTTGAGTTGCGTCGTGATATAGCCCAATACAGAGGCGCCGCACACCCACTATGCTTCACAGACGAAGTGATGGATCATCAAATCCCTGAGGGTTTCAAACCCGTAAACATCGAATCATACGATGGCACAACAGATCATGCGGTTTGGATCGAGGACTATCTCCTTCATATCCACATGGCCCGCGGTGATGATCTACACGCCATCAAATACCTCCCACTCAAGCTTAAAGGGCCAGCTCGACATTGGTTTAACAGCTTGCCAGCAGAGTCAATCGGTTGTTGGGAAGACCTGGAAGCCGCATTCCTCGATAACTTCCAGGGCACATATGTGCGACCACCAGACGCCGATGACCTTAGCCATATAATTCAGCAGCCGGAGGAATCAGCCGGACAATTCGGACACGGTTCCTAACAAAGAAAAAATCAAATCGTCGATTGTCCGGATGCGTAAGCACTAGCGGCCTTCAAACACAACATCATGACGAATGGCTGGACCGCACCTAGGACAGGAAAAGCCGAAATCCATGGCAGCCCTCACCACACTCATGACCCGCTTTTGCGCGGAGAGGACAGCTGGCTAGCTCGTAGTAACAACAACCAAAAACCACGGTAGTTCGGATACCAAGGACAGCAATGGCAGGTCGCGTCGCAACAAGCACAAGCGCCGCGTGCGGTGATAATGCTGAGGATCGACGGTCAATGCGGATTCAGAGGCTCTAAACTCGGTCAGCGGAAAAAGCCATTCAAAAGAAATACCCAGGGCCTGTCCAATTTGGACCGAATACTCGATCGCTCATGCCAGATACACGGCACCCCCGAAAAACCAGCCAACCACACCAACAGGGATTGTTGGGTGTTCAACCAGGCAGGCAAGTTAAACGCCAAAAACAATGACAAGGGGCAGCATAGCGATGACGAGGAGGAGCCCCGGCCGTCGAACAATAGAGGACACAAGGGCTTCCCCCCACAAGTGCGGACGGTGAACATGATATACGCAACCCACATACCCAAAAGGGAGCGGAAGCGTGCACTAAGGGACGTACATGCGATGGAGCAAGTCGCCCCAAAGTTCAACCCGTGGTCTTCCTGCCCGATCACTTTTGATCGAAGGGACCACCCCACTAGCATCCGTCATGGCGGATTCACCGCGTTGGTTCTAGACCCAATCATTGACGGATTTCACCTCACCAGAGTCCTGATGGACGGCGGCAGTAGCCTGAACCTGCTCTATCAGGATACAGTGCGCAAAATGGGCATAGACCCCTCAAGGATTAAACCCACAAAGACGACCTTTAAAGGCGTCATACCAGGTGTAGAGGCCAACTGTACAGGCTCAATTACACTCGATGTGGTCTTCGGATCCTCGGATAATTTCCGAAGCGAGGAGTTAATCTTCGACATAGTCCCGTTCCGCAGCGGCTATCACGCACTGCTCGGACGAACCGCATTCGCAAAGTTCAATGCGGTGCCGCACTACGCGTACCTCAAGCTCAAGATGCCAGGCCCTCGAGGAGTAATTACGGTCAATGGAAACACCGAACGCTCTCTCCGAACGGAGGAACATACGGCGGCCCTTGCGGCAGAAGTGCAAAGCAGCCTTTCAAGGAAACTCTCGAGTCCGGCCATTAAACGGCCGGACACCGTCAAGCGCGCCCAGAGTAACCTACAACAAGACCGCCTGGCACGTTCCGAACACGCGTAGCAATGCGGCCCCAACCCCAACCCTCGCGAAATTGCTAAACCAGTACTATGCGTCCATAACTACACTCTAGAAGTACCATGGGCATAGGGGGAGGGGCACGATCACGGCATGCCCAGCATGCGGCTTAACCGCACTAGGGGCTCCCGATTGTGTCATCCTTTTTTTTCTTTTTTTTTCTCTCTTACTTTCAGGACTCCGTTCTCGAGAAGCCCTGTCCGGCATCAGAATCGCCGAACTCATGATGCAACAGCCAGGGAAATAGAAAGCTACGCCGAGTATCCAGGTGGTCTCTATTGCGAGCAGTATACCTGTTTTACATAAAATCCCGCAAGCTTACCCCTGGAGGGGGACATGTCAAAAGTCTCGTTCCTTGGTTATCGCACTATTTGTATCGTTCTGCCTTCATTGCAGTCTCTTTTGAATAAACAATATATAGCTTTTGCCTATTATTGCATTCCTTTTTTTTATATATATGTTCAGTTATGACATTGTGCAACCGTACAATTTGCTACGACCAATACACCAGGGGCTTATGTACCCCAAAAAATGGTGTGATAAGTCCGAACACTTTCACAAGTGCGGCACCCCGAACTTATAGCATTATATGCATCGGCTCCGAATCATGTCTTGGGTCAATAGTTGGGTTTGCCCGGCTCCCATGTTTTGGTACCTTACGTTCCGTTATATCGGCTAAGGTAGCGCTGGGAGAACCACTGCGATTGTGCCCCAGTTGAGCTGGGTTAAGCACCTCAGTGGAGAAAGCTAAAACTGACCATCGTGATAGGGCGAGAGCCGGTCGCTGTTCGAGAGGTTTCTTCGAGTCCCTAAAGACTTATGCCACTTAGAGCGAGGAGTCAGCATTGTCCGGCCTAGGCGTGGATAGCGCCCCGAACTCGGTCTTCCGAACACTAGGGGCTTCGCCGAAATTTAAAATTATAGAATTCTATGGCTAAGTGAGAGTGTTCAAGCATTATAGTCCGGTTGCCTGGTTCGTTGCATTGAGCGCCTCCCTAGAAGGACCCAAGAATGGGAACAAGAGCGCTCAAGTTTATCCCGAACACCCCAGCACTCGTGGCATGGGGGCTGAAGCCAACGACTCGCCATCTCTCAAATTTGATAAACGACCGCACATAAGGTAATCTTTTAAATTCAAAAGTGTTGCTTAGCGCATATGAACAAGTTTTCAGCGTACAGGATAACAAATGCGAGTCTACTAAAAAAATTACATCTTTGGAGCATTCACCCGCTATAAGGCAGGCACCCTTCAAGACGCCATCATAATATATTTCGGACTTGCGATAATCCTTGCCCGGCGGTGGTCCGTCCGTCACAAGCTTCTCAGCGTCTAGCTTGCCCTAGTGCACCTTAGTGCGGGAAGGGCCCTACGGGCACCTTCAATGTAGATGGAGCGCTTGATGACGTCAATCCATGGACAAGCTTCCACCAGCCGCCGCACCAGCCCGAAGTAGCTCCCAGGCATGGTCTCCTTAGGCCACAGCCGAGCTATGAGGCCCTTCATGGCCTGTTCGGCGACCTTGTGGAGCTCGACCAGCTGCTTCAGCTGGTCGCTCAAGGGCACCGGGTGTTCGGCCTCAGCATACTGAGACCAGAACAGCTTCTCCGTCGAGCTCCCCTCTTCGGCTCGGTAGAACGCGGCGGCATCAGACACACTGCGGGCCAGATCTGCGAAGGCTCCTGGAGAGCTCCGGATTCGGGTAAGTAACAGATAATTGACTTTCACGTGCTTGCTTTGCATAAAGAATGCCTTACCCGCCGCTATCTTCTTTATCGCCTCAATCTCCTGGAGGGCTTTTTGGGCTTCGGCCTTAGCGGCTTTGGCACTCTCAAGGGCCGAGGCGAGCTCAGACTCTCGAGTCTTTGAGTCACACTCCAAACTCTCGTGTTTTTCCACGAAAGTTCGGAGCTCTTGCCGCACCTCCGCCACCCGCGCCTCCTGTTTCTCTCGCTCGGTGCGCTTCGCGGCTGCTTTGTTTTCGGCTGCGGACACCGCTTCCTTCAGGGTCGCCACCTCGTTCGTGGCCCCTGCAGTACCCACGTTACTCCTGTTATTTGTTGCAACCACATTTCTTATATACATAATAACATAAGGTATTACTTACCTTCCTTGTCCTCGAGCTGCTTCTTGGCAAGGCCGAGCTCGTTCTCGGACCGCTCGAGGCTCTCTTTCAATGCATTGACCTCCGCAGTCAGTGCGGCAGAGGTCAGCAGCGCAGCCTGCATTCCCATACTGACATACTTATGTTAGACTCCTGCGTATACTTTTTAGATCCTCAGTTCGGCTTTTCTTTCCGAACACCGAACTGAGCATCAGGGGCTACTGTCTATGCGGTAATCTTCTTACATATCTTAAAAACTTACCTCAAAGCCTGTTAGAAGGTTGTTGCAGGCTTCAGTCAGCCCGCTCTTGGCGGACTGAACTTTCTGGATCACCACACTCATAACAGTGCGGTGCTCCTCATCGATGGAGGCGCTGTTAAGCGCCTCCAGCAAGCTATCCGGTGCCTTCGGTTGGACGGAGGTCACCGGCGTCGCAGTCTTGCCCTTCTTTCGAAGGGGCCGCCTGCCGGACTTCGGATCCACTGAAGGTTCTGGTACGGAGTCCGGACCAGGGTCGGACTTAGAGCCCTTGGGGGTTTCATCCCCTTCGCGCCTGGATTCTGGGAGGTTGCCTTGCGGCACCTCTTGGGCCACCTCCTCCTAACCAGGCCCCTCTTGGGGCCCCACCTCGGTGTCGTCGGCGGCGCGAGGAGAAGAGGCGGCCGGAAGTGAAGTACTTTCCACATCCGACGGATCCAGGTACCCGCTCGACAAAGCGGCCAGCTCGTCCTTGGGCGGGCTGCATAATTGTATTCGGTGTTAGAAGACACTATGCGACAAAGGAAAAGCTATGAGTTATTTCGGAATCCGGACACTTACGATCTCGCCAGGGGCTTGGCCCTTGATGGCCACTCCTCTTCGCCGACGCCGGCGTCGGTGGAGGAGTTCGGAGGAAGGGTCCTTCCCTTCTTGGACCCTCCGGCCTCCCCAGTTGGGGCGGCCTTCCTTTTCTTCTCTCCCCCCGCTGGGGGAGAGGCTTCTTTTTCCTCCTCCTTGTTTTCACGGGAGGATTCCGCCTCAGAGTCGTCGGACGATGATTCCGACGGCACCGGGCGCCAGGCGCTCCTTCGAGTCCCTGTGGCCTTCTTCTTGGCCTTCTTCTCCGGCACCACGTGCGGTGCCGGAAACAGCAGCCCCGTCAAGCGGGCGTCCGCTGGGTCTTCTGGCAAAGGAGCCGGATAGTTAACCTGCCCGAACGTGTTCTGCCAGTCCTGTTAAAGTTAAGGGAGTTTAGATCCCGCACAGAGTCAAACTGTGAAAAACAAGAGTCCCGTTAAGGGCAAAATAGCTTACCTCGGTAGCTTGACGCTACGAGCTAAATCCGCGATCTTCTGTACCGGATGAGGGAGCCTCGGCACCCTTGAACAGCACCTTCCAGGCATCTTCATACGTAGTGTCGAAGAGCCTTTTCAGAGTCTGGTGCTGTGCCGGATCGAACTCCCACAATTTGAAGGCCCATTGTTGGCATGGGAGGATCCGGCGGATGAGCATAACCTGGACTACATTGACAAGCCTGAGATTCTTTTTCACCAGGGTTTGCATGCAGGTTTGGAGTCCGGTCAGCTCTTCCGGATTACCCCATGTCAGGCCCGTCTCCTTCCAAGAGGTGAGCCGCGTAGGGAAGCCAGACCAAAATTCGGGGGCCGCCGCCCATTTAGGGTCGCGCGGCTCGGTGATGTAGAACCACCCGGATTGCCACCCCTTCATGATCTCCACAAAGGAGTCCTCGAGCCATAGGACGTTGGCCATCCTGCCAACCATGGCGCCTCTGTTGGAAATATGCCCTAGAGGCAATAATAAAAGCATTATTATTATATTTCCTTGTTCATGATAATTGTCTTTTATTCATGCTATAACTGTATTATCTGGAAATCGTAATACACGTGTGAATACATAGACTACAATACGTCCCTAGTAAGTCTCTAGTTGACTAGCTCGTTGGTCAACAGATAGTCATGGTTTCGACTATGGACATCGGATGTCATTGACAACGGATCACGTCATTAGGAGAATGACGTGATGGACAAGACAATCCTAAGCATAGCACAAAGATTGTGTAGTTCGTTTTGCTAGAGCTTTTCCAATGTCAAGTATCTCTTCCTTAGACCATGAGATCGTGCAATTCCGGATACCGTAGGAGTGCTTTGGGTGTATCAAGCGTCACAACGTGAATCGGGTGACTATAAAGGTGCACTACAGGTATCTCCGAAAGTGACCATTGGGTTGACACGGATCGAGACTGGATTTGTCACTCCGTATTACGGAGAGGTATCACTAGGGCCCACTCGGTAATGCATCATCATAATGAGCTCAAGGTGATCAAGTGTCCGGTCACGGATCATGCATTGCGATACGAGTAAAGTGACTTGCCGGTAACGAGACTAACGAGGTATTGGGATACCGACGATCGAGTCTCGGGCAAGTAACATACCGTCGACAAAGGGAATAGAATACGGGTTGCTTGAACCCTTGACATCGTGGTTCATCCGATGACAACATCGAGGAGCATGTGGGAGCCAACATGGGTATCCAGATCCGCTGTTGGTTATTGACTTGAGGTAGTCTCGGTCATGTCGCATGTCTCCCGAACCCGTAGGGTCTACACACTTAAGGTTCGGTGGCGCTAGGGTTAATAGGAAGACAAGTATGTGATTACGAATGTTGTTCGAGTCCCTGATGAGATCCCGGACGTCACGAGGAGTTCGGAATGGTCCGGAGGTAAAGATTTATATATGGAAAGTGGTTAAGCGGACTCGGGAAAGTTTGAGGGGTATACTGGTAAAATACAGGGGCCACGGGAGGTTCCGAGGTCCACGGGAGGGCCACCCCTCCCGGGGGCCACATGGGCTAAGTGGGAGGGAGCCAGCCCCTGGTGGGCTGGGCGCGCCTCCCACCTGAGCCCATCGGCTAGGGTTTGGGAGGTAAACCCTAAAGGGGCGCCCCTGGCTTGGGGGCAAGCCACCTCCCTCCTCCCTTGGGCCGCCGCCCCATCTAGGGTTTACCCTAGATGGCCGCCCCCTTGCCCTCTCCTCCTATAAATAGAGGGGTGGGGGAGGGCTGCAAACACCATTGAAGGCGCAGCCCTCCCTCCCAACACCTCTCTTTCTCCACGCGAGCTTGGCGAAGCCTGCTGCCGAGAACTGCCGTACCAACCGCACCACGCCGTCGTGCTGCCATTGGAGTTGTCTTCCTCAACCTCTCCTTCATTCTTGCTGGATCAAGACGGAGGAGACGCCATCGTCCCCGTCGTGTGTTGAACACGGAGGTGCTGTCCTTCAATTACTTTGGTCATCGGTGATCGGAATCACGTTGGGAGCGTCTTCATCATCACCACTCTCAAGAACGCTTCCGTACTCGATCTACAAGTGGTATGTAGATGCAAACTCTCTTGTTACTCGTTGCTTAGTAGAACTCATAGATGGATCTTGGTGAAACCGTAGAAAAATTTTAATTTTCTGCAACGTTCTAGCAGTGGCATCATGAGCTAGGTCTATCGTAGTTCTCTTTGCACGAGTAGAACACAATTTGGTTGTGGGCGTGGATCTTGTCAACTTACTTGCCGTTACTAGTCGTTTCTTGCTTCCGCGGTATTGTGGGATGAAGCGGCCGGACCAACCTTACACGCATTTTACGTGAGACCGGTTCCACCGACTAACATGCACTAGTTGCATAAGGTGGCTGGCGGGTGTCTGTCTCTCCTACTTTAGTTGGAGCGGATTCGATGAACAGGGTCCTTATGAAGGGTAAATAGAAGTTGACAAGATCACGTTGTGGTTATTCGTAGGTAAGAAAACGTTCTTGCTAGAACCCAATTGCAGCCACGTAAAGATGCAACAACAATTAGAGGACGTCTAACTTGTTTTTGCAGCAATTGTCATGTGACGTGATATGGCCAAGTTGTGATGAATGATGATATATTGTGATGTATGAGATCATGTTCTTGTAATAGGAATCACGACTTGCATGTCGATGAGTATGACAACCGCAGGAGCCATAGGAGTTGTCTTTATTTTTGTATGACCTGCGTGTCATTGAAGAACGCCATGTAATTTACTTTACTTTATTGCTAAACGCGTTAGCCATAGAAGTAGAAGTAGTCGTTGGCGTGACAACTTCATGGAGGCACGATGATGGAGATCATGATGATGGAGATCATGGTGTCATGCGGTGACAGGATGATCATGGAGCCCCAAGATGAAGATCAAGGAGCTATATGATATTGGCCATATCATGTCACTACTTTATAATTGCATGTGATGTTTATTATGATTATGCATCTTGTTTACTTAGAACGACGGTAGTAAATAAGATGATCCTTAGAACAATTTCAAGAAGTGTTCTCCCCTAATCGTGCACCGTTGCTACAGTTAAGTCGCTTCTAAGCACCACGTGTTAATCGGGTGTGATGGATTCTTACGTTCACATACAACGGGTGTAAGCAAGATTTACACACGCAGAAACACTTAGGGTTAACTTGACGAGCCTAGCATGTGAAGACATGGCCTCGAACACGGAGACCGAAAGGTCGAACACGAGTCGTATGGAAGATACGATCAACATGAGAATGTTCACCGACGCAGACTAGTCCGTCTCACGTGTTGATCGGACACGGCCTAGTTGACTCGGATCGTGTAACACTTAGATGACTAGAGGATGTCTAATCTAAGTGGGAGTTCATTAATAATTTGATTAGATGAACTTTATTATCATGAACAATAGTCTAAAATCTTTTAAATTATATGTCTTGTAGATCAAATGGCCAACGCTCATGTCAACTTGAACTTCAACGCTTCCTAGAAAAACCAAGCTGAAAGATGACGGCAGAACTATACGGACTGGGTCCGAACACGAGGATCATCCTCATAGCTGCCAGAAACAATACGTCCTAGAAGGACCGCTAGGTGACGCTCCGTCCCTGCAGAACCAAGACATTATGAATGCTTGGCAGTCTCGTCTTGATGATTACTCCCTCGTTCAGTGCGGCATGCTTTACAGCTTAGAACCGGGCTCCAAAAGCGCTTTTGAGCACCACGGAGCATATGAGATGTTCGAGGAGCTGAAACTTGTTTTCCAAGCTCACGCCGGGTCGAGAGATATGACATCTCCGACAAGTTCTATAGTTGTAAGATGGAGGAAAACAGTTCGTCGGTGAGCACATTACGAAGATGTCCAGGTTGCACAACCGTATGACCCAAATGAATATTAACCTCCCCGATGAGGCGGTCATTGACAGAATCCTCCAATCGCTCCCACCAAGCTACAAGAGCTTTGTGATGAACTACAACATGCGGGGATGGTAAAGACCATTCTGAAGTGTTCTCTATCTGAAGTCAGCCGAGGTTGAAATCAAGAAAGAACATCAAGTGTTGATGGTCAATAAGACCACTAAGTTCAAGAAGGGCAAGGGTAAGAAGAACTTCAAGAAGGACGGCAAGGAGATTGCCGCGCCCGGTAAGCAAGTTGCCGGGAAGAAGTCAAAGAATGGACCCAAGCCTGAGACTGAGTGTTTTTATTGCAAGGGGAAGGGTCACTAGAAGCGGAACTGCCCCAAGTACTTAGCGGATAAGAAGGCCGGCAACACCAAAGGTATATTTGATATACATGTAATTGATGTGTACCTTACCAGTAATCGTAGTAACTCCTGGGTATTTGATACCGGTGCCGTTGCTCATATTTGTAACTCACGGCAGGAGCTGCGGAATAAGCGGAGACTGGCGAAGGACGAGGTGACGATGCGCGTCGGGAATGGTTCCAGTCGATGTGATCGCCGTCGACACGCTACCTCTTCATTTACCCACAGGATTAGTTATGAACCTTAATAATTGTTATTTGGTGCCAAGTTTGAGCATGAATATTGTATCCGGATCTCGTTTAATGCGAGATGGCTACTCATTTAAATCCGAGAATAATGGTTGTTCTATTTATATGAGAGATATGTTTTATGGTCATGCTCCGATGGTCAATGGTTTATTCTTAATGAATCTCGGCGTAGTATTACACATGTTCATAGCGTGAATACCAAAAGATGTAAAGTTGATAACGATAGTCCCACATACTTGTGGCACTGCCGCCTTGGTCACATTGGTGTCAAGCGCATGAAGAAGCTCCATCTTGATGGACTTTTGGAGTCTCTTGATTATGAATCATTTGACACATGCGAACCATGCCTCATGGGCAAGATGACCAAGACTCCATTCTCGGAACAATGGAGCGAGCAACCAACTTGTTGGAAATCATACATACCGATGTATGCGGTCCAATGAGCGTTGAGGCTCATGGAGGATATCATTATGTTCTCACTCTCACGATGACTTGAGTAGATATGGGTATGTCTACTTGATGAAACACAAGTCTGAGACCTTTGAAAAGTTCAAGGAATTTCAGAATGAAGTAGAGAATCAACGTGACCGAAAGATAAAATTCTTACGATCGATCGTGGAGGAGAATATTTAAGTCACGAATTTGGTACACACTTAAGAAAATGTGGAATCGTTTCACAACTAACGCCGCCTGGAACACCTCAGCGTAACGGTGTGTCCGAACGTCGTAATCGCACTCTATTGGATATGGTGCGATCTATGATGTCTCTTACCGATTTACCGCTATCATTTTGGGGATACGCTCTAGAGACAGCTACATTCACTTTAAATAGGGCACCGTCTAAATCCGTTGAGGCGACACCGTATGAATTATGGTTTGGGAAGAAACCTAAGCTATCGTTTCTAAAAGTTTGGGGATGCGATGCTTATGTCAAGAAACTTCAACCTGAAAAGCTCGAACCCAAGTCGGAAAAATGCGTCTTCATAGGATACCCTAAGGAAACCTTTGGGTATACCTTCTACCTTAGATCCGAAGGCAAGATCTTTGTTGCCAGGAACGGAACCTTTCTGGAAAAAGAGTTTCTCTCGAAAGAAGTAAGTGGGAGGAAAGTAGAACTCGATGAAGTACTACCTCTTGAACAGGAAAGTAGTGCAGCTCAGGAAAATGTTCCTGTGATGCCTACACCAACTGAAGAGGAAATTCATGATGATGATCAAGGTACTTGGATCAAGTTGCTCTTGAACCAGAGGTCCACTAGGACACGCCCGCACTGCAGTGGTACGGCAACCCTGTCACGGAAATCATGTTGTTAGACAACAATGAACCTTCAACTATGAAGAAGCGATGGCGGGCCCAGATTCCAACAAATGGCTAGAAGCCATGAAATCCGAGATAGAATCCATGTATGAAAACAAAGTATGGACTTTGACCGACTTGCCCGATGATCGTGACGATAGAAAACAAATGGATCTTTAAGAAGAAGACGGACGCGGATGGTAATGTCACCATCTATAAAGCTCGACTTGTCGCTAAGGGTTATCGGCAAGTTCAAGGGATTGACTACGATGAGACTTTCTCTCCGTAGCGAAGCTTAAGTCCGTCCAATCATGTTAGCAATTGCGCATACTATGATTATGAGATATGGCGATGGACGCCAAAACAGCGTTCCTTAACGGTTATCTTAAGGAAGAGCTGTATATGATACAGCCGAAGGTTTTGTCGATCCTAAGAATGTCGACAAAGTATGCAAGCTCCAGCGATCCATTTATGGGCTGGTGCAAGCATCTCGGAGTTGGAACATTCGCTTTGATGAGATGATCAAAGCGCTTGGGTTTATGCTTGAGACTTATGGAGAAGCCTGCGTTTACAAGAAAGTGAGTGGGAGCTCAGAGCATTTCTCATATTATATGTAGATGACATACTTGATGGGAAATGATATAGAATTCTTGGACAGCATTAAGGCCTACTTGAATAAGTGTTTTTCAATGAAGGACCTTGGAGAAGCTGCTTATATATTAGGCATCAAGATCTATAGAGATAGATCGAGACGCCTCATAGGTCTTTCACAAAGCACATACCTTGATAAGATTTTGAAGAAGTTCAAAATGGATCAGTCCAAGAAGGGTTCTTGCCTGTTTTGCAAGGTGTGAGATTGAGCTCAGCTCAATGCCCGACCACGGCAAAAGATAAAGAAGAGATGAGTGTCATCCCTATGCCTCAGCCATAGGATCTATTATGTATGCCATGCTGTGTACCAGACCTGATGTAAACCTTGCCGTAAGTTTGGTAGGAAGGTACCAAAGTAATCCCGCAAGGAACACCGGACAGCGGTCAAGAATATCTGAAGTACCTGAAAAGGACAAAGGACATGTTTCGTTTATGGAGGTGACGAAGAGCTCGTCAGAACAGGGTTACGTCGGCGCTAGCTTCGACACAAATCTGATGACTCTAAGTCACAAACCGGATACGTGTATATGTTGAATGGTGGAGCATGAAGCTGGTGCAGCTGCAAGCGAAGCGTCGTGGCGGGATCTACATGTGAAGCGGAGTACATGGCAGCCTCGGAGGCAGCGCATGAAGCAATTTGGGTGAAGGAGTTCATCACCGACCTAGGAGTCATACCCAATGCGTCGGGGCCGATCAAACTCTTCTGTGACAACACCGGAGCTATTGCACTTGCCAAGGAGCCCAGGTTTCACAAGAAGACCAGCACATCAAGCGTCGCTCAACTCCATCCGTGAAAATGTTCAAGATGGAGACATAGAAATTTGTAAAGTGCATACGGATCTGAATGTCGCAGATCCGCTGACTAAACCTCTTCCATGGGCAAAACATGATCAACACGTAACTCTATGGGTGTTCGATTCATCACAATGTAAACTAGATTATTGACTCTAGTGCAAGTGGGAGACTGTTGGAAATATGCCCTAGAGGCAATAATAAAAGCATTATTATTATATTTCCTTGTTCATGATAATTGTCTTTTATTCATGCTATAAGCGTATTATCCGGAAATCGTAATACACGTGTGAATACATAGACTACAATACGTCCCTAGTAAGCCTCTAGTTGACTAGCTCGTTGGTCAACAGATAGTCATGGTTTCGACTATGGACATCGGATGTCATTGATAACGGGATCACGTCATTAGGAGAATGACGTGATGGACAAGACCCAATCCTAAGCATAGCACAAAGATCGTAGTTCGCTTTGCTAGAGCTTTTCCAATGTCAAGTATCTCTTCCTTAGACCATGAGATCGTGCAATTCCGGATACCGTAGGAGTGCTTTGGGTGTATCAAACGTCACAACGTAATCGGGTGACTATAAAGGTGCACTACGGTATCTCCGAAAGTGACCATTGGGTTGACACGGATCGAGACTGGGATTTGTCACTCCGTATTACGGAGAGGTATCACTAGGGCCCACTCGGTAATGCATCATCATAATGAGCTCAAAGTGATCAAGTGTCGGTCACGGGATCATGCATTGCGGTGCGAGTAAAGTGACTTGCCGTAACGAGACTAACGAGGTATTGGGATACCGACGATCGAGTCTCGGGCAAGTAACATACCGTCGACAAAGGGAATAGAATACGGGTTGCTTGAACCCTTGACATCGTGGTTCATCCGATGACAACATCGAGGAGCATGTGGGAGCCAACATGGGTATCCAGATCCGCTGTTGGTTATTGACTTGAGGTAGTCTCGGTCATGTTCAGATGTCTCCCGAACCCGTAGGGTCTACACACTTAAGGTTCGGTGGCGCTAGGGTTAATAGGAAGACAAGTATGTGATTACGAATGTTGTTCGAGTCCGGATGAGATCCCGGACGTCACGAGGAGTTCGGAATGGTCCGGAGGTAAAGATTTATATATGGAAAGTGGTTAAACGGACTCGGAAAGTTTCGGGGTATACTGGTAAAGTACTGGGGCCACCGGAGGGTTCCGGAGGTCCACCGGAGGGGCCACCCCTCCGGGGGCCACATGGGCTAAGTGGGAGAGGAGCCAGCCCCGGTGGGCTGGGCGCGCCCCACCTGGCCCATGCAGCTAGGGTTTGGGAGGGTAAACCTAAAGGGCGCCCCTGCTTGGGGGCAAGCCACCCTCCCTCCTCCCTTGGCCGCCGCCCCATCTAGGGTTTACCCTAGATGGCCGCCCCCTTGCCCTCTCCTCCTATAAATAGAGGGGTGGGGGAGGGCTGCAACACCATTGAAGGCGCAGCCCTCCCTCCCAACACCTCTCTTTCTCCACGCGAGCTTGGCGAAGCCTCTTGGGAGAACTGCCAGACCAACCGCACCACGCCGTCGTGCTGCCATTGGAGTTGTCTTCCTCAACCTCTCCTTCATTCTTGCTGGATCAAGACGGAGGAGACGCCATCGTCCCGTACGTGTGTTGAACACGGAGGTGCTGTCCTTTCAGTACTTTGGTCATCGGTGATCGGAATCACGTTGGGAACGTCTTCATCATCACCACTCTCAAGAACGCTTCCGTACTCGATCTACAAGTGGTATGTAGATGCAAACTCTCTCTTGTTACTCGTTGCTTAGTAGAACTCATAGATGGATCTTGGTGAAACCGTAGAAAAATTTTAATTTTCTGCAACGTTCCCCAACAGCCTCCGCACTCCGCTTAGCGGCCGCCCACTACCTTCGGCTTGACATTGAAGGTCTTCAGCCAAAAGCCGAAGTGGGGCTGGATGCAGAGAAAGGCCTCGCACACGACGATGAACGCCGAGATGTTGAGGATGAAATTCGGGGCCAGATCGTGGAAATCTAGGCCATAGTAGAACATGAGCCCCCGGACAAATGGGTGATGTGGAAAACCCAGTCCGCGGAGGAAGTGGGCGAGAAACACCACCCTCTCATGGGGCCTAGGGGTGGGGATGAGCTGCCCCTCGTCGGGGAGCCGATGCGCGATGTCGCCGGACAAGTATACGGCCTTCAGCAGCTTTTTTACTTGCCCCTCCGTGACGGAGGAGACCATCAAGTTGCCTCCCGCTCCGGACATGGTTGGAGAAGGTTGAGGAGGGATGTGCGGACTTGGGCGCTGGAGCTCGAGTGCGCGGAAATGGATAAGCAAAGGAGGAAGAAGGCATGGGCAGAAAGGTGGATCCTTATCCCCCACCAGCCTGGTAAAACTCGCTTATTTCCCAAGCGCCGTAATCAATGACGCAGTTGGGTTACCCACGCCCGTATTGATGAGAATCCCGGAATAAGGGGGCACGATCTCCGCTTTGATAAGACGTGCCAAGGAAACCGCCTCACTAAACGCGCTGAGGTGGAACAGTAAAAAATGATTCAAATAAAGGCCTGGCTGTGGTGTGATGCCACGCCACGGAATACGTCAGCAGATCTGTGTAAAGATTATTCTCTCTTCGGTGGTATGTGGAATTTGTTTTGCAGAGCCGGGCACTATCCTTGTGTTCAAAATCTTCTATGAATAATTCGGAGGAGGAACCCGCCTTGCAATGCCGAAGACGATATGCGCGCCGGACTCGTCGTCATTGAAGCCTAGTTCAGGGGCTACTGAGGGAGTCCTGGACTAGGGGGTGTCCGGATAGCCGAACTATCATCTTTGGCCGGACTCCTGGACTATGAAGATACAAGATTGAAGACTTCGTCCCGTGTCCGGATGGGACTTTCCTTGGCGTGGAAGGCAAGCTTGGTGATACGGATATGTAGATCTCCTACCATTGTAACCGACTCCGTGTAACCCTAACCCTACCCGGTGTCTATATAAACCGGAGGGTTTTAGTCCGTAGGACGGACAACAATCATACCATAGGCTAGCTTCTAGGGTTATTTAGCCTCTCTGATCTCGTGGTAGATCTACTCTTGTACTACCCATATCATCAATATTAATCAAGAAGGAGTAGGGTTTTACCTCCATCGAGAGGGCCTGAACCTGGGTAAAAACATCATGTTCCTTGTCTCCTATTACCATCCGCCTAGACGCACAGTTCGGGACCCCCTACCCGAGATCCGCCGATTTTGACACCGACAACGGGCTTAGCAAGAACCGTTCTTACCTACGCATCAAAACCACAACGATAGTTTGTCAAGTTGGTGCTGTTTTAACCTTCGCAAGGACCGGGCGTAGCCACACTCGGTTCAACTAAAGTTGGAGAAACTGACACCCGCCAGCCACCTGTGTGCAAAGCACGTCGGTAGAATCAGTCTCGCGTAAGCGTACGCGTAATGTCGGTCCGGGCCGCTTCATCCAGCAATATCGCCGAACCAAAGTATGACATGCTGGTAAGTAGTATGACTTATATCGCCCACAACTCACTTGTGTTCTACTCGTGCAAATGACATCTACGCATAAAACCAGGCTCGGATGCCACTGTTGGGGAACGTAGTAATTTCAAAAAAAATTCCTACGCACACGCAAGATCATGGTGATGCATAGCAACGAGAGGGGAGAGTGTTGTCTACGTACCCTCGTAGACCGAAAGCGGAAGCGTTATAACAACGCGGTTTATGTAGTCGTACGTCTTCACGGCCCGACCGATCAAGCACAGAAACTACGGCACCTCCGAGTTCTAGCACACGTTCAGCTCGATGACGATCCCCGGATTCTGATCCAGCAAAGTGTCGGGGAAGATTTCCGTCAGCACGACGGCATGGTGACGATCTTGATGTTCTACCGTCGCAGGGCTTCGCCTAAGCACCGCTACAATATTATCGAGGATTATGGTGGAGGGGGGCACCGCACACGGCTAAGAGATCAATGATCAATTGTTGTGTCTATGGGGTGCCCCCCTCCTCCATATATAAAAGGGGGGGAAGGAGGAGAGGGCCGGCCAAGGGGGTGGTGTCGGTGTCAAAATCGGCGGATCTCGGGTAGGGGGTCCCAAACTGTGCGTCTAGGTGGATGGTAACAGGAGACAAGGAACACGATGTTTTTACCCATGTTCAGGCCCTCTCGATGGAGGTAAAACCCTACTCCTGCTTGATTAATATTGTTGATATGGGTAGTACAAGAGTAGATCTACCACGAGATCAGAGAGGCTAAACCCTAGAAGCTAGCCTATGGTATGATTGTTGTTCGTCCTATGGACTAAAACCCTCCGGTTTATATAGACACAGGGTAGGGTTAGGGTTACACAGAGTCGGTTACAATGGTAGGAGATCTACATATCCGTATCGCCAAGCTTGCCTTCCACGCCAAGGAAAGTCCCATCCGGACACGGACTAAGTCTTCAATCTTGTATCTTCATAGTCCACGAGTCCGCCAAAGATGATAGTTCGCTATCCGGACACCCCTAGTCCAGACTCCTCAAGAGCCCCTGAACTGGCTTCAATGACGACGAGTCCGGCGCGCATATTGTCTTCGCATTGCAAGGCAGGTTCCCTCCGAATTATTCATAGAATATTTTGAACACAAGGATAGTGCCCGCTCGCAAAACAAATTCCACATACCACCGTGAGAGAGAATAATCTTTACACAGATCCGCCGACATATTCCAAGGTGCCATCACACCACAGCCAGCCTTTATTCAATCGCTTTTTATCGCTCCACCTTGGCGCGCTTAGCGAGGTGGTTTCTTGGCACGCCTTATCAAAGCGGAGATCGTGCCCCTTATTCCGGATTCTCATCAATACGGGCATGGTAATCTAACTGCGCCATTGATTATGGCGCTTGGGAGATAAGCGAGTTTTACCAGGCTTGTGGGACGCATAGCTTCGACCACCCATATAAGGGGATAAGGATCCACCTTTCTGCCCACGCCTTCTTCCTCCTTTGCTTATCCATTTCCGCGCACTCGAGCTCCAGCGCCCAAGTCCGCACATCCCTCCTTAACCTTCTCCAACCATGTCCGAAGCGGGAGGCAAGTGGATGGTCTCCTCCGTCACGGAGGGGCAAGTAAAAAAGCTGCGGAAGGTCGGATACTTGTCCGGTGACATCGCGCATCGGCTCCCCGACGAGGGGCAGCTCATCCCCACCCCTAGGCCCCATGAGAGGGTGGTGTTTCTCGCCCACTTCCTCCGCGGACTGAGTTTTCCACTTCACCCATTTGTCCGGGGGCTCATGTTCTACTATGGCATAGATTTCCACGATCTGGCCCCGAATTTCATCCTCAACATCTCGGTGTTCATCGTCATGTGTGAGGCCTTTCTCTGCATCCAGCCCCACTTCGGCTTATGGCTGAAGACCTTCAATGTCAAGCCGAAGGTAGTGGGCGGCCGCCAAGCAGAGTGCGGAGGCGCCATGGTTGGCAGGATGGCCAACGTCCTATGGCTCGAGGGCTCCTTTGTGGAGACCGTGAAGGGGTGGCAATCAGGGTGGTTCTACATCACCGAGCCGCGCGACCCTAAATGGGCGGCGGCCCCCGAATTTCGGTTTGGCTTCCCTATGCGGCTCACCTCTTGGAAGGAGACGGGCCTGACGTGGGGTAATCCGGAAGAGCTGACCGGACTCCAAACCTACATGCAAACCCTGGTGAACAAGAATCTCAGGCTTGTCAATGTAGTCCAGATTATGCTCATCCGCTGGATCCTCCCATGCCAACAACGGGCCTTCAAATTGTGGGAGTTCGATCCGGCACAACACCAGACTCTGAATAGGCTCTTCGACACTACGTACGAAGATGCCTGGAAGGTGCTGTTCAAGGGCGCCGAGGCTCCCTCATCCGCTACAGAAGATCGCGGATTTAGCTCGCAGCGTCAAGCTACCGAGGTAAGCTATTTTGCCCTTTATGGGACTCTTGTTTTTCACAGTTTGACTCTGTGCAGGATCTAAACTCCTTGTTTTTAACAGATCGCAAAACACATCCGGCAGGTTAATCGTCTGCCTTTTGCCGAAGACTCCAGCGGACGCCCGCTTGACGGGGCTACTGGTTCCGGCACCGCACGTGGTGACGGAGAAGAAGGCGAAGAAGAAGGCCACGGGGACTCGAAGGAGTGCCCTGTACAATCGGAATCATCGTCCGACGACTCTGAGGCGGAATCTTCCCGTGAAAACGAGGAGGAGGAAAAAGAAGCCTCTCCCCCAGCGGGGGGAGAGAAGAAAAGGAAGGCCGCCCCAACTGGGGAGGCCGGAGGGTCCAAGAAGGGAAGGACCCTTCCTCCGAACTCCTCCACCAACGCCATCAAGGGCCAAGCCACTGGCGAGATCGTAAGTGTCCGGATTCCGAAATAACTCATAGCTTTTCCTTTGTCGCTAGTGTCTTCTAACACCGAATACACTATGCAGCCCGCCAAGGATCGAGCTGGCCGCTTGCCGAAGGGTACCGATCCGCCGGATGTGGAAAGTACTTCACTTCGGCCGCCTTTTCTCCTCGCGCCGACGACACCGAGGTGGGGCCCCAAGAGGGGCCTGGTTAGGAGGAGGTGGCCCAAGAGGTGCCGCAAGGCAACCTCCTGTAATCCAGCGCCAAGGGGATGAAACCCCAAGGGCTCTAAGTCCGACCCTGGTCCAGACTGCATCGAACCTTCAAGTGATCCAAGTCCGCAGCGCCCTTCAAAGAAGGGCAAGATCGCGACGCCGGTGACCTCCGCCCAACCAAGGCACCGGATAGTTTCGGAGGCGCTAACAGCGCCCATCGATGAGGAGCACCGCACTGTTATGAGTGTGGTGATCCAGAAGTTCAGTCCGCCAAGAGCGGGCTGATCAAGCCTCGCAACAACCTTCTAACAGGCTTTGAGGTAAGTTTTTAAGATATGTAAGAAGATTACCGCATAGACAGTAGCCCCTGATGCTCAGTTCGGTGTTCGGAAAGAAAAGCCGAACTGAGGATCTAAAATGTATACGCAGGAGTCTAACATAAGTATGTCAATATGGGAATGCAGGCTGCGTTGCTAACCTCTGCCGCACTGACTGTGGAGGTCAATGCATTGAAGGAGAGCCTCGAGCGGTCCGAGAACGAGCTCGGCCTTGCCAAGAAGCAGCTCGAGGACAAGGAAGGTAAGTTATACCTTATGTTATTATGTATATAAGAAATGTGGTTGCAAAAAATAACAGGAGTAACGTGGGTACTGCAGGGGCCACGAACGAGGTGGTGACCCTGAAGGAAGCGGTGTCCGCGGCCGAAAACAAAGTAGCCGCGGAGCGCACCGAGCGAGAGAAATAGGAGGCGCGGGTGGCGGAGGTGCGGCAAGAGCTCCGAACTCTCGTGGAAAAACATGAGAGTTTGGAGTGTGACTCGAAGACTCGAGAGTCCGAGCTCGCCTCGGCCCTTGAGAGTGCCAAAGCCGCTAAGGCCGAAGCCCAAAAAGCCCTCCAGGAGATTGAGGCGATAAAGAAGATAGCGGCGGGTAAGGCATTCTTTATGCAAAGCAAGCACGTGAAAGTCAATTATCTCGCATTTACCCGAATCCGAGCTCTCCAGAGCCTTCGCAGATCTGGCCCGCAGCAGTGTCTCGATGCGCCGCTCTACCGAGCCAAGAGGGGAGCTCGACGGAGAAGGTGTTCTGGTCTCAGTATGCTGAGGCCGAACACCCGGTGCCCTTGAGCGACTAGCTGAAGCAGCTGGTCGAGCTCCACAAGGTCGCCGAATAGGCCATGAAGGGCCTCATAGCTCAGCTGTGGCCTAAGGAGACCATGCCTAGGAGCTACTTCGGGTTGGTGCGGCGGCTGGTGGAAGCTTTTCCATGGATTGACGTCATCAAGCGCTTCGTCTGCATTGAAGGTGCCCGTAGGGCCCTTGCCCGTACTAAGGTGCACTAGGCCATGCTGGACGCTGAGAAGCTTGTGACGGACGGACCACCGCCGGGCAAGGATTATCGCAAGCCCGAAATGTATTATGAGGGCGTCCTGAAGGGCGCCAGCCTTATAGCGGGTGAATGCTCCAAAGATGTAATTTTCGAGTAGACTCGCATTTGTTATCCTGTACGCTGAAAACTTGTTCATATGCGCTAAGCAACGCTTTTGAATTTAAAATATTACCTTCTGTGCGTCCGTTTATCAAATTTGAGAGATGGCGAGTCGTTGGCTTCAGCCCCATGCCACGAAAGTGGGGTGTTCGGATAAACTTGAGCGCTCTTGTTCCCATTCTTGGGTCCTTCGAGGGAGGCGCCAACGAACGTAACCAGGCAACCGGACTATAATGCTTGAACACTCTCACTTAGCCATAGAATTCTATAATTTTAAATTTCGCGAAGCCCCTAGTGTTCGAAGACCGAGTTCGGGCGCTATCCACGCCTAGGCCGGACAATGCCGACTCGCCTAAGCGCCATAAGTCTTTAGGGACTCTAAAAACCTCTCGAACAGCGATCGGCTCTCGCCTCTATCATGACGGTCAGTTTTAGCTTTCTCCACCGAGGTGCTTAACCCAGCTCAACCGGGGCACAATCGCAGTGGTTCTCCCAGCGCTAACTTAGCCGATATAACGGAACGTAAGGTACCAAAACATGGGAGCCGGGCAAACCCAACTATTGACCCAAGACATGATTCAGAGCTGATGCATATAATGCTATAAGTTCGGGGTGCCGCACTTGTGAAAGTGTTCGGACTTATCACACCATTTTTTGGGGTACATAAGCCCATGGTGTATTGGCTGTACCAAATTGTACAGTTGCACAATGTCATAACTAAACATATATAAAAAAAGGAATGCAATAATAGGCAAAAGCTATATATTGTTTATTCAAAAGAGACTGGAATGAAGGCAGAACGATACAAATAGTGCGATAAGCAAGGAACGGACTTTGACATGTCCTCTCCGTGGGTAAGCTTATGGATTTTATGTAAAACAGGTATACTGCTCGCAATAGAGACCACCTGGATACTCGGTGTAGCTTTCTACTTCCCTGGCTGTTGCATCGTGAGTTCGACGATTCTGATGCCGGACAGGGCTTCTCGAGAACGGAGTCCTGAAAGTAAGAGAGAAAAAAAGAAAAAAAAAGGATGACACAATCGGGAGCCCCTAGTGCGGTTAAGCCGCATGCTGGGCATGCCGTGATCGTGCCCCTCCCCCTATGCCCATGGTATTTCCAGAGCGTAGTTATGGACACGTAGTACTGGTTTCGCAATTTCGTGAGGGTTGGGGTTGGGGCCGCATTGCTACGCGTGTTCGGAATGTGCCAGGCGGTCTTGTTGTAGGTTACTCTGGGCGCGCTTGACGGTGTCCGGCCGTTTAATGGTCGGACTCGAGAGTTGCCTTGAAAGGCTGCTTTGCACTTCTGCCGCAAGGGCCGCCGTATGTTCCTCCGTTCGGAGAGAGCGTTCGGTGTTTCCATTGACCGTAATTACTCCTCGAGGGCCTGGCATCTTGAGCTTGAGGTATCGCGTGAGAAAGCGGCACCGCATTGAACTTTGCGAATGCGGTTCGTCCGAGCAAAGGCGTGATAGCCGCTGCGGAACGGGACTATGTCGAAGATTAACTCCTTGCTTCGGAAATTATCCGAGGATCCTGAAAGTGCGTTATATCGACTAGAGGGGGGGGGGTGAATAGGCGATTTTAATAATTCTTCACTGAGGAATTTGCCGGTGAGGAAATTCTTTAGCGAAGAACTACTTGCAGCGGAATAAGTACTCAGAAGTAAGCATAACAGAATACACGCATGGTCATCATGATGAAATGAAGACAAACACAGAGTACAAAAGGCGAAATCTCAGGATAACACAAGATGAAGACAAACTGACTGAAGAAATTGAACTGAGGAAAGTGAGAAAGTCTTCAGTCAAAGTCTTCAAACACAGATATGAACAAACACTCAACACAGTAATGAGGAAATGAAAGGGTTGAGGAAATAGAACCAGTTAGGTTGGTGAAGACAATGATTTGGTAGACCAGTTCCAACTGCTGTCTCTCGGCTTGTACGTCTGGGTTGGAGCGGCCGAGTATTTAAACTCGAGGACACACAGTCCCGGACACCCAATCGCTGAAAGCACGCAGCTCAGACACCAAGTCCTCACCGTATTCTCCTTGAACTAAGGTCACACAGCCTCGCCCAATCACTGTGGTAAGTCTTCAGCGACTTCCAAACCTTCACAGACTTGGTCACTCGGCGATCCACAATTCCTCTTGGATGCTCTAGACCATGACGCCTAACCGTCTGGAAGAAGCACAGTCTTCAAAGGTAACAAGCGCCGGATCCACGCAGGATCAATTTCTTCAAGATGCTCAATCACTTTGGGTTTGTAGGGTTTGGTTTTTGGGTTTTCCTCACTTGATGATTTTCACCAAAGTCCTCGTGAGGATGGGTTGCTCTCAAATGACAAGTGTCAAGTTCTTCGAGCAGCCAACCAGCTAGTGGTTGTAGGGGCGGCTATTTATAGCCTAGGAGCAGCCCGACATGATAAGACATAAATGCCCTTCAATGATATGACCGTTAGGTGGATAAGATATTTTGGGACAGCCGGCGCCAAGAAGACAAGAACGGTCGGAAATTTGACTCTCAAATTCCTCGTGGCTATCATGTTCCTCATCGTAGGCAATCCGACTGGCGAATTCCTAACTCCTCGCCGAATAAATTCTCAATGACCGTAAGAACTTCGCTCTCACATCAAGAAATTGACTGAATCTGTATGAGATTTCCAAAGGCTTCACTCAAGGGATTGGTAGGTGTAGGATTTTGAGTTGAGCATCACATGGAAATTTTTCCTTAGTATTTCTCGACCCCTTTTAACAAAGACGGTGATTCCTATGACTCAAGAAAGAGAAAATGAAACTACGAAAACAAAAGTCTTCACGCTCATGTTCCTCAAATGAATACCAAGTCTTCAAGGTCACACCAATTTCTTCACTTTCAAAGTCTTCGTAAAGTCTTCAAAATATCAAAGTCTTCGGTCAAGAACTTCATTTTTAGGGTCGATTTTTCTGTAAATATCAAACTCCTCATAGACTTATAGACCTGTGTACACTCACAAACGATTAGTCCCTTAACCTATAAGTCTTCAATCCACCAAAATCACTAAGGGCACTAGATGCACTTACAATCTCCCCTTTTGGTGATTGATGACAATATAGGTTAAGTTTTCAACGGGGATAAACATATGAAGTGTAAATACTGATAATGAGGAATTTGATTGCAAGATATAGAAGAACTCCCCCTGAAGATGTGCATAGTGAGGAATTCGCTTTTGAGGCAATGCACATTTGAAGAGTTAAATCATGGAGATCTCCCCCTATATCTTGCAATTCATACACGCATTTGACATATAATATGAATAATTTGAAATGCATGATGAAATATGGTGCTTGATGAAATTCAGCATGAGGAATCAGAGCACATAAAGTATCAGAGCACAAGTAGATTTGCTATGAAGCATAGTGCAAAATCATAATGCATCAAAAGTATCAAAGCACCATCGGGTTTGAGATTACAACTCGATCCAATAAAAGTTTCAGAAGAACGAGAGTTGTAACTTAACAAAAATAAATTACTGTATATAGGCAATAAACTAGACCCGCTTGAAGACTAACTCAAATTTCTCCCCCTTTGTCATCAAATGACCAAAAGGATCGAAACTGAGGACTAACGCTCCAGAAGAATTTCAAGTTGAAGAAGGAGCGCCAGCGTTGTTGGGGTAGGTTGTTGTAGTAGGACCTGCCGCGGTGTCATCCAAGTCTTCATTTTCATCAGTGTCGCGTGATGAAGAATAGGAGCTGGCCACCAAGGAAGGAACTTTGACCTTCTTGTATTTCTTTGGAGGAGGTGCAGACCAGTCAAATTCTTCCTTGAGTCCCATTGACTTCAGTTCTTCTCATCAGAGACATGTGAAAGAACAGCCCAGTGCGCTTTGAAGGTTTCATGGAGGTAGTAGTGGTTTTTCTTCACCGCATTGTGTGTTGAGGTCATGTTGTGAAGAATTGAACCAAACTGACGCTTGACCCATTTGTGATTGCGATCAACCTTCTGATGAAGACTGAGGAGTAACTCACGATCAGTCATCACCCTGGGTGCAGTTGCTTCAGGACTTTGCTTGACTGAGGTATTTGCGGCAGAGTCATGAGTGGCAGAGTCATCATTGGTGGAGTAGGATGCTGCTTTGCGAAACTGTCCATCCAATGGATGAATGCCTTCATCGATCACAGCAGTAGCCTTGCCCTTGTCATCATCTGAGGTAAATGTCCGTTTGAGGACTTCAATCAGGGGCAAGTAGCTGCAGTGGTTCAGAGTATCAGCCTTGTAATTGAGTGAAGACCTTGTCCTGATGAATCTCATTATCCAAGGTGCATAAGGCTTTAGCTCAAATGGTGACATAGCGATGTTAGCCAGAGTCCTCATGAAGAAATCATGGAAGTTGACGGGAACGCCATGGATGATGTAGAAAAGCATGTTCTTCATGATGCCAACGACTTCTTCATCACTCGAGTCGTGGCCTTTGATAGGACTCATTGTCTTCATCAGAATCCGATAGACAGTCCGAGGCACATACAATAATTCCTTGACGATGAATTTGGTTCTTGGGGCCTGCCTTGGCTTCAAAGGCTTCATCAGCACTTGCATATAGTGATTTGAAAGTTCTGGTTCATTGTAGATACACCGTGCACCACCAAGTGGAGGACTGAGTGGGAGGCACGGGCAATTCAGCTTGCTGGTGCCTTGTAGTGAGTATTTTCGACATCCAGCCTAATACCCATGAGTTCACGTCTTCAGCGTCTCCGGTGATGTGCAGCGTTGCATAGAATTGAAGAATTAGTTCTTCATTCCAGTCACATATATCAGTGCAGAAATTCAGAAGTCCTGCGTCGTGAAGAACACTGAGAACTGGCTCAAAGCCTGGCAGAGACTCCATGTCCACATGAGGAATATGAGCATGATCGAAGATTTTGTCCTTGTTGAAGAGCACTGAGGAATAGAAGTTGGCTTGGCTGGCAGTCCAGAAACGCCTCTTCCTAATGCGAGCAGAGTCATATGGGTTGTAATATGTGAAGAAAACGTGCTCACCAAAGAAATCTTCAGCCTTGAACTTTTGCTTCGTCGAGAAAGGATTCTTTTGCTTGGGCAGAGGGGTGTCAGTGAGTTGCATCACCACCTCAGGAATCGCAAGTTCAGGTTCTTCAGGCTGAGGAATTTCTTGTTCCTCAACAGGTGCAGTCTGAGGATTAGTAGCAGGTTCATCAGCACTAGTGGCTAGAATTTCTTCATGCACAGAGCCGGTGGGTTGATTTTCTTCAGAGTCCATTTGGACTGTTTGTGCTGGAGACTGAGGAATCTGTTGAAGCGGGGTGAAGAGAGGAGTATTGGGATGCTGACTTTCCCAAAAGTCATCATTCATCACTGGTGTGGTGCACCCAATATCCACATCTTCATCTTGAATTTCTCAACACCAGCCTCTTTAGCAAAGGAACAGAGGCGTAGGTGAGGAAATGATCGGGGTTGAAGGGATTGCGCCCACTTCAATTTTTCATCAATCTGCTTTCGACGCAAACAGAATGACGTTCTTCATCGATCCGATTGGGATCTCATAGTCTTCTCCAAAAGGAACAAGGTCCTTTGATGGCTTGGAGGAAATTGGAACGGCATCAATTGGATTTTCAAATGAGCTGGTCATTGGCTTCATTTTCTTCGCAGCCGAAGAATCTGACGCAGCTGATGCTTTCCTTTTCTTCACAGCAGCTCGTTCCGCAGCCTTGGTTTTCTTCACATCAGAGGCAGATGGAAGAATTGGAGTTGGAGTTGGCGCAGGAGGAGCTGAGGAATTTGGTTGATTTTCTTCAGGCACAACTGATGCAGTTGCCCTGATTTCTTCAGTTTCATCAGGCGCACCACTTGCAGATGCCCTGGCAATTTCTTCAGCGGCTGGAGTTGAGTCATCAGCCCTGGAACTTGTATTTTCATCACCAGGCTGAAAATCATCGTACCGTGGCCGGCATGTTCTTCAAATAGTCGAGCAGAGGCTGCAGCCTGAGGTATTTCCTGTTGCGTTGGGGTTGCAACATTTGTGAGATTCTTCGTCAGGTTGACGAATCTGACCTTGGCTCCTTACCAATCAGCATAGTAAGAATTGAAGTTTTTGCTGAGGTGTTGAATTTCAGTCTGGAACTTGAGAAGTTCCTCAGGTGTCATTTTGACAACATTTTTCTTCAGAAACTTCTCCTTTCTGTATTGAGCCTTCTTGATTTCTCTTGCCTTTTCAAACTTCCATTTCTCTTCAGCGATGAAATGGGTCAGCATATGACTTTGTCCAGGGGTCAGATGAAAGTCAGGCATAGGAGTATTGGGATCTTTGTGCCAGAGGTCAATATAGTCGAGGATTTTCTTCGGATCCAACAACAGTGGCACAAAAGTGCCTTTGGCTCTAGCGGCCCTTTCTTGGCGATTTCTGATGATTTCCGCAAGTTCTTCATCAGAAGCTTCATCATCAGAAGGCACATGGAATGCAACTTGTTTCTTCTTTGGACTTGGCCGAGGACCACGTCCAGCTGTTGTTTTGATCTTCAGCACAGTCGGGCCAGATGATGAAATGGGAGCTGCTGAGGAACTTGAAGAAACGCCTGAGGCAATTGAGAAGCCAGCAGTCCTTTGGCATGTAGCCAGATGCACAGGGGCTAAGGACTTTGACGGAGCTGTAGCAGTGTGAGGAATTTGCCGTGAGGGCGCTGCTGAGGAAGTTGGCTTATGAGCAGACTTCTTTGGCATGGATTTCCTTGGTTTGACCGAAGCCTCAGTAGCAGTAGCAGTGGCAGAATCCTCATTGAATTTCTTCACTGCATCCTTGGCTTGTCTTGCCAATTTAGCTTGGCGCTAAGCCCATTCTTCAGGAAAGTCCTCACCACGTTTGATGCTAGTGGGATCAGCTACTTGCCCAGGTGCCAATGGAGCTCTTGGGCATGGAGGATTGAGAGCGAATTTCTTCATGTATTTTGGAGTCACATATCTGTACTCCCTCCATTCCCGTGCCCATCTCCGTTCAATCTTCTGAATGCGCACCTTACGCTGATTTTTGCTTTCTTCATCAGGTGTGCAATAGTCAGCATAGATTTCCTCAGGGATTTCAAACGCATTCATAACCTCAGGTTTCTTTCCTCCTCTCTGTTGCTTCTTTTCATCTGCCATTTTCTTCAGTGGAGGAAATTGAACAATTGAGTTTTCTGAAGAAGTATGCAGTTTTTCTTCGAGGAACGCTGCAAATGAGTTAAGTTGATGAGAACCTAGTGATTCAACAGCGGACATGTGTACCTGTGAACAGAGTATAGTTGCGAGGAATTTGGAGAGGTCATATGCGTTCTCAAAAGGTTTTTCAAAAAGAACAAGTTTTGAGGATTTTGACCAGATGAGCCTTGAGGAATTTCACTAAGCGTTCCTTTTCTTAGGTTCCAGAGTTGTATAGATCGAGGATCCACACAATTGAGGAATCTTGAAAAAATCATTGCTTAGAGAAACGAATCAAGAGATTTGAGGTGTTCATATGTGTGACGTTTTGAAGAATAAACACCTTTGAAGATTTTGAAAAAGGTTTGAGAATCAAAGCGAGTAATAAAGGTAACTTTTAATTACCCGAAGTGAAGAACATGACGAACTAGGAAGAACAGTTGGGATGTTCGTCAGTTCAGATCTTCCACGCCCTAACTTGGCGGAGGAAGACAACTACGGCGGCGGCGGAGTGAGGATTTCCGCGGTCGGCGCGAGTACGTCGGCGATGAGGTCGAGGCAGTGAAGCTTTTCCTCACCGGCGATTTATGGAGTAGCGGCGCGCTTAGGGTTTGAAGAGCTCGAGCGAGAGAGAGGTCGAGCGGAGTAAAAGAAGTGAGGAAGGGGAGAGGGGTATTTATAGACACGGTGAAAAACGGATCGCCCGAAGATTTAGGACGAACGTGCCCCTGACCATTTTCCTTCTCACGACATGTGTCATCCACGTACTGTGTAGTGTAGATCGTGTACGATCGTGGGTGAGTAAAGTAATGCATTGTGGGATGCGGAACGGTTTGAGCGGCAAAAACCGAAAATCTGGATAAGATCAGATTTAAAGTTTCGTTCGCAATTTCTTCAGCTGACAAGGACACAGTGAAGATTTTGAACGAGTTTCAAATAGAACGCACATGAAGAATTTGTGAATGGATTGGGTTGAGTATAGCATAGAGGGGGAAGGGTCCGATCACATTCACTTAGCAGAAAAAGCGACTTGAAGAAATAGCCATAAGTGAATGTTGTAGAGGACATAAACCCATATATGTATATATAGCCAATGAAGAAAGACGACGGAACCAGTGAAGATTTTGCAAAGTTGAAGAATTTGAAAACTGAAGAATTTCAAAACTGAGGAAAAACTCAAATTGAAGATTTTCAACTTTGGTGGTGGCGTGACTCCATCAGATAAGAATGATGATTTCAGACACCGCATACAATTGTCGAGGGTTCTGAGAATCAAATTCTTCATTAATTTCTTCACACTTAGAGTGTTATTCTTCATTGATTGAAGAAAACGCTTCTTCATGTGTTGCACATCTAAGTCATCAATTTTGCATAAGTGTCGGATGTGTGTCCTTTTCAAAGAACGCTCAAGATTCTAAGATATTTAGCTCACACCGCAGCTTGCTAAATCTCTTCTCATCCAAGGGCTTAGTGAAGATATCAGCTAGCTGTTCTTCGCCTTCACGTGCTCGATGGAGATGTCGCCTTCAACACATGATCACGAAGAAAATGATGACGAATTTGAATGTGCTTTTTCTTCGAGTGCTGAACTGGGTTGTGAGTAATCTTGATGGCACTCTCATTGTCACAGTAGAGAGGCACATTCTTCACGTTGATGCCATAGTCCTTGAGAGTTTGCTTCATCCATAGCAATTGAGCACAACACGAGCCACCAGCAATGTATTCAGCTTCCGCAGTAGACAGTGATACGCAGTTCAGTTTCTTCGAGGACCAACAGACCAAAGATCGTCCGAGGAAATGACAAGTGCCAGAAGTTGACTTGCGATCCACACGATCACCAGCATAGTCAGAGTCAGAATATCCAATGAGATCAAAAGTAGAGCCCTTGGGGTACCATAATCCTAGTGTTGGTGTGTGAGCTAGATATCAAGAATATGCTTCACAGCCTTATGGTGTGATTCCTTCGTGTAGCTTGAAATCGGGCACACATGCAAACACTAAGCATTATATCTGGCCTAGATGCACATAAGTACAATAAAGAACCAATCATGGAGCGGTATACCTTGTGATCAAGTCAATACCATTTCCATCAAGGCATAGATGGCCATTTGTGGGCATAGGAATTTTGACGCCTTTGCAATCTTGCATGCCAATTTCTTCAGACATCTTTGAGGTATTTCTCCGAGATATGAATATGCCATTGTGTTGTTGATTTAATTTGAAGACCTAAGAAGAATTTCAACTCTCCCATCATAGACATTTGATATTCTTCACTCATCATATAGGCAAATTCATCACTATAACGTTGGTCAAGCAGCCAAAGATAATATCATCAACATATATTTGGCACACAAACAGTTCACCATCATAAGATTTAGTAAAGAGAGTAGGGTCGAGTGAACCGGTGTGAAGCCATTCTTCACGAAGAATTCCTTCAAAGTATCATACCACGCCTGGGGGCTTGTTTGAGACCATAGAGGGCCTTGTTGAGTCTCAAGACTTTGTCGATTCTTTGGATCTTCAAAACCTGGGGTTGAGCAACATATACTTCTTCCTCAAGCTTACCATTGAGGAATGCACTTTTCACATCCATTTGATATAAAGTGATATTGTGATGGTTAGCATAGGCGAGTAATATGCTAATAGACTCAAGTCTAGCAACAAGTGCAAAAGTTTCATCAAATCAATTCCTTCAACTCCGTGTGTAGCCTTGAGCTACTAGTCGTGCTTTTATTCCTCACCACAAGGCCATTTTCATCTTGCTTGTTGCGGTAGATCCACTTTGTGCCAATGATATTATGCTTGCGAGGATCTGGACGCTTGACCAGTTCCTGACATTGTTGAGCTCGAACTGATGTAATTCTTCTTGCATAGCCTCGAATCCACTCCGCTCAGAAATGCTTCATCTACCTTAGTGGGCTCTGTGATAGAGACAAAAGCATAGTGCCCACAAAAGTTAGATAAATGTGAAGCTTTTGAGCGAGTGAGAGGACCTGGCGCTTTAATGTCATCGATGATCTTCTCCACTTGTACTTGTTTTGCAACGCGAGGATGAGCTGGTTGTCGTCGAGGAATTTGATCATTTTCTCAAAGACCATTGTCTTCAAATTATCGTCAGGTGCATCAGCTCGACATTCTTCGCGTACAGGAATGAATTCTTCAGCAGTTTCTTCAGTAGGAATGACATCCTCATATGCCTTGAACTTGATGGATTCCTCGGGTGTTGGTTCATCTAACACAGAAGGTAGGTGCTCTTTTGCAGCCATTAGTTTCATCGAACCGCACATCTACAAAGGTCAACAATCTTGTGAAGAGCGATGTTGAAGACTCAGTAGGTGTGCGAGTCCTTTCCGTAACCAAGCATAAAACCTTCATGTGCTTTCGCAAATTTAGAATTGTGATGAGGATCTCTAATCCAGCATTTAGCAATCAAGACTTTGAAATAACTTACATTGGGTTTCTTGTCGGTGAGGAGTTCATAGGCGTCTTTTTGAAGAATTTGTGAAGATATACTGCTGATGATGTGGCACGCGTATCAATTGCATCAATCCAAAACGACTAGGCGCTTTGTATTCATCAAGCATAGTGCGAGCCATCTCAACAAGAGTTCCGCTTCTTGCGCCCACGACGCCATTTTGCCGAGGAGTATAAGGAGCAGATAACTCATGAGTAATACCAAGTTCATCAAGATAGTCATCAAGACCGAATTCTTGAACTCAGTTCCATTGTCACTCCCGATGTGCTTGATCTTCACACCAAAGTTAGTTGAAGCCCTCGAGGAAAATCGCTTGAAGACTTCCGCACTTGATTTTTGTAAGTAACAATGTGTACCCATGTGTAGCGAGAGTAATCATCAACAATAACAAAGCCATATAGAGATGCATTATTAGTGACTGCTGAGTAATGATTAGGACCAAAGAGGTCCATGTGAAGCAATTCAAAGGGAAGAGTAGTGGTCATGATAGTCTTCGCTGGATGCTTGGCCTTGGTCATTTTTCAGCTTCACAGGCTCCACACAAGTGATCCTTGAGGAACTTGACATTTTCAATGCCAATGACATGCTTCTTCTTTGCTAGCGTGTTTAAATTTCTCATGCCTGCGTGACCAAGTCGTCGATGCCATAGCCAGCCTTCCAAGCTTTTGCAAGTAAACACACGGCTGGTTGTGGTCCTCAGAGAGAAGTCAACAATATACAAGTCTCCTCTCCTAAAGCCTTGAAGACTTTGGAATTGTCAGCCCATAATCACAACACAACGATTCTTGCCAAAGATCACAACCATATCAAGATCACAAAGCATTTAGATCGACATGAGGTTGTATCCTAAGGACTCAACAACCATGACTTTGTCCATGTGTTTATCCTTAGAGATTGCAACCTTACCAAGACCCAATACCGACTTTTGCCTTTGTCAAGAAGATGATATGCTTCAGATGTGACGGTGATAAGGGAGCATCCATCAATAGATTCTTGTCACCAATCATGTGATTTGTACATCCACTATCGAGAACCCACTCAGTGGCTTTTGGGTTGATCATCCCGCAGATGAATTAGTATAACTTACGATCTCATATACTTCATCGCTGAAGAATATGATATCAAGTTCATGGATGAATTTCATCACCAAGATAATATAAGCAATATGAGGACGTGTGAAATGAAAGTTCATTTCATCATTATTAGCATGCGCCCTTTCAGAAATTTCGTCAGTCCCCAAAGAAATTCTTCAGACGTTAAGGCACGCCCGAGACCTGACCCTGCGAAGAGATTAGTTCTTTTCTTCACCACCCACATCTCAAGGTGGCAAAGAGTTCATCATTCTCATGAAAGCACCATACGAGAAAGGTGGCATAGAAGCCAAACCATTTCGCTTCACATAAGAGGGGTTAGGGTAAGCATATGAATAAGCGTAGAAATTCTTCGAGGACTTATGAACATATTGGTTTGAAGAATAATGCACATATTCATAGCCCTTAGCTCTACCTCGAAACATAGTTGTTAGCACGATGATAATCATATGAGGATTTTGATCCACGGAGGAATTTGGTCCGTATGAGGACTTGGATTCATATGAAGAATTTGGTCCATATGAAGAATTTGATCCGGGGTTCCTATTCTTCACCGTGGTGTCATGAGGACATTCACTGAAGACTTTCAAGGCACTTCTTGGGAACCCAGATTTTCTTCATAGGGAATCGCTCCTCGCAGCTTAGTGCCAACATATCTAGCAAATACTTCACCATTCTGATTTTTGAACAGTTTATAGTTGGAGTCAAAAGACTCATCGTAAGAATGAAGAGATTCGCATGTAAAGTCAGATAGCTTAGATGGATCAATTGAGGTCCTTTGCAGCAACCCATGAGGTTTTGGGATACCGCTCAAAGCTTCCAATATGTTCCATCAGCATTGAGTTTCCTCTCAAAGGCAATACCCTCTTTCCTAGGGTTCCTGTTGAGGATCTGCTTTTTAAGCACATCACAAAGAGTCTGATGCCCTTTGAGGCTTTTGTACATGCCTCGTCATGTACAATTCCTTCAGCCCCCGCATCGTCAAGGATACTAGCAATGTCCTCGATGAGGATTTAGTGATAGCAGAGGCAGTGAAGAATTTGTAATAGTTGAAGCATTTGAACATTCAGTGAAGAATTAGCGATTCACGCTCAATGCACTTTAAGCATGGAGGAACAAATTCTTCCCGAGAAGCGCTGATTTGTTGAGCAAGTAATGAATCGCTGCCTCCTTCGAAGATCTTCATAACTCACTCTTAGTTTCTCAAGATCTTGCTTTTGAAGAAATTCATAAGAAAGTTTCTCATGATCGATAAGAGAGTGTTATGATGACCTTGAAGGTTGTCAAACCTAGACCAAGTCTCTCAAGATTTTCACCGTGGCTTTAGTGCGATCCATTTCTTCACCTAACATATCATCACTCTTGTCTAGTATATTTTGAACCTTTTCCAAAGCCCTTGTTGTTTTACAGCAATTTTAGCAAGTTTTGAGTAATCGGGCTTTAGATCTTTATCGATTCATTTCACTAGATTCAGAGGAGGTATAGTTGAGTACCTTGGCACCCTTTGCCATGAAGCAATAGGTGGGAGTGTAGTCATCACTATCTTCATCAAGATTGTTGATGAGGTCATTTTCTTCGAGTTGAAGATGGACTTGTCGACGAAAGCAGAGAGCGAGCTAGACTTGCCACACCGACTCAGATTCTTCTAATGCCTCCTCTTCCTCATGTTCCTCGATTCAGCTTCGAGTCCATTTCTTGCCAATGAATGCCCGAGCCTTTTCGAGCTGTCCTTCTTGTTAGAAGAAGGTTTTGAGGATTTTGATGATGAAGATTTCGATGATTTCTTCTTCTTCTTTGCGCCATCGAACTGTAATCCTAGTGTTTCTTCTTCTTTAATTCCTTTTCCCACCGAGGACAATCTTGGATGTAGTGACCAGGTTTCTTGCATTTGTGACAAAGTCTTCATAGTCATTGGATGAGGAATCACCGCTTGAGGATTTTCCAAAGCTTACCACGCCTTGTGAACTTCTGAATTTCTTCACGAGCGTGCTTAGCTCTCGCCTAATTCTTCAGATCTCCAAGGCTACTACCGTAGTCTTCACACTCAGATTCGCATACGCCTTGGCCTTCGTGGCACGTGTTTTTCCATAGCTAGAACCATAGAGATCTCTTTCAAAGCAAGTCGAACTCATGAGTATTTAGCCTCTCGAGGATATCACTGGATCAAGTGACTTGTAGTCAAGACGCCTTGTATCATCGCAAGCGAGTATCAAATGAGGAATCGTTTATCTTAATAATTTCTTCACCACCTCATGGTCGGTGATGTCAAGGGCGCCAAGAGCTTGAAGCTCATTTGAGATGTCGTGGAGGCGATCGAAGGTTTGTTGAACATTTTCGTTGTCGAGTCTTTTGAAGCGTTGAAGAGATTCAAGAACATCAACTCGAGAGTCACGCTGAGTTGAGACTCCTTCATTCACTTTGGACAGCCTTTCCCGTATGAGCTTGCAGATTCCAAAGCACTCACTCTTCCATATTGACCTTTGCCTCGATGGCCACATATGATATTCTTCGCTGAGAATCGAGTTGCTTGAATCTCTTCACATCAGCAGCATTCGTGAGAAGGTGTGACCGAGGGAACACCATTTTCCACAACATACCGTAGATCGTTGTCAATTGCTTCAAGATGCATTCGCATCCTTATTCTTCCAGTAGGGGTAGGCCGTCCCATCAAAGGTAGGACACCTGCCGAGACCTTTATCATACCTGCGGCTCGACATAACTAAAACTCCAGGTGGTTAAACCAAAATCACACAGAACAAGGGAGTACCTTGCTCTGATACCAATTGAAAGTGCGTTATATCGACTAGAGGGGGGGTGAATAGGCTAATTTTAATAATTCTTCACTGAGGAATTTGCCGGTGAGGAAATTCCTTAGCGAAGAACTACTTGCAGCGGAATAAGTACTCAGAAGTAAGCATAACATAATACACGCATGGTCATCATGATGAAATGAAGACAAACACAGAGTACAAAAGGCGAAATCTCAGGATAACACAAGATGAAGACAAACTGACTGAAGAAATTGAACTGAGGAAAGTGAGAAAGTCTTCACCAAAGTCTTCAAACACGATATGAACAAACACTCAACACAAGAATGAGGAAATGAAAGGGTTGAGGAAATAGAACCAGTTAGGTTGGTGAAGACAATGATTTGTAGACCAGTTCCAACTGCTGTCTCAGCTTGTGCGTCCTGGTTGGAGCGGCTGAGTATTTAAACTCGAGGACACACAGCCCCGACACCTGCCGCCGAGCATGCAGCTCAGACACCAAGTCCTCACCAGATTCTCCTTGAACTAAGGTCACACAGCCTCGCCCAATCACTCGTGGTAAGTCTTCAGCGACTTCCAAACCTTCACAGACTTGGTCACTCGGCGATCCACAATTCCTCTTGGATGCTCTAGACCATGACACCTAACCGTCTGGAAGAAGCACAGTCTTCAAAGGTAACAAGCGCCGAATCCACGCAGGATCAATTTCTTCAAGGATGCTCAATCACTTTGGGTTTGTAGGGTTTGGTTTTGGGTTTTTCCTCACTTGATGATTTTCACCAAAGTCCTCGGAGGATGGGTTGCTCTCAAATGACAAGTGTCAAGTTCTTCGAGCAGCCAACCAGCTAGTGGTTGTAGGAGGCGGCTATTTATAGCCTAGGAGCAGCCCGACATGATAAGACATAAATGCCCTTCAATGATATGACCGTTAGGTGGATAAGATATTTTGGGACAGTATGCCAAGAAGACAAAGAACGGTCGGAAATTTGACTCTCAAATTCCTCGGGCTATCATGTTCTCATCGTAGGAAATCCAAGATCATGGCGAATTCCTAACTCCTCGCCGAATAAATTCTCAACACTGTAAGAACTCCGCTCTCACACCAAGAAATTGACTGAACTGTATGAGATTTCCAAAGGCTTCACTCAAGGGATTGGTAGGTGTAGGATTTTGAGTTGAGCATCACATGGAAATTTTTCCTTAGTATTTCCTCGACCCCTTTAACAAAGACGGTGATTCCTATGACTCAAGAAAGAGAAAATGAAACTAGGAAAACAAAAGTCTTCACGCTTCATGTTCCTCGAATGAATACCGAGTCTTCAAGGTCACACCAATTTCTTCACTTTCAAAGTCTTCAGAAAGTCTTCAAAATATCAAAGTCTTCAGTCGAAGAACTTCATTTTTAGGGGTCGACTTTTTCTGTAAATATCAAACTCCTCATAGACTTATAGACCTGTGTACACTCACAAACGCATTAGTCCCTTAACCTATAAGTCTTCAATCCACCAAAATCACTAAGGGGCACTAGATGCACTTACAGATCCGAAGACCACTTCGAGTGTAACTGAGCCTGTACAGTTGGCCTCTACACCTGGTATGACGCCTTTTAAAGGTCGCCTTTGTGGGTTTAATCCTTGAGGGGTCTATGCCCATTTTGCACAATCCGTGTATCCCGATAGAGCAGGTTCAGGCTCACGCCGCCCCATCGGGACTCGTGAGGTGAACTGGCCAATGATTGGGTCCGGAACCAACGCGAATCCTCCATGACGGATGCTAGTGGGTGGTCCTTCGATCAAAAGTGATCGGGCAGAAGACCACGGTTGAACTTTGGGGCGACCGGCTCCATCGCATATACGCCCCTTAGTGCACGCTTCACCCCTTTGGCTATGTGGGTTGTGTGATATCATGTTCACCGCTCCGCACTTGTGGGGGAAGACCTTCGTCCTCTATTGTTCGGTGGCTGGGCTCCTCCTCGCCATCGCTATGCAGCCTCTTGTCATTGTTTTCGCGCTAACTTGCTCTGCTCGCTTGAACACCCAACAACCCTGCTGGTGTGGTTGGCTGGTTTTTCGGGGTGCCGTGTATCCGCACGAGCAATCGAGTATTCGGTCCAAATTGACGGGCCTCGGTACTTTTTTGAATGGCTTTTTCCGCTGACCGGTTTAAAGCTCAATCCGCATTGATCGCCGTATCCTCAAAGATTATCGCTGTTAATGCGGCGCTTTGTGCTTGTTGCGACGTGACCTGCCATTGCTGTCCTTGGTATCCGAACTACCGTGGTTTTTGTTGTTGTTACTACAAGCCAGCCAGCTTGTCCTCTCCCGCAAAAGCTGGTCATGAGTGTGGCGAGGGCTGCCATGGATTTCGCTTTTCCTGTCCTAGGTGCCGGGCCAGCCATTCGTCATGGATGTTGTGTTTGAAGGCGGCTAGTGCTTCGCATCCGGACAATGACAATTTGATTTTTCTTTGTTAGAACCGTGTCCGTAATTGTCCGCTGATTCCTATGGCTGCTGAATTATATGGCTAAGGTCATCGACGTGATGGTGGTCGCACATATGTGCCCCGAAGTTATCAAGGAATGCGGCTTCCGTGTCTTCCCAACAACCGATTGACTCACCGGGCAAGCTTTTAAGCCAATGCCGAAGTTGGTCCTTTATGCTTGAGTGGGAGGTATTTGATGGCGTAGATCATCACCGCGGGCCATGTGGATATGAAGGAGATAGTCCTCGATCCAAACCGCAGGATCTGTTGTGCCATCGTATGATTCGATGTTTACGGGTTTGAAACCTCGTGGATTTGGTGATCCATCACTTCGCCTCGTGAAGCATAGTGGGTGTGCGACGCCAGATAATATATCACGACGCAGCTCAAATGAGCTTTGTTCATCGTGTTCGCCCGCCGAATTGCTGTATCCGGCGTGACGGTTGTCATCACGCGTCGTGGGCACCCACGCCGATCCGTAGATCGATCTTGTTTGCCTTGCCTTGTCCTCCAATATATCTCGCAGGTCAGCGATTTCCGCGCCTTGGTACTTTTTTGAGCGGCGCCTGCGCGGCTTGAGTGGAGGGCCTAGAGGCCTTCCGTCATGGGCCACGAGGTGGCCGGTCGGGCCGCATCGCACGCCGGCGATGTAGGTTGGGGTGCCTCCTCCTCGATCGGGTAGCGGCTCATGCTTTGGGTAGCTTTTGAGGGTCGCTTGAGTTCATACTCTTCGCTGCAAGGACTTCAGTCCATCTATCAGCTAGCAGGTCTTGGTCACTTAAGTGTTGCTGCTTTTTCTTGAGGCTGCTTGCCGTGGCCATAAGCCTGCATTTGAAACGCCTTGTTCGACGGGATCCTCGTGCATGACAAATTCGTCATCGCCTTCGGAGGGAGGCATATAATTATCGCCCTCTACCTCTCTCTCGCCGCTTCTATCATGCGGCTGGCTTCTCCTTCCTCTGTTGCCGCTGAATCTCGTTGGAGGAGTTTGTCTTCGCACCGTCCGGGTGTTATTATCTCCGTGCCGAATCACCGCTTTTGCTGTGGCTGGATTTAGAGCGGCACCACCGAGGCCGACGCTAGGTTGTTTCTTGGAGGTGTCATCCTCCGCTGTTCCATCGCCATTCCCATCTTTTGGGATGTCCACCATATATGTCGATGACGAGGTGGCCTTCCAGCGCCTCGTAGGTGCTGGTTCTGGTCGCTCTCCGCATCGCCGCCCATACCGCCGATGTCTTCGAGTCAAAGTCGAGCATGTCGGTTAAATCATCGGCAGGGCTGGCAAAGTGGGTGGTGGTGGGCGCTGAATTTCTTCGCCGTCCAGATCCCAACCTTCCCGACCATAGTACGGCCAGGCTCTCCGATAAAGAGAGAGACTTCAAGGAGTTCGTAATGTCGCCAAAGGGCGAAAGTGCCGAAAGATGTCCGCTGTGGAACTCCATAATCGGACGCCCAATCGGATTCGGACAGGGGCGCTGGAGGTTCGGAGTCCAGAGAGGAGTCCGCACCTTGAGTCACGAAGCCAGCAGCGATGTGGATGGTGTTCGCCCATCGCTGTAGTGATCGCAGGCCCCGAGGCGGTGTCTAGCCACTCATCTCGATCGGTGGAGTCGGCTCCGAGCTAAGGGTCGGAGCGGACTCGTGCAGCCTGTGGCAATCGCTCAAGCGGCAGAGCTAGATCATGCCCATCGAGACAAGGCGGCGCTGCTATCGTGGGCTCAACCGTCGAAGATCAAGTCCTCGCGACGCCGGCCGTAATTCAAATTCCCAAATCTGACCGATGGCCAGGGGCGAGCTTTCGATCTGCTCCAGATGGCCTAGCGAATTGGACCGTAGTGCAAAGTCAGCCGAATACGGGCTCGTCCGGGAGAAAAGTTCACCCTCGATCGCTGCTGTTGATGATCGGCGAGCCATTGGGCCTAAGGTGACGGCTACGCAGGAACTCTCAATGAAAGCACCAATGTCGTGTCAAAATCGGCGGATCTCGGTAGGGGTCCCGAACTGTGCGGCTCAGGCGGATGGTAACAGGAGACAAGGAACACGATGTTTTTACCTGTGTTCGGGCCTCTCGATGGAGGTAAAACCCTACCCGCTTGATTAATATTGCTGATATGGGTAGTACAAGAGTAGATCTACCACGAGATCGGAGAGGCTAAACCCTAGAAGCTAGCCTATGGTATGATTGTTGTCCGCCCCACGGACTAAAACCTCCGGCTTATATGGACATCGGTAGGGTTAGGTTACACGTAGTCGGTTACAATGGTAGGAGATCTACATATCCGTATCGCCAAGCTTGCCTTCCATGCCAAGGAAAGTCCCATCCGGACACGGGACTAAGTCTTCAATCTTGTATCTTCATAGTCCAGAGTCCGCCAAAGATGATAGTTCAGCTATCCCGACACCCCCTAGTCCAGACTCTCACCCGTAGGGAGCCACGTAAAACTTGCAACAACAAAGTAGAGGACGCCTAACTTGTTTTTGCAGGCATGTTGTGATGTGATATGGTCAAGACATGATGCTAAATTTTATTGTATGAGATGATCATGTTTTGTAACCGAAGTTATCGCAAGTGGCAGGAGCCATATGGTTGTCGCTTATTGTATGCAATGCAATCGCCTGTAATGCTTTACTTTATCACTAAGCGGTAGCGATAGTCGTGGAAGCATAAGATTGGCGAGACGACAATGATGCTACGATGGAGGTCAAGGTGTCGTGCCGGTGACGATGGTGATCATGATGGTGCTTCAAAGATGGAGATCACAAGCACAAGATGATGATGGCCATATCATATCACTTATATTGATTGCATGTGAAGTTTATCTTTATGCATTATATCTTGCTTTGATTGACGGTAGCATTATAAGATGATCCCCACTAAATTATCATAGTAAAAGTGTTCTCCTTGAGTATGCACCGCTATGAAAGTTCTTCGTGGCCGAGACACCACGTGATGATCGGGTGATAGGCTCTACGCTCAAATACAACGGGTGCAAAACAGTTGCACACGCAGAATACTTAGGTTAAACTTGACGAGCCTAGCATATAACAGATATGGCCTCGAACACGGAGACCGAAAGGTCGAGCGTGAATCATATAGTAGATATGATCAACATATTGATGTTCACCATTGAAACTACTCCATCTCACGTGATGATCGGACATGGTGTAGTTGATATGGATCACGAATCACTTAGAGGATTAGAGGATGTCTATCTATGGAAGTTCTTTAGTAATATGATTAATTGAACTTAAATTTATCATGAACTTAGTACCGATAGTATTTTGCTTGTTTATGTTTTATTTTAGTAGATGGCCCGTGCTGTTGTTCCGTTGAATTTTAATGCGCTCCTTGAGAAAGCAAAGTTGAAAGATGATGGTAGAAATTACACGCATCGGGTCCATAACTTGAGGATTATCCTCATTGCTGCATTGTAAGAATTACGCCCCGAAGCACCGCTGGGTGCCAGTGCTCGTCGTTGAGCACACCAGATGTTATGAACATCCGCGTAGCAAAGCTGATGACTACTGATAGTTCAAGTGTGCTATGCTTTACGGCTTAGAACCGATCTTCAACGACGCTTTTGAATGTCATGGAGCATATGAGATGTTCCAGAGTTGAAGTTAATATTTCAAGCAAATGCCCGATTGAGAGATATGAAGTCTCCAATAAGTTCTATAGCTGCAAGATGGAGGAGAATAGTTCTGCTGAGCATATACTCAAAATGTCCGTATAATAATCACTTGATTCAACCGGGAGTTAATCTTCCGATGATAGCGCCATTGACAGAATTCTCCAATCATCGCCACCAAGCTACAAGAGCTTCATGATGAACTATAATATGCAAGGATGGAAAGACAATTCTTGAGCTCTTCGCGATGCTAAAAGTCTGGAGGTAGAAATCAAGAAGGAGCATCAAGTGTTGATGGTCAACAAGACCACTAGTTTCAAGAAAAGGGCAAAGGGAAGAAGAAGGAACTTCAAGAAGAACAGCAAGCAAGTTGTTGCTCAGAGAAGAAACCCAAGTCCGGACCTAAGCCTGAACCGAGTGCTTCTACCGCAAGCGACTGGTCACTCGAAGCGAACTGCCCCAAGTATTTGGCGATAAGAAGGATGGCAAGGTGAACAAAGGTATATGTGATATACATGTTATTGATGTACCTTACTAATGCTCGCAGAGCACTGGTATTTGATACTGGTTCTGCTAATATTTGCAACTCAAAAGGGACTACGGATTGCCGAAGATTGGCTAAGGACGTGGTGACGAGCGCGCTGGGAATGGTTCCAAAGTCGATGTGATCGCGGTCGGCACGCTACCTCTACATCTACCTTCGGATTAGTTTTAGACCTAAATAATTGTTATTTGGTGCCGCCATGAGCATGAACATTATATCTGGATCTTGTTTGATGCAAACGGTTATTCATTTAAATCAGAGAATAATGGTTGTTCTATTTATATGAGTAATATCTTTTATGGTCATGCACCCTTGAAGAGTGGTCTATTTTATGAATCTCGATAGTAGTGACACACATATTCATAATGTTGAAGCCAAAAGATGTAGAGTTGATAATGATAGTGCAACTTATTTGGGCACCGCCGCTTAGGTCATATATGTGTAAAGCGATGAAGAAACTCCATATTGATGGACTTTTTGAACCACTTGATTATGAATCACTTGGTACTTATGTAACCGTGCCTCATGGGCAAGATGACTAAAACACCGCTCTCCTGAACGATGGAGAAAGCAACAGATTTGTTGGAAATCATACATACGATGTATGTGGTCCGATGAATGTTGAGGCTCATGGCGGATATCGTTATTTTCACCTTCACAGATGATTTAAGCAGATATGGGTATATCTACTTAATGAAACATAAGTCTGAAACATTTGAAAAGTTCAAAGAATTTCAGAGTGAAGTTGAAAATCATCGAATAAGAAAATAAAGTTTCTACGATCTGATCGTGGAGGAGAATATTTGAGTTAAGAGTTTGGTACATTAGAAACAATGCGAATAGTTTTGCAACTCACGCCACCCGAACACCACAACGTAATGGTGTGTCCGAACGTTGTAATCGTATTTACTAGATATGGTGCGATCTATGATGTCTCTTACAGATTTACCGCTATCTTTTGGGGTTATGCTTTAGATACGGCCGATTCACGTTAAATAGGGCACCATCAAAACCTGAGACGACGCCTTATGAACTGTGGTTTGGCAAGAAACCAAAGTTGTCGCTTTCTTAAAGTTTGGGGCTGCGATGCTTATGTGAAAAAGCTTCAACCTGATAAGCTCGAACCCAAATTGAAGAAATGTGTCTTCATAGGATATCCAAAGGAGACTATTGGATACACCTTCTATCACAGATCCGAAGGCAAGACTTTTGTTGTTAATTTGAAACTTTCTAGAGAAGGAGTTTCTCCTAAAGAAGTGAGGGAGGAAAGTAGAACTTGATGAGGTAATCAGACTGCTCCCTTATTGGAAAGTAGTTCATCACGTAAACCGGTTTCAGAATACCTACACCAATTAGTGAGGAAGTTAATGATGATGATCATGAAACTTCAGATCAAGTTGTTACCGAGCCTCGGATCAACCAGAGTAAGATCCGCACTGAGAGTGGTACGGTAATCCTGTTCTGGAAGTCATGTTACTAAACCATGATGAACCTACGAACTATGAAGAAGCGATGATGAGCCCAGATTCCGCAAAATGGCTTGAGGCCATGAAATCTGAGATGGGATCCATGTATGAGAACAAAGTGTGGATTTTGTTGACTTGCCCATGATCGGCAAGCAATTGAGAATAAATGGATCTTTAAGAAGAAGACCGACGCCGACGGTAATGTTATCTGTTTACAAAGCTCGACTTGTCGCGAAAGGTTTTCGACAAGTTCAAGGGATTGACTACGATGAGACCTTCTCACCCAGTGAGCGATGCTTAAGTCTCGTCCAATCATGTTAGCAATTGCCGCATTTTATGATTATGAAATTTGGCAAATGGATGTCAAAACTGCATTCCTGAATGGATTTCTGGAAGAAGAGTTGTATATGATGCAACCGGAAGGTTTTGTCGATCCAAAGGAGCTAACAAAGTGTGCAAGCTCCAACATCCATTTATGGACTGTGCAAGCCCTCGAGTTGGAATAAACGCTTTGATAGTGTGATCAAATCATTTGGTTTTATATGCACTTTTGGAGAAGCCTGTATTTACAAGAAAGTGAGTGGGAGCTCAGAGCATTTCTTGATATTATATGTGGATGACATATTGTTGATAGGAAATGATATAGAATTTCTGGATAGCATAAAGGATACTTGAATAAGAGTTTTCAATGAAAGACCTCGTGAAGCTGCTATATATTGGGCATTAAGATCTATAGAGATAGATCAAGACGCTTAATTGACTTTCACAAAGCACATACCTTGACAAAGTTTTGAAGAAGTTCAAATGGATCAGCAAAGAAACGGTTCTTGCCTGTGTTACAAGGTGTGAAGTTGAGTAAGACTCAATGCCCACCACCGCAGAAGATAGAGAGGAAATGAAAGATGTTCCCTATGCTTCAGCCATAGGCTCTATCATGTATGAAATGTTGTGTACTAGACCTGATGTGTGCCTTGCTATAAGTCTAGCAGGAGGTACCAAAGTAATCCAGAGTGATCATCGACAGGGTCAAGAACATCCCAAATACCTAAAAGGACTAAGGATATGTTTCTCGATATGGAGGTGACAAAGAGCTCATCGTAAATGGTTACATTGATGCAAGTTTTGACACTGATCCGGACGATTCTAGATCGCAAACCGGATACGTGTTTACATTAAACGATGGAGCTGCAGCTGGTGCAGTTCTAAACAAAGAGAATGCCAAGTCGTTTAAAGAAAAAGTTAAAAGATGGCATGACAAAAGAATACAAAAGCGTGAGTTTAATGTATGTGATTATGTATTGCTATACTACTCTTGTTTAAGATTTTTTGCGTGAGAACTTCTCTCTAAATGGGAAGGTCCTTACGTTATCAAGGAGGTTTATCGTTGCGGTGCCATAAAAATCAACAACTTCGAAGGCACAAATTCGAAGGTGGTGAACGGTCAAAGAATCAAGCACTATATCTCAGGTAATCCTATAAATGTTGAAACTAATGTTATTGAAACCGTAACCCGAGAGGAATACATAAGGGACACTTTCCAGAACGTTTCAGACTCCGAAAGGAAGAGGTATGTGGTACGGTAAGTAAACCGACTCCAAAACAGTTCTAATGGCAATTTTTCTCCGTTTTGGAATATTTAGAAAAATAGGAAAATAAGAAGCAGTACGGGAACGACACGAGGGCTCCACGAGGGTGGAGGGCGCGCCCCCTGCCTCGTGGGCACCTCTTGTTCTCACCGGACTCCATTTTCTTGCACGATACGTATTTTGGTCGGTAAAAATTCATTATATAATCTCCCGAAGGTTTTGACTCTTGTATCCCGCAATTGTCCTCTGTTCTTGTTTCGAGCTGTTTTTCTGACAGATCTAGATCATCATGACGTGTCCAAGTGCCCCCAAGGACAAGTTCTTCGAGAAGGTCATCAACCCCTACCTCGCGGAGGTGCTGCAACACCCTCAGACCATTGAGATGCATGAGGGGGTGCTGCACATCCACGATGTCGAGGGACCAAGGAGGACCGGAAGCGTGGAGACAAGGCTCGAGGCAATGGAGCAACAAGTTTTCAAGTGCCAGGAGATGGTGGAGCATGGACTTGACTCCAATCACATTATGATCACGGAGTTCACCAACAACCACAAGCTAGACGCCAAGGACATTGGGGAGGCCATCTTCAAGCTTCACGAGAAAATCGAGCACCTCCAAGCCCAGATCTATGACCTGCAAAACCAAAACTATGAGTATGAATATAGATTCAAGAGGATGAGTTTGGCTGCAGATTTGAGGATCCCGGAGACTCGTTCATCCTTCTATGATGGTGAGCCTATGCCTTGGAAGATGGACAACAAGCCTACTTCATCAACAACCCCGTCACCACCACTTCCGAGAAAGGAGACATAATCACATGGGTATGGGCACTCCCCTTGGCAACTGCCAAGCTTGGGGGAGGTGCCCCGGTATCGTATCACCATCACATCTCTATCTTTACCATTTTTCTTAGTTCGATCCTTTTAGTAATATCTTGATCTAGTAGAATAAAGTTTTTGGTATGATCTAGTTTTGAGTTTTGCATTATGATCTCTCTATGTAATCGAGTCCGTGAGCTATATAATAAAGATTAGTGTTGAGTCAAGGGCTTGATTATTTTGCTATGATCTTGTGCGTAGCCTCCCCGGCAACGGCACCAGAAATCCTTCTTGCTACCTCTTGACCACTGCGTTGGTTTTCCCTTGAAGAGGAAAGGGTGATGCAGTAAAGTAGCGTAAGTATTTCCCTCAGTTTTTGAGAACCAAGGTATCAATCCAGTAGGAGACCACGCTCGAGTCCCCCGCACCTACACAAACAAATAAGAACATCGCAACCAACGCGATAAAGGGGTTGTCAATCCCTTCACGGTCACTTACGAGAGTGAGATCTGATAGAGATGATAAGATAATATTTTTGGTATTTTTTATGATAGAGAGTAAAAGTAAAGAAAGCAAAATAAACGCGCCAGAAATAGCTTGTTGACGGGAGATTAATATGATGGAAAATAGACCTAGGGGCCATAGGTTTCACTAGTGGCTTCTCTCAAGATAGCATAAGTATTACGGTGGGTAAACGAATTACTGTCGAGCAATTGATAGAATTGAGCATAGTTATGAGAATATCTAGGTATGATCATGTATATCCAAGACAAGTAGACCGAAATGATTCTGCATCTACTACTATTACTCCACACATCGACCGCTATCCAGCATGCATCTAGAGTATTAAGTTCATAAGAACAGAGTAATGCTTTAAGCAGATGACATGATGTAGAGGAATAAACTCATGCAATATGATATAAACCCCATCTTTTTATCCTCGATGGCAACAATACAATCGTGCCTTGCTGCCCTCTGCTGTCACTTTGGAAAGGACACATAAGATTGAACCCAAAGCTAAGCACTTCTCCCATTGCAAGAAAGATCAATCTAGTAGGCCAAACCAAACTGATAATTTGAAGAGACTTGCAAAGATAACCAATCATACATAAAAGAATTCAGAGGAGATTCAAATATTGTTCATAGATAAACTTGATCATAAATCCACAATTCATCGGATCTCGACAAACACACCGCAAAAGAAGAGTTACATCAAATAGATCTCCAAGAGAATCAAGGAGAACTTTGTATTGAGATCCAAAGGGAGAGAAGAAGCCATCTAGCTAATAACTATGGACCCGAAGGTCTGAGGTAAACTACTCACACATCATCGGAGAGGCTATGGTGTTGATGTAGAAGCCCTCCGTGCTCAATGCCCCCTCCGTGAGCGCCGAGAAGGCCCCAAGATGGGATCTCACGGTGCAGAAGGTTGCGGCGGTGGAAATAGGGTTTTGGCTCCGTATATGATGTTTCCAGGGTATATGGGTATATATAGGAGGAAGAAGTACGTCGATGGAGCAACGTGGGCCCCATGAGGGTGGAGGGCGCGCCTGGGGGGTAGGCGCGCCCCTCTGCCTCGTGCTCTCCTCGTTGATTGCTTTACGTAGACTCCAAGTCCTCTGGATCACGTTTGTTCCGAAAATCACGTTCCCGAAGGTTTCATTCCGTTTGGACTCCGTTTGATATCCTTTTCCTTCGAAACACCGAAAAGGCAAAAAACCAGCAATTTGGGCTGGGCCTTCGGTTAATAGGTTAGTCCCAAAAATAATATAAAAGTGTACAATAAATCCCATTAAACATCCAAAACAGAATATAATATAGCATGGAACAATAAAAATTTATAGATACGTTGGAGACATATCATGGTGGTCGCGCTCCTTGATAGTCTGGACGGCGAGGGGTGTTGCGGTGGGTGGTTCGGGCACACTTTCCGCCCTTGGCATTGGCGTTGCCCAGATCCGGATATGGAGACCGGTTCTCGCCGCGACTGGTCTGGGTGCCTCATGGTGTCACACTGAGCTGCCGAGCGAAAGCTCCACGCTTTGGCCCCGACGACGACGACATCTGCGGGTGTCGTTATCTTCTTGAAGATAGCGTCGTGGTTCTCCTCTTTGTGGCAAGCCTCCGGGGTGAAAACCCTAGTCCTTTTGGGCTCGGCAGCGGCGTCTGCGTTCCCCTCCTAAGGGCGTTGTCGTGGAGGCTAGGTGTCTAGGTCGTGTCGTGGCGTTGTATTCCGATCGTCCTGTGCTTAGTGGTTAGGCATCATAGTCGTGTGCGGTTATGGTAGCCGGTTGGTTATCTAGGGATCTGCTGTGTTAGAGGGCCACCTCACCACTTTGTATCGTTTCGCCGTGTAACTTGGGTGTTATTGATTTTTATATAAAGCAGGGCGCGAGCCTGTTTCGAGAGATAGGGAGACCAGTCCGCAAAAATGGATGCGAGAGGCCAGCATCTAACGCCGTCCGCATACATCCGGCCAACAATCCAAACTGATTGGAAAAACTCGTTCAAACCAGGCGGATTTCATTGAAGTTCGGACATAATTGGCCACGTTCGTCAGCACCGCCCTCCCGTCTGGTCAAATCGCGGCATCAATGTCGGCCGCTGCATTCTCTGGGCCGGCATGAATGCGGCACGACGTGTGGGATGAAAAGCGAGGGAGGAGTTTGGGTGGGTCAGGTCGGTGAGACGCGGGCCTGGGTGGTGTCCGGATGCTCGTAAAGCCCCCTACGTCTATCTTCAGTTTGTGGGAGAATGTACGTCTGGACTGTGCCGAGGACCAATACATGTCCAATTGGATGGCTTCCGCGGTCCGGACACCGAGATTCGAACAGATGCGGGCGGTTTGAGGATCGGTGTTGGAGATGTCCTTACTACATAGTAATCGAAAAAGAATCAGCAGTGCTATATGTTGGAGAACAAGTAAGTATTATTACATTGACAGTTTAGCAGCAAGAAAGAGAACGAAAATAGAAGAGATGATACCGACACACTGATATCCCAACAGTATATATATTATAAAAAAGCGTATGAGAAAAGCAGATTACAATTTGTGCCACCAATAATTTAGACAAAACCAAGTGGTATCAAACTGCAATAACTAGTGGCTATTCATCGGCGTAAGTACCGTGATCTGGGCATACATGGATAACTTGCGAGACTCTCCTCATATAACAAAGGTACCAAAGGCAAAATGTTACTGTCTAGTGGATTTTCTTCTAGCAAAGGCACCTCGCTAGAGCACGTAAATGCTTCCTCGTGATTGCTCCGAGCATGTGACACGCAGCACCTCGTCAAGATCATATAAGTTGTCAATTGTGCGCCTCACCGGATCATAAAGACCCATTTTCCTCCCTGTGTTGAGCAAGATTCTCCCATCCCTAGGGTCAATAATCAACGGGACCACAACATTTTCCGCAGGGGAATAGCCTGGACAACCTTCCAAATAGATTTTATATGCTCTGCCCCATTGATCATGCTCTAGCTTCCAAATATCTATTTCTTGTGCAACTGGATCTGCAAGGACAACACACAGTATTCCCTCGAGCTCGACCACAAATGCTTGATTAGGACTTGTGTCGCTCCACATTGCAATGGATGGAGGGCAAGGGACGACACCAAACCTCTCGCTTGCGACGTCGAACGACACAATGGCCCTTTCATAACTCTGGCCCAACCTTGGTTCACTCATCCAATATAGAGCCCCTGACAAATAGGCCGGTGGCATGCCATTTAAGGGCAGAGGCGGTTCATGGTGGTCCTGGGCCGAGGTGAGGTCATTGACTGAGCATGTCAAGAAATACTGACGAGATTTGAAGTCCTTGAGATGATAGAAAATCTGAACGACGACATGCTCCTGTGTCAACAAGTTGAATCCCAGGCCAGAATTCTTGTTGCCAACTGCAAAAGTGTGGTCTTCTGGTGTACAAACATTGCCATGCATCATTGCGAGTACATGGCGGGGCACTCGGTGTGGCGGCACTATAGCAGGGTAGGTCCGGTGATAACCTGTGCAAGGATTGTATAGATAGTCCTCTATCTCACAACTTACCAGGTTCAAACCATGGCAAGGCTTAGAGCAAACCACCTTTGTGTCAAGCCAGGCGCCTTGGCTAGGACACTCCCCAAGTAATCTCTTTGAGGGAGCAAAGCTGAAACCCAATCCTCCAGCTCCCTTGCCAACAAGCATTACTTTTGGCCTCTTATCCACATTGTTATGCACATGGAAAGAGCGAATGAAGCCTCCACTCTCAATGAAGCTAAGCCACTGCTTGCATGCAAGTTTGAACTGCGCGACATAATCACCCGGGAGCCGGAGCAGGACCTCCTTGATCGCCTTAGCTAGGGGAGTTGATAATGCCGTCTCTTGGTTTGTTTTGTGTACCGGAGCAAGACTCTCTTTGAATAAACTGAATCTGGGAGCTTCATATAATGATGAAGTTTCCCTTATACCGTCAATGGCCTCCAGGATTCCAGACGGTGGGTCATAGGTAATCACCTTGTGTTTGGAAGTGGCCAAGATTACCTTGTCCGTTGATCCACAATCGCCAACAGAAGCGATAACTCTAATAACCTGTGCACTACTGATCAAATCTCCTGCAACGTTCTGCGACAAATCAATGCTATGCTGCAGTGACCAATCACTAGAGCTGTAGTTCCAAATCTCCAACATATTATTGTCTTGAGGACGAAGGTCCCGGACCATACACAAGCGGCCAGCAAGCTCCACCAAGTGCACTCCTGTTCGTGGTATCTCGAAAGGTGGTGACGGGACCCAGCCGAAGGTCTCATAGTTGAGAGAAAATGACAAGACACCAGCTCTTGGCCGTCTACAGAGAGTACCTGGGTAGATTAGCCAATGGAGAAATCCGTCCGCAAATACCGGCAGCAGCGGACCGACTAAGCTCCATGATGCCGTTGTAATGGCGGCCTGAACAAAACGGCAAAACCTGAAGGGCACACCTCCAGCAGCCGGTCTCCAGCGATCCCCTTGCTCGCCACCAAGGGCGTACACCTCGCACCTGATCCTCTGCTTCTCGTTCAGTTTCCGAGGAACAACCTCACTACCTTGTACTCCATGGTGCTCGTGGCAAAACCGAGACCGGTGGTTGAGAAGATGGCATGCTGGCAAGGAGGCAGCCTGGTGACCGCCCGTGTGGCCGCGTTGAAGACGTAGTAGGCTGGCGCCAATGCGTCGTGCAAGAGGGTGAGGCCACGGCATGGCGAAGGAGTTAAGGCCGCAAAGTCGCCGCACACGTCGTCGAAGGTGAACAGCGGGCCGTCGGTGGGGAACGAGCTTGAGTACACCCTGTGGAGTCGAATGTCGCTGACGGCGAGATGAATATGAGCTTAGGTGGCTCCTTTTTTGCCTCGGCCTTGGCCATGTGGAGGCTGCAGAACTCCTCGCAGGAGAGCTCTGAGGCCCAGGAGCGGCACACGGCGCGGAAGCGCAGGATGGATTTGACGGCAGCCGCAGGAGCACCTCCGTCGTCAGCTCGTCCGGCAGCACCGAGGCCCCAAACGATCCTACGACTACGACCCTCCTCCTCTTGTTGACTTGGAGGCTTAGACCGGCGACTGGAACAGCTGAAACCATCTCAATACTCAAGAGGAAGGATCTGTTATCTTCGATGTGAAACAAAAGAACATCAACTGCGAGGAAATCTTCCTGTCCTGGCTTGGACTCGTGGGGCGAACGGAGGGGTATTCGATGGCAATATAGGGCGATAGGAGGACTACTACTCTTTCCATATATATATCGAGCAACGAAACCGAAACCGACTGGCTCTCAGTTACAATATACTCCGAATTCTACTGTATATAACTATAATCCGGATTGCTTCCTTGGGCCACTCGGTTTCGGTAAGGGCCGGCTTTATTCCATGCAAAAGAAATATATACAATGTTTATTGATTCGAATAATGTTGGCTCAAAAAAAAACTTGATTCGGAAAATATAACGAGGCCGGCCGGTGCGATACTCCGAATAGTTTCTTTTTTTTATCAGAAATTAAATGACTGGGTAATGCACATATGAGAAAATTGATTTTGTTAATGTGCTGAGTACTAATAGGTAAAGAGATAAAACCGATGAAGTCAGCACATTAAAAATTTATCACATAATTGAAATTTTAAATGTGTTTCACATACATTTTTTTTTGCGGGTGTCATATGACTCCTTTTTTATAGATTAAACATTGGCAATCCATTTTCATCATTTCTTTCGTATCGACGGGGGTCGTTGTAAAATCTGATATGCATATGTTTAGGAAAAGGGAAATATTTATTTTCCACCGGATGATCTTTCTCTCCCTTAAGCCGCGCGCTACGGACACCACGTGTCCTGGTGGAGGGCCGCCCACGACCTGCCCGGCTTTATCTCTTCAGTTGGAGCGAGAACCAGTCAATATCCAACGAGCTTGATCAACTTCAGCATGGCCTCCCGTCCGCCATGACCTGCTTCCCAAGCTCCACCTGCTGCTCAAGATCCACACGCCGCGCGCTACGGACGCAGTGATTTTTGTTGACGACAGCCAGTGCTGCAACGCAGCCCTCGTCGTTGACTCGGATGCTGTCGGTGATGCGACCCGATGACTCGACGGTGCTGTTGGCGTTCGCTGGCGCCGGTGATGTAACACAACACGCATGAGAGGTTAGGCTGCTAGTCGCCGGTGTTGCAACACAGCACGAAGGACAGAGTGTAGTCGGGCGTCGCTGTAGGATCGAAAGTATGTCTAGAGGGTGTGTGTGATTAGACTACTTGACCAAATAAAAACTTGTCATTTTCTCAATTTTAGTTGTGGGCAAGTTTTTAGAATTCTACAAAGTCAAGCAACAACCTACACATGGAAGTCCAACAGTTGTGCAGTGGAAAGTAAAAACTCTGCATATGAACATAAATGAGAGATCGAAGAAATCAAACGCAATGAAGACAAGTGTAAGAGAAAGAGGCTTGAAAGCTTCGAACTTCGAAGTGTGGCCGCGGCGTGCTCGGCGGGCTCCAGGGGCGGCGTTGGGGTCGCTGTTTGCTGCTGACCTAGACGGCGTCGAGCTCGAAGGGGCGCGGCGGTGTCAGGAGCGAGAGGAGAAGGAAGATGTAAGAGTGAGCCACGGGGGGCTGCCTGTCTATTTAGGGAAGGTGGAAGCCGAAACTACAGGAGCAAAACCCCAGGCGGCGCAATAAATTTAGGCTCAAAAGTTGACTCGATTTTCACGCTGACAAGATTTGACATCCATTCAAAGATCCGTTATGATGACATATGCACATGTCGAAGCAGAGGATGTGATGCCATGATAAGAAGAGGCGAAAATGGTCAAGTGTTAAGAAGAACCATGAGAGCCGGTGTCACGCCCAATATGCGACCCTATCCAAAAGGAACTCGACGGTCCCATCAAGGATAGACCCGCATATTGAAACGCTTTTGCAAGGTGGATATCATTACATCAACATTACATAATAGATGGGGATACATACATAAGGCACGAGTGCCACAAGAATACATCAACATCATATACAAGATCAACATCCGACTACGGATGAAACATAAACAGAAGCTCAAACGACATCCACCCTGCTAGCCCAGGCTGCCGACCTGGAACCTATCCCCTGATCGAAGAAGCAGAAGAAGAACTCAACGCAAGCAAGCATCGCTCTCGCGTCATGATCATCGCACAACCTGTACCTGCAACTGGTGGTGTAGTAATCTGTGAGCCACGAGGACTCAGCAATCCCATTACCATGGGTATCAAGACTAGCAAAGCTCAAATGGGAAAGGAAGAGGTAAAGTGGTGAGGTTGCAGCAGCGGCTAAGCATATATGGTGGCTAACATACGCAAACGAGAGCGAGAAGAGAAACAAAGGAACGGTCGTCAACTAGTAATGATCAAGAAGTGATCCTGAACTCCTACTTACGTCAGACATAACCCAGAAACCGTGTTCTCCTCTCGATCAATCCCGAAAACAGACACTCACGGTTACGCACACGGTAGGTGTATTTTAGAAGAGTTTGCTTCAAGTTTACTACAACCGGATATCAACAAATTCCCATCTGCCACATAACCGCGGGCACGGCTCTCGAAAGTTTATACCCTGCAGGGGTGTCCCAACTTAGCCCATGATAAGCTCGCGATCAACGAAGGATATTCTTCTCCCGGAAGACCCGATCAGTCTCGAATCCTGCTACAAGACATTTCGACAGCAATAAAACAAGACCAGCAAAGCCGCCCGAATGTGCCGACAAATCCTGATAGGAGCTGCACATATCTCGCTCTCGAGCGCACCGGATTGTCCAAACTTCCGATAGGCGAACCCAGAGTTGCCCCAGTGCCACCGGCGTCGACGGTTTGGACCAGCACTCACGACGAGCACCGGCCGGGGGTAATAAGATGACCCTTGGGCTCCGGAAACCCAAGGGAAAAAGGGCTAGGTGAGGCAAATGGTAAAACCAATGTTGGGCCTTGCTGGAGGAGTCTTATTCAAAGCGAACTGTCAAGGGGGTCCTATAAATCACCCGACCGCGTTAGGGACGCAAAATCCGGGAACATAATACCGATATGATGGAAACTAGGGCGGCAAGAGTGGAACAAAACACCAGGCATAAGGCCGAGCCTTCCACCCTTTACCAAGTATATAGATGCATTAAGTAAATAAGATATATTGTGATATCCCAACAAGTAAACATGTTCCAACAAGGAACAACATCTCCATGTTCCAACAAGGGACAAACTTCATCTTCACCTACAACTAACAACGCTATAAGAGGGGCTGAGCAAAGCGGTAACATAGCCAAACAACGGTTTGCTAGGAAGGGTAACAAAGGTTAGAGGCTGACATGGCAAATTGGGAGGCTTGAGCAGCAAGTGATAGGTAGCGCAGCATAGCGAAAGAACGAAGCAACTAGCATAGCAATGATAGTAATGAGATCCAGGGTAGCGGTCATCTTGCCTGAAATCCCGCTAGGAAGAAGAACGAGTCCATGAAGAAGACGAATGGATGAAGCCGAACCAAGCGTAGACGAACGAATCCTCACGATCGCAACGAAACGGGAACTAACAAGAAGAAGCACACAACATAGTAAACACACCACACATAGACAAGACATGATGCTCAACCAAGCATGATGCATGACAAAGCTACATGAAGCTACTCATGGCAAGAGATGATGCAAACAAGACCAACACATCAAAGCAAGTTTAAATGAGGCCGGAAACAACATGGAACAATTCCGGTAAGTCCTCATATGCAAATTTCGAAATTGGTCCAGATCTGAATAACTCTTATGTTCAAGTTGTTAAACAGCAAGTTAAGATGCACCACGATGATCTACACAAAATTCTAGTCAAGTTACATATAAAGTTCATTAGATTTGGAGCTACGGCCTAGAAGATATGAGCAAAACAAGTTAAACATGGCACTGATGCAAAATGCATACAAACATCAAGCAAACACCTCAAATCAAGGATGAAACATGATAATATGAAACTACATGCAAAATCAAGCAAGTTACATATAGAGCACACTCAAAACGGAGCAACGGTTCAACACATACACATGAAACAAGTTTAAAGGACAAGTTGTCCAAAACAGCAACTAGGCATGTTGCAAGCATCAAAACAACACGCTACAGCATCCCAACGTAATAACAAAAGGCATGGGCATGATGTACAGGTAAAGCATGACAAAACATGAACACTGAGCTATCTCCAGAAATCACTAGAACATGCTCAAAATGACATGGCAAGATTGCACATAATAACAGTTTCAGACTTATCAGGAAATAACATCAGGTTGCAATGTTTAGAGCTATCAAACAACATGCTACAGGAACTTATCATGGCAAACAAAGGCATGGCATGAATCTACTAATTGCATAGAACAAATGTCCATTACTGACCAGGAGCCAAAAAGGACCAGAAAATATGATAGCACCCATGTAAACATGGCAAGTTATATCACAGATTCATACATGGCAGGAACAACAATAAGTAGGCATGTTGGTGAGCTTGAACCACTCACCACAGAGCATTACATGGCATGGCAAGGCAACCAACAGTAAGAAGACATGTCATAGAAGCTATACATTGCAAGAACAACATTATAGCATACACGGATCAACTACAACAACCTTGGCAAAATTGAATAACATGTAAACAACCTGCCAGGAAACATTTTATAGCAAAAGTAGAGCTCGATTGACTCAAGCTATGGCACTCCACAATTACAAAAAAGGGCATTGATGGATAGAGCATAACCATATGTTCAAAACATCCTTACTTAAGTATCTCAAAATAAGCATGGATCTCTCGGTAGCATCATGTTTACATGGCATAAAAATATCAATGAGCAGGGCTGAAATCAGCAACATCATGAAGCCTAGTTTGCATGCTTGTGCTAGTCACCACAGAGATCACAAAAATACATGGCATACACCCCTGTAAAGATGGCATGACATATTATGGAACACATGTAGGACTCAAGTTCATAGGGTGCACACATCAATCATGGCAAAAATGACAAAATTGCATGTTCTGATAAGAATCTGAAACTAACATCACATAGCCCTCTTCTAACAGCATTTCGGGCACCAAGATGAGCTCAAATGAAAATGATGCAATGAGATGAAATGATCTACTCTTCGAGATGAACAATTTGACATATTGCACGCGCAAAACGGAGTATGCGATGAAAATGCAACATTATGCAAAATATCTGGGGGACTTAGGATATTTCGGGGTCAACCTCGTGCACGGAAATCGAAGCGGAGGCGGATCTCGCCGGATCCGCGGCGCCGGTGGCCGGAGAAGAGGGAGACGCGCCGGGGAGGTCGGGTCCGGGCCGGATCTGGCCGGATTCGGCCGGACTTCGGCGGGGAAGGCGGCGGACGGCGGGGCGAAGCCGCGGGGAGCTCGCCGGAGCTCCAGGCGACGGCGGCGCAGGGCGGCGGCGCGATGGCGCGGAGGAGCTTCGTTCGGAGGAGGAGGCTGCCGCGCTGGCGGCGCGCGCGCCGGGACGGGCGACGGAGGCGAAGCGGGCCGGTGCCGGAGGCGGGCGGCGGCGGCCGGACTCCGCGGGCGGCGGAGGAGGTCGGAGGCGCGGCGGCAGCGAGGCACGCCGGCGGGCGGCGGAGATCGGGCCCGATCCGCCCGGGCGGCTCCCGTGGGCAAGCGGAGGGCGGGCGGCGATGCCACGTGGCGCCGCCGATTAGCTGCGGGCGGCGGGCGTAACGCGTCCGGTCCAGATCGGACGTGTCCGGCGGCGGCGGAGGGCGATTTTGCTAGGGTTAGGGTAGAATGACCCGAAAATTTCGGGGGAGGTCTAATTTTATAGGTAGAGGGAGCTAGGAGAGTCCAAATGACGAGCGGTTTTCGGCCACGCGATCGTGATCGAACGACAGAGAGCATGGAGGGGAGTTTGCTGGGTTTTGGGCCACTTTGGAAGGGGTGTTGGGCTGCACACGAAAGAGGCTTTTACGGTTACCCGGTTAACCGTTGGAGTATCAAACGACCTCCAAATGGCACGAAACTTGACAGGCGGTCTACCGGTGCTATACCAAGGCCGCTTGGCAAACCTCGGGCCATTCCGAGAAAGTTTAATACCCGCACACGAAAAGGGGTAAAGGGGGGCGCCGGGAGACATAGGAGTGCCGGATTGCAAAACGGACAACGGGGAAAATGCTCGGATGCATGAGACGAACACGTATGCAATGCAATGCGCATGATGACATGATATGAAATGCAGATGATGACATGGCAAAGTGCAACACGCAAGCAAATGACATGGCAACGAAGGCGAATAACTGACGGACACCTGGCGCATCGAATTCGGGGCGTTACAACAGTCCTCCACTAACAAGAGATCTCGTCCCGAGATCTTAGGACCGAGACGGAAGGGAAAAAGGGATGAGGTGAAGCAAGAAACGCAATAGAGAAGAGGCAGAGAATCGAGAGCACTCGAGAAGAAGAGAGGAACGACAAGAATGACGAGAATCGAAAACTCACGGAATCAGATAGACTATGAAAGCGCTCGTTCTAACCGGAGTGGTTAGAATGAGAAAAGAAACGAATAAGACTGAAAGGATTTAGGCAGCACTCCAACTGAACATGGAAAGAATAGAACATGAACTTGAGAGGATGGAATGATACTTGATGAAGACATGACACAAAACCTCCGGAAAGAATTGATAGAGTTGAATGAAAAGAACGGAGAAGAAAATGACAACTTGTGCCGCGAATGAAATTGAAAGCACCTTTAGAATAGGGGGTTTAAACGGAGTTGTCGAGAAAATCAACGATGAAAAGAATAAGCTTGTTGAGGTCTTATGGATAACCTCTCAGAAATTATGAGGTGACAACCAGCCGCAAACGGAAATGATTGAATAGCTGAGAAAAACGAAGAAATGCGAAACTCCACTTCAAAAGAATACGGAGAATTAATTGCACTTCGAGATGCGAGAAGGAAAGATACTTGAACTCCACCAACAAGAATCTTGATGAAATCTTTGGAGAATGAATTAAATCATGAAGAACCACCGTGAAGAACTCCGGTAACAAAAAGGATGATGAGATAGAATGAAAGGATGAAAGAATAAGATGAGCCTTGCGATGATTTAGATGGAGGTTCCGACGAGATGGACGAGGGAGATAATTGAACTCCGAAAAGAAAAGATGAAAAGACTTGGAACTAGAATTTATTCATCAAGAACAAACTCCGAAGGAAGGGATTAATCACTTGGATGAAAGAATAAGATTTATTGTATGCTTATCCTTCATCAAAATAAATTGATGAAAAGCAATGGATTTTGCATACTACTTACTCTTCTTGAAAAGGATTAAGGGGTAAGGCACAAAACTTGAGAAAGTCTTCATGAACCACCGGTAGGATTCGAAAGAACGAATGAATTAATATGATAAACAAAGAAAATAATCTTGAACGAACCACCGTAAGAATTTGGAAATGACTGATTAAAGAGAATGAATCACCGGGAAGAATTAGAAGACCAAATATGCTCGAGGGAATTTAGATGCAAAAGGACAAGGAGATCATGAGCTGATTAAAGAACACTTGAACGAGGCACCGGGGTAAATAGAGAACGATAACTGGAATGATGGCCTCCGGTAAAAGAAACGGGAAAACAACTTCTGAAATGCTCCGGATGGATGAGCAGAATTTGCATGACTGGAAACAATTAGATAGGATAACATCGAGCTAGCACCATGAATCTTCGGGAGAACGGACAAGATTTAAGAGGAACTCTTCTTCGATCTTCAAAGCTGAGAAAGACGACGAGAAACACCACCAAAATTGTTGAGAAACTCCGGAATAATGAAAAAGAGGAAAGGTAGAACCCGAGATGAAAAGAATTTGAAAGCGATCTTGGAGATGGCATCTGACTGATGAAATTCATTCTTACGTCAGACTTGAAAAGAATTGAGAATAACTCCGGGGGAATTAGAAGAGTCGGGTAAGATCCTGGGAAAAGACCTGTGGGTTAGGGCCCACTAAAAGAAAACACCGTTGGAAAGGGATGTTGAACAGATAGATGATGCACCGGAACAATTGAAAGATTTGAATGAGGTGACAACCTCGAATTAATTGGATGCAAACACGAATCTTCTGAGATGTCTTCATCACTCCGGAAGGATAAACTGACGAGAGGCGAACGAGCAAAGGGAAATATTTGAGCTGAGGGAAAGAATACGATCGACAATGAAAAACTTGAATTGAATCCACTGGGGAAGAAAAAGAGGTGATGAAGAATGACGAACAAGACGAGAATTCACCGGTTGAAATAAATGAGGGAAGACTGAAGGGGCTCCATATGAATGAAATTGATGCTCGAAACAGAGACTCAGGCTCCGAAAGAATAGGGTGGGAGGGCGGGAAAACAAAGGCAACTTGGAAAGGGAAACCGACGAATATCTTGAAGAGAAAACACCGGTTGAAGAAAGCAAAGGCTTCACACGAGTAGGATGGATACTCGATTACGGACTCCGGTTCCGAGAAGAAGAAGGGAGGGCGGGTGGGAAAAGAAAACAACTGAGGATTGAACTTGCAAAGATGAAGAGGCTCGAGTCGACTTGACGAGAAATGCACCGGGTGAAAAGAGCTGAGGAACAACGAACGGAAAACCAACTGCGTGAACCTAAAGAAAAAATTTGAATGAGAAGAGGAGTAGTTCAAAACACCTACGTCAAGATTCCTGACCAGAGCAACGAAGGGACTGAGGAGTAAGAAGAATTCCTACTCTCTGATATAACTAGACTCCGAAAACAGTTTTCTTCTAGACTCGACAACGGCCAAACTACACGATCAATCAAGGGGGCTCCTAAGGTCGGTCGAGGCTCTGATACCAACTTGTCACGCCCAATATGCGACCCTATCCAAAAGGAACTCGACGGTCCCACCAAGGATAGACCCGCATATTGAAACGCTTTTGCAAGGTGGATACCATTACATCAACATTACATAATAGATGGGGATACATACATAAGGCACGAGTGCCACAAGAATACATGAACATCATATACAAGATCAACATCCGACTACGGATGAAACATAAACAGAAGCTCAAACGACATCCACCCTGCTAGCCCAGCTGCCGACCGAACCTATCCCCGATCGAAGAAGCGGAAGAAGAACTCAACGCAAGCAAGCATCGCCTCGCGTTATGATCATCGCATAACCTGTACCTGCAACTGGTGGTGTAGTAATCAGAGCCACGAGGACTCAAAGAATCCCATTACCATGGGTATCAAGACTAGCAAAGCTCAAATGGGAAAGGAAGGGGTAAAGTGGTGAGGTCGCAGCAGCGGCTAAGCATATATGGTGGCTAACATACGCAAACGAGAGCGAGAAGAGAAACAAAGGAACGGTCGTCAACTAGTAATGATCAAGAAGTGATCCTGAACTCCTACTTACGTCAGACATAACCCAGAAACCGTGTTCTCATCTCGATCAACCCCGAAAAGAGACACTCACGGTTACGCACACGGTAGGTGTATTTTAGAAGAGTTTGCTTCAAGTTTACTACAACCGGATATCAAAAAATTCCCATCTGCCACATAACCGCAGGCACGGCTCTCGAAAGTTTATACCTGCAGGGTGTCCCAACTTAGCCCATGATAAGCTCTCGCGATCAACGAAGGATATTCCTTCTCCCGGAAGACCCGATCAGTCTCGAATCCGGCTACAAGACATTTCGACAGCAATAAAACAAGACCAGCAAAGCCGCCCGAATGTGCCGACAAATCCTGATAGGAGCTGCACATATCTCGTTCTCAGGGCACACCGGATTGTCCAAACTTCCGATAGGCGAACCCAGAGTTGCCCCTGGTGGCCATCGGCGGCTGACGGTTTGGACCAGCACTCACGACGCAGCACCGCCCGGGGGTAAAATAAGATGACCCTTGGGCTCCGGAAACCCAAGGGAAAAAGGGCTAGGTGAGGCAAATGGTAAAACCAATGTTGGGCCTTGCTTGGGAGGAGTCTTATTCAAAGCGAACTATAAGGGGGTCCCATAAATCACCCGACCGCGTTAGGGACGCAAAATCCGGGAACATAATACCGATATGACGGAAACTAGGGCGGCAAGAGTGGAACAAAACACCAGGCATAAGGCCGAGCCTTCCACCCTTTACCAAGTATATAGATGCATTAAGTAAATAAGATATATTGTGATATCCCAACAAGTAAACATGTTCCAACAAGGAACAACATCTCCATGTTCCAACAAGGGACAAACTTCATCTTCACCTGCAACTAACAACGCTATAAGAGGGGCTGAGCAAAGCGGTAACATAGCCAAACAACGGTTTGCTAGGAAGGGCAACAAAGGTTAGAGGCTGACATGGCAAATTGGGAGGCTTGAGCAGCAAGTGATAGGTAGTGCAGCATAGCGAAAGAACGAAGCAACTAGCATAGCAATGATAGTAATGAGATCCAGGGTAGCGGTCATCTTGCCTGAAATCCCGCTAGGAAGAAGAACGAGTCCATGAAGAAGACGAATGGATGAAGCCAACCAAGCGTGACGAACGAATCCTCACGATCGCATACGAAAACGGAACTAACAAGAAGAAGCACACAACATAGTAAACACACCACACATAGACAAGACATGATGCTCAACCAAGCATGATGCATGACAAAGCTACATGAAGCTACTCATGGCAAGAGATGATGCAAACAAGACCAACACATCAAAGCAAGTTTAAATGAGGCCGGAAACAACATGGAACAATTCCGGTAAGTCCTCATATGCAAATTTCGAAATTGGTCCAGATCTGAATAACTCTTATGTTCAAGTTGTTAAACAGCAAGTTAAGATGCACCATGATGATCTACATGAAATTCTAGTCAAGTTACATATAAAGTTCATTAGATTTGGAGCTACGGCCTAGAAGATATTAGCAAAACAAGTTAAACATGGCATTGATGCAAAATGCATACAAACATCAAGCAAACACCTCAAATCAAGGATGAAACATGATAATATGAAACTACATGCAAAATCAAGCAAGTTACATATAGAGCACACTCAAAACGGAGCAACGGTTCAACACATACACATGAAACAAGTTTAAAGGACAAGCTGCCCAAAACAGCAACTAGGCATGTTGCAAGCATAAAAACAACACGCTGCAGCATCCCAACGTAATAACAAAAGGCATGGGCATGATGTACAGGTAAAGCATGACAAAACATGAACACTGAGCTATCTCCAGAAATCACTAGAACATGCTCAAAATGACATGGCAAGATTGCACATAATAACAGTTTCAGACTTATCAGGAAATAACATCAGGTTGCAATGTTTAGAGCTATCAAACAACATGCTACAGGAACTTATCATGGCAAACAAAGGCATGGCATGAATTTACTAATTGCATAGAATAAATGTCCATTACTGACCAGGAGCCAAAAAGGACCAGAAAATGTGATGGCACCCATGTAAACATGGCAAGTTATATCACAGATTCATACATGGCAGGAACAACAATAAGTAGGCATGTTGGTGAGCTTGAACCACTCACCACAGAGCATTACATGGCATGGCAAGGCAACCAACAGTAAGAAGACATGTCATAGAAGCTATACATTGCAAGAACAACATTATAGCATACACGGATCAACTACAACAACCTTGGCAAAATTGAATAACATGTAAACAACCTGCCAGGAAACATTTTATAGCAAAAGTAGAGCTCGATTGACTCAAGCTATGGCACTCCATAATTACAAAAAAGGGCATTGATGGATAGAGCATAACCATATGTTCAAAACATCCTTACTTAAGTACCTCAAAATAAGCATGGATCTCTCGGTAGCATCAAGTTTACATGGCATAAAAATATCAGCAGAACAGGGGCTGAAATCAGCAACATCATGAAGCCTAGTTTGCATGCTTGTGCTAGTCTCCACAGAGATCACAAAAATACATGGCATACACCCCTGTAAAGATGGCATGACATATTATGGAACACATGTAGGACTCAAGTTCATAGGGTGCACACATCAATCATGGCAAAAATGACAAAATTGCATGTTCGATAAGAATCAAACTAACATCACATAGCCCTCTTCTAACAGCATTTCGGGCACCAAGATGAGCTCAAATGAAAATGATGCAATGAGATGAAATGATCTACTCTTCGAGATGAACAATTTGACATATTGCACGCGCAAAACGGAGCTACGGATGCAGAGATACGATGCGATGAAAATGCAACATTATGCAAAATATCTGGGGGACTTAGGATATTTCGGGGTCAACCTCGTGCACGGAAATCAAAGCGGCGGCAGATCTCGCCGGATCCGCGGCGCCGGTGGCCGGAGAAGAAGGAGACGCGCCGGGGAGGTCGGGTCCGGGCCGGATCTGGCCGGATTCGGCCGGACTTCGCCGGGGAAGGCGGCGGACGGCGGGCGGTTGCTGGGAGCTCGCCGGAGCTCCAGCGACGGCGGCGCAGGCATGTACCGCGCGATGGCGCCGAGGAGCTTCGTTCGGGAGGAGGAGGCCGTGGCGGCGCTGGCGGGCGCGCGGCCGGACGGCGACAGAGGCGAAGCGGGCCGGTGCCGGAGGCGGGCGGCGGCGGCCGGACTCGGGGCGGAGGAGGAGGTCGGAGGCGCGGGCGGCCGGCGAGGCACGCCGGCGGCGGCGGAGATCGGGCCCGATCCGCCCGGGCGGGCTCTCGTGGGCGCGGGCGGTGGCGGAGGGGCGGCGGCGATGCCACGTGGCGCCGCCGATTATTGCGGGCGGCGGGCGGACGCGTCCGTCCAGACGGACGTGTCCGGCGGCGGCGAGGCGATTTTGCTAGGGTTAGGTAGAATGACCCAAAATTTCGGGAGGTCTAATTTTATAGGTAGAGGGAGCTAGGAGAGTCCAAATGACGAGCGGTTTTTGCCACGCGATCGTGATCGAACGACAGAGAGCATGGAGGGAGTTTGCTGGGTTTTGGCCAAGGTCGCTGGCAAACCTCGGCCATTCCGAGAAAGTTTAATACCCGCATACCAAAAGGTAAAGGGGGCGCCGGAGACAGGAGTGCCGGATTGCAAACGGACAACGGGAAAATGCTCGGATGCATGAGGCGAACACGTATGCAATGCAATGCGCATGATGACATGATATGAAATGCAGATGATGACATGGCAAAGTGCAACACGCAAGAAAATGACATGGCAACGAAGGCGTAATAACCGACGGACACCGCGATTTAATTCGGGCGCATAACACTCCTCCACTAACAAGAGATCTCGTCCCGAGATCTTAGGACCGAGACGGAAGGGAAAAGGGATGAGGTGAAGCAAGAAACGCAATAGAGAAGAGGCAGAGAATCGAGAGCACTCGAGAAGAAGAGAGGAACGACAAGAATGACGAGAATCGAAAACTCACGAATCAGATAGACTATGAAAGCGCCTGCTCTAACCGGAGTGGTTAGAATGAGAAAAGAAACGAATAAGACCGAAAGGATTTAGGCAGCACTCCAACCGAACATGGAAAGAATAGAACATGAACTTGAGAGGATGGAATGATACTTGATGAAGACATGACACAAAACCTCCGGAAAGAATTGCCGCGAATGAAATTGAAAGCACCTTTAGAATGGGGGGTTTAAACGGAGTTGTCGAGAAAATCAACGACGAAAAGAATAAGCTTGTTGAGGTCTTATGGATAACCTCTCAGAAATTATGAGGTGACAACCAGCCGCAAACGGAAATGATTGAATAGCTGAGAAAAACGAAGAAATGCGAAACTCCACTTCAAAAGAATACGGAGAATTAATTGCACTTCGAGATGCGAGAAGGAAAGATACTTGAACTCCACCAACAAGAATCTTGATGAAATCTTTGGAGAATGAATTAAATCATGAAGAACCACCGTGAAGAACTCCGCTAACAAAAAGGATGATGAGATAGAATGAAAGGATGAAAGAATAAGATGAGCCTTATGATGATTTAGATGGAGGTTCCGACGAGATGGACGAGGGAGATAATTGAACTCCGAAAAGAAAAGATGAAAAGACTTGGAACTAGAATTTATTCATCAAGAACAAACTCCGAAGGAAGGGATTAATCACTTGGATGAAAGAATAAGATTTATTGTATGCTTATCCTTCATCAAAATAAATTGATGAAAAGCAATGGATTTTGCATACTACTTACTCTTCTTGAAAAGGATTAAGGGGTAAGGCACAAAACTTGAGAAAGTCTTCATGAACCACCGTAGGATTCGAAAGAACGAATGAATTAATATGATAAACAAAGAAAATAATCTTGAACTAACCACCGTAAGAATTTGGAAATGACTGATTAAAGAGAATGAATCACGGAAGAATTAGAAGACCAAATATGCTCGAGGGAATTTAGATGCAAAAGGACAAGGAGATCATGAGCTGATTAAAGAACACTTGAACGAGGCACGGGTAAATAGAGAACGATAATGGAATGATGGCCTCCGTAAAAGAAACGGAAAACAACTTCTGAAATGCTCCGGATGGATGAGCAGAATTTGCATGATCGAAACAATTAGATAGGATAACATCGAAGCTAGCACCATGAATCTTCGGAGAACGGACAAGATTTAAGAGGAACTCTTCTTCGATCTTCAAAGCTGAGAAAGACGACGAGAAACACCACCAAAATTGTTGAGAAACTCCGGAATAATGAAAAAGAGGAAAGGTAGAACCCGAGATGAAAAGAATTTGAAAGCGATCTTGGAGATGGCATCTGACTGATGAAATTCATTCTTACGCCGACTTGAAAAGAATTGAGAATAACTCCGGGGAAGTAGAAGAGTCAGGTAAGATCCTCGAAAAGACCTGTGGGTTAGGCCCACTAAAAGAAAACACCGCTGGAAAGGGATGTTGAACAGATAGATGATGCACCGAACAATTGAAAGATTTGAATGAGGTGACAACCTCAATTAATTGGATGCAAACACGAATCTTCCGAGATGTCTTCATCACTCCGAAGGATAAACTGACGAGAGGCGAACGAGCAAAGGGAAATATTTGAGCTGAGGAAAGAATACGATCGACAATGAAAAACATGAATTGAATCCACTGGGAAGAAAAGAGGTGATGAAGAATGACGAACAAGACGAGAATTCACCGTTGAAATAAATGAGGGAAGACTGAAGGGGCTGAATGAAATTGATGCTCAAAGCAGACTCAGCTCCGAAGAAAAACAAAGGCAACTTGAAAGGGAAACCGAAATATCAAGACACGGTTGAAGAAAGCAAAGGCTTCACACGAGAATGGATACTCGATTCACGGACTCCGTTCCGAGAAGAAGAAGGGAGCGCGGTGGGAAAAAAAAACAACCGAGGATTGAACTTGCAAAGATGAAGAGGCTCGAGTCGACTTGACGAAAATGCACCGGGTGAAAAGAGCTGAGGAACAACGAGCGGAAAACCAACTTGGAACCTAAAGAAAAATTTGAATGAAAGAGGAGTAGTTCAAAACACCTATGTCAAGAAGATACTCCCGATATAACTAGACTCGAAAACAGAGACTCGACAACGGAAACTACACGATCAATCAAGGGGGCTCCTAAGGTTGGTCGACTCGATACCAACTTGTCACGCCCAATATGATTCCTATCCAAAGGAACTCGACGGTCCCACCAAGGATAGACCCGATATTGAAGCGCTTTTGCAAGGTGGATATCATTACATCAACATTACATAATAGATGGGGATACATACATAAGGCACGAAAGTGCCACAAGAATACATGAACATCATATACAAGATCAACATCCGACTACGGATGAAACATAAACAGATAGCCCAAAGCTGCCACCTGAACCTAATCGAAGAAGCGAAGAAGAACTGAAAGCATCGCTCTCGCGTCATGATCATCGACAACCTGTACCTGAAACGGTGGTGTAGTAATCTGTGAGCCGAGGACTCAGCAATCCCATTACCATGGGTATCAAGACTAGCAAAGCTGGGAAAGGAAGGGGTAAAGTGGTGAGGAGTCATGACAAGCAAGCATATATGGTGGCTAACATCACGAAACCAACGAGGCGAGAAGAGAAACAAAGGCACGGTCGTCAACTAGTAATGATCAAGAAGTGATCCTGAACTCCTACTTAATCGAGACATAACCCGAAACCGTGTTCTCATCTCGATCAACCTCAAAAGAGACACTCCGCAGTTCCGCTACGGTAGGTGTATTTTAGAAGAGTTTGCTTCAAGTTTACTACAACGGACAAGTTGTCCAAAACAGCAACTAGGCATGTTGCAAGCATCAAAACAACACGCTACAGCATCCCAACGTAATAACAAAAGGCATGGGCATGATGTACAGGTAAAGCATGACAAAACATGAACACTGAGCTATCTCCAGAAATCACTAGAACATGCTCAAAATGACATGGCAAGATTGCACATAATAACAGTTTCAGACTTATCAGAAAATCCATGTAAACATGGCAAGTTATATCACAGATTCATACATGGCACTGATGCAAAATGCATACAAACATCAAGCAAACACCTCAAATCAAGGATGAAACATGATAATATGAAACTACATGCAAAATCAAGCAAGTTACATATAGAGCACACTCAAAACGGAGCAACGGTTCAACACATACACATGAAACAAGTTTAAAGGACAAGTTGTCCAAAACAGCAACTAGGCATGTTGCAAGCATCAAAACAACACGCTACAGCATCCCAACGTAATAACAAAAGGCATGGGCATGATGTACAGGTAAAGCATGACAAAACATGAACACTGAGCTATCTCCAGAAATCACTAGAACATGCTCAAAATGACATGGCAAGATTGCACATAATAACAGTTTCTAGAACATGCTCAACATCAGGTTGCAATGTTTAGAGCTATCAAACAACATGCTACAGGAACTTATCATGGCAAACAAAGGCATGGCATGAATTTACTAATTGCATAGAATAAATGTCCATTACTGACCAGGAGCCAAAAAGGACCAGAAAATGTGATGGCACCCATGTAAACATGGCAAGTTATATCACAGATTCATACATGGCAGGAACAACAATAAGTAGGCATGTTGGTGAGCTTGAACCACTCACCACAGAGCATTACATGGCATGGCAAGGCAACCAACAGTAAGAAGACATGTCATAGAAGCTATACATTGCAAGAACAACATTATAGCATACACGGATCAACTACAACAACCTTGGCAAAATTGAATAACATGTAAACAACCTGCCAGGAAACATTTTATAGCAAAAGTAGAGCTCGATTGACTCAAGCTATGGCACTCCATAATTACAATAAAGGGCATTGATGGATAAAGCATAACCATATGTTCAAAACATCCTTACTTAAGTATCTCAAAATAAGCATGGATCTCTCGGTAGCATCAAGTTTACATGGCATAAAAATATCAGCAGAACAGGGGCTGAAATCAGCAACATCATGAAGCCTAGTTTGCATGCTTGTGCTAGTCACCACAGAGATCACAAAAATACATGGCATACACCCCTGTAAAGATGGCATGACATATTATGGAACACATGTAGGACTCAAGTTCATAGGGTGCACACATCAATCATGGCAAAAATGACAAAATTGCATGTTCTGATAAGAATCTGAAACTAACATCACATAGCCCTCTTCTAACAGCATTTTCGGGCACCAAGATGAGCTCAAATGAAAATGATGCAATGAGATGAAATGATCTACTCTTCGAGATGAACAATTTGACATATTGCACGCGCAAAACGGAGCTACGTATGCAGAGATACGATGCGATGAAAATGCAATATGCAAAATATCTGGGGGACTTAGGATATTTCGGGGTCAACCTCGTGCACGGAAATCGAAGCGGCGGCAGATCTCGCCGGATCCGCGGCGCCGGTGGCCGGAGAAGAGGGAGACGCGCCGGAGGTCGGGTCCGGCCGGATCTGGCGGATTCGCCGGACTTCAGCGGGAAGGCGGCGACGGCGGGCGAAGCCCATGAGGAGCTCGCCGGAGCTCCAGCGACGGCGGCGCAGGCGGCGGCTGCGGCGATGGCGGGCGACGGCGCGAGGAGCTTCAGCTCGGGAGGGAGGCGCGGCGCGGCGCGGCGCGCGGCCGGACGACGACGGAGGCGAAGCGGGCTGGTGCCGAGGCGGGCGGCGGCGGGCGGACTCCGCGTGGCGGCGGAGGAGGTCGGAGGCGCGGGCGGCCGGCGAGGCACGCCGTGGCGGCGGAGATCGAGGCCCGATCCGGCCGGGCGGGCTCCCGTGGGCAAGCGGGCGGCGGAGGGCGGCGGCGATGCACGTGGCGCCGCCGATTAGCTGCGGAGCGGCGGGCGGACGCGTCCGTCCAGATCGGACGTGTCCGGGGCGGCGAGGCGATTTTGCTAGGGTTAGGGTAGAATGACCCGAAAATTTCGGGGGAGGTCTAATTTTATAGGTAGAGGGAGCTAGGAGAGTCCAAATGACGAGCGGTTTTCGGCCACGCGATCGTGATCGAACGACAGAGAGCATGGAGGGGAGTTTGCTGGGTTTTGGGCCACTTTGGAAGGGGTGTTGGGCTGCACACGAAAGAGGCTTTTACGGTTACCCGGTTAACCGTTGGAGTATCAAACGACCTCCAAATGGCACGAAACTTGACAGGCGGTCTACCGGTGCTATACCAAGGCCGCTTGGCAAACCTCGGGCCATTCCGAGAAAGTTTAATACCCGCACACGAAAAGGGGTAAAGGGGGGCGCCGGGAGACATAGGAGTGCCGGATTGCAAAACGGACAACGGGGAAAATGCTCGGATGCATGAGACGAACACGTATGCAATGCAATGCGCATGATGACATGATATGAAATGCAGATGATGACATGGCAAAGTGCAACACGCAAGCAAATGACATGGCAACGACGGCGAATAACTGACGGACACCTGGCGCATCGAATCCGGGGCGTTACAGCCGGCAAATATTTTTGGGACGCAGCTCCTCTGACGTACGGCGCACTCGCTGGCGTGTGGACCCGGACCCACGCTTCAGTGGCCCAACGTCAGGTGGCCGTACGTCAGGGGATCCCGCTCCATATTTTTGACCCGGCGAAGGATGAAGCCATTACCGGCTCAAGGAAGATCCGGACTAGAGCGCAACCTTGGATGATTTCCTTTCTTCTTATTTCCAGGATGGAGTTTTATTTGGTTGCAATGTTTTTTATTTGGATTTATATGCATACAATGTCTAATGAAGAAGATTTGTGCGGATGGAGCAGGACGACTTGCGTCCAACCGACTCAAACGGACAAAAAGTGAATCAACTATACATCCATTCGGGTCGGCCCCGTTGGAGTTGGCCTAAGAACCGGCTCAGAAGTTGCATAGCCACCGTCAGCATTCTGCTCATTTATGTATAATTTCATAAACTTGTCCATTCTCTCGTAAAAGAAAACATTGGTCATTTCATTGTCTATTCCAACACACTTAAAATTTAAAAAAAAAACCTAATTTTGAAAATATTCATCAAATTATATGATATCCACGTTCCAACAGTATCTTTGCATGCAGCAACGGTCCAGGTTTATCTAAAACTCAAATTATCTTTGAAGAAAAAAGCCATGCTCACATACAAAAAAGTTCAGTGTGGCATAGGATGTTAGAGCATCAAAGTCGGATTATTTTCATGTGACAGAACATAAATAGGCAAACCTATGTTCTAGTACTCCATTTTGCTCAATGAATTACCACATACTAATGTACACAGATGCATCAAAGTCTTCGTGGTTCACAACAAGGGTATGTCCACACCCCGAAAAATTTACCGGTTTCAATTACCAACAAAGCAGTAGTGCCAAAAGCAACTAATAAGTACTAGCACCTCTTAAAAACTCTCATATCACTTGCAAACAAAGATCCCAAAGTCAAAATAGTAGAAGCTACCCTATCCTGCATATAAATGATCTCGAAGAACATGGCCGTGAAGATAGCGACACATCCGGTACCTGCCGTCTCGCTGCATGTCATAGCTGTATATGACGTTGCTCACTGTTTCATCTCCTCCTGCAAACAGCTCGTCGAGTTCGACAAAACAATAGTTCAGCTCAGTGTCATACCGCGAAGCCTTGTAGAAAATGAAGTTCTTGGCTGGCCGATGATATTCCACTGAGATAAACAGGTTTTGATGGAGCCCCTCCAGCCTCACCGGCGGTAGTGCTCGTCTGTCCGGCGACTGACACCCGCACCTATAATTGACACACAAGAGGCGGTATCCTCCGAGGCAACATACGGTACAGAACCGTGCCTGTTGGCGGCACCTCTGGCATTGAGCGATTGGGAGCTGGGCAAACTCAGGAGGGGGAGCATGGCCCAGAGCACCTCGACCTCGGCCCATGCCAGGCCCTCCATGAGCCCCGCCGGCGGCGCCACCTAGACCAGGAGGAACAGCCGGAAGCGCCGGGTCAACTGCATGCCCCGGGGGCGCGTGAGCCCCGCCATGACCGCCGGCCACGCCCCCTACCCCAGGAGCGACGGCCGGAAGCACCGGGTCAGCAGCACCCGGAGGCGCGTGAGGCGGAGCGCCTCGGCCTGGAGCCCCACCAGGACCGGCTGCGCCTCCCATGCCAGGAGCACCGCCTCGGCCTGGAGCCCCGCCATGACCGGCTGCCCCTCCTATGCCAGGAGGCGCCGGGTCTGCAGCATGCACCGGAGCTGCCTGAGCAGGAGCAGCTCGGCCTCGGCCCAGAGCAGGTGCTCCCAGAACTCCGCCTCGCCCGATGGCGTGGATAGGCGGCACAAGTCTTCCAGCGCGACCTCGGGCCGCCTGCCGGAGTGGCGGGCGTGCGCCCATCCGCGGCGGCGTGACGTCCCGCGCCGGTGGCTACGCCGGAGGGGCCGGGAGGGAGCGAGCGTCGCGTCCATGGCCTCGGCCTCGTGGAGGCGTCGCGTCCACGGCAGGAACGACGTGGTCCGTGCGACCCACCGGAGCAGTCGTCGGCGGAGCCTCCAGTGAGGGGCGGACGACTGCGTCCACCAAGGCATTGAAGCCGCGCCGCACAATTCCGGCCCATGTGGTTGGAGTCGCCGGACGCTCCTCGACGGCGCCGCCGGCCTCTGGCTCGATCCCAGCTTCAACGCCTGGCGCAGGCTCCGCACGGTCCGCGGAGGGCTGCGTTGTCCCTGCGACCGCGACGCGGCCACCAAGCGAGGTGTCGACCTCACCGCCGCGAGCAGTGCGACCGGCCCGAGGAGCCGACGCCACCGCCGAGGAGGGCTGGGACGTCGCCCCGGCCGGCGTCTCCGTGATCGCGACGCGGCCACCCACCGCGCCGCCGCGAGCAGCGCGACCGGCCGGCGCGACCGCGACGGCGCGCACGGTGCGGACCACGTCGGGGGCCTGCGGCGCCGCCGTCGAATGTAGCTCTGATCCCCAGCGAGTCGGCGCGACGGCGCGCACGGCGCGAGGCACCGTCGCCCTTGGCGGTGTCGTCGGCGCATACCTACAGCCACGCCGAGAGGTTAAGACACAAATCCGGCAGGCGGCAGCAGAGGAAGAGAGGGTTCGGTCGGCGTACCTCAAGAGCTCGAACATATTCCGGGTCCCGGCGGTGCGTGCCTTTGGCGCGTGGGCGGGCGACTTGCCCGGCGCTGGGGAAGCCAGACGGCGGCCGGTGGTCTTGACGGTCGTCCAGCCGTTGCTGCTGGCCGCCGCCGCGGTGGTGGCGGCGGCAGGTCGCTCGTAGGCGTGCTGGATCCATTCCGTCACCGACACGGCGACCGGCCGGCGCGGAGAAGCTGCGGTGGAGGAGCGGGTCCTGGCGGGTGAGGCGGAAGCTGCGCGGGGGCCGGAGCTCGTCGCCGGCGCGGGGGCGGAGGCGGCGGAGCTCGTCATGGGCTGTGGTTGGTTGCAGGGTTTTTGCAAGGGGAGAGGAGTTGCTGGCCAGATTTGGATTTCCAAATTGCAGAGTGAAACGCAGGGGACGGGGGTACGGGGGAGGGGTTGTGCACTGTGTAGCGCGAGGGAGGGGGTCGCTCCTGTGTAGATACCGGATAAGTCCACGAGCTTTATTGAATTTAACTAAGAAAAAAATGCACATTTTCTTTTTCTTATCCCTTCCTTCTTTTTTCATACATATTCTTCCTTTTAAGATTTAAAAAATGAAATCTAAACACAACATATGGTCCAAATGAAGTAAGTAATTCTCACCCGCAAAAAACAAAAGTAAGTAATTCGAACAAAATATGTCCGAAGCACGAAGAATCATGTTGAACCGTGAAGTTCCAACTAGTGCTTCGTAAGATCATTTTGAAGTTGGCCATGTGCTTTCTGGTTCTTCTTTTATGCCGCTCGTAGGAATGTATGGGTCCTATTTTCTTAACATTCCAGCAGGATGTGTTCCATTTTAGTTGATGTTAGATTCCTCTGACTGACCTATTTCATTCTTGATGATCATGTTGTGCAGGATCACACATGTTGTCATGGTCTGTCATAATACTTTTTAGTCCAAGTGCCAAATCCATATATAATGTGGTGCAACTGCTTCGGATATGATGGTTGAACCATAGCAATGCCCTCTGAAATGGCCATGACATGCGCGGGGACAATATTTCTATGTCCAATGCGTACAATAAATGGATGCAAGTGTAACACCCTAGTTTTTGACACTTCTCTTTTTTTTCCTAGATCTTATTTGGTTCTTCATTTTGTGGTGGCATTTGGATCTTGTCTTGATCATTCCATCTCTAGCTCTCTCAAATGGACTACAACACCCCCAAAAAAAATCTTGCCAACTCATTACCACTTTCATCCTAGCCGTTCAACATTCTCTTCTCCACGAGATATTCTTTTTCATTCAAAGAATATTCCACATAATGTGAATCTATGAACCAACTCATATAAGAACTCCTCAGAACAAAGCAAAAAATATTTCTAAGGACTCTAGCAGTCATAAAAACCTCAAATGTACCAAAATATGATGTCTCGTAGTTCAAAACTTATAGTCCCGCTAACTTTGGAGAGAAGTGGGTTGTTTTTAGGAGTTATCTTAAAATGTGTAGGGAGTTAAGGTCATTAGGAAAGGGTTAGATGATGTTAACTAAAATCCCTTCTCAACGGGAAACGATGGTCATGCTCTTCCACAGCCCTTGCAAGGCACATTGTACATCTAGAATTGATGCTTGAAAAGGCTCTCCAGATACACTGTATGGTCTATATAGTAATCCACCCAAAGCTTGGCATGTCATTCTACCCTATTGTGAAAAATGTGGCGGTGGCCTAGGTAAGAACCACATCACTTCTTCCCTCAAATTATCACGACTACTGGCATCTCTACCATCATCATCTTCTTAGTGGAACGATGATTCGTCAAAAAGCTCTTTCACGAGCCTCTTCATCAACTCATTCGCATCATTGAGTTGAATAGTAGCTATGCTGGCTGAGAAATTTAGTGATTAAATTGATAAAATAGGAAGAAAGTAAACTACCTTTGGGACAATGGGTCGAACACAATGCAGACGGGGTGAGGTCAAAGGCGTGATAGCCAGCGGGGTTTAAGCATTTATGTGGCTCGTGAGAATAAGCATTGATTAGAAGGAGTGACATGATTATAGCAGTCTTTGCTAAGTCTTAGTCGACTGAGACTTAACGAAGTCTGACTCGATGATATATCCCTGAGATCTTACATTGAGATTTGTGCAAAAAATTCTTTTCGGTTTTTTCTTTTTCTCTCTTGCATGTTATGTCACCTGACTGAGACTTGGTTAAATCTCCGTCGACTAAGACCTAGCCACACCCTATAATTATCTAATTCCATGCTTAGAGAACCATCAAGCGGTTGCTAATTTTTCAACCACCACCAGTTGCCCGCATCCCTTGTCGAAATGCTCCTCTTGTTTTGAAGAGAGAGTTATGCTGGGCTTGTAATACTATAAATACCTCAATAATCGATTAAGATTGGGATTTTCTTTGTACGAGGCGATTCGGTGCCAAGACTCAGTCGCACCCGTGATGAACAGAAAATACAAAAAAAAAATTCTAGCAAAATTCAAAAATACTGATTTTTTTAATGGAATATAATTTGGTGGGTGAGGTGCACTCCAAAGTCCATGTCATTTGAATAACTCCCGGCAAAAAAGATAAATTTAAAGTCTGTGAAAAAGTTAACTGTTCATGTATTGTTCTGACCCAATTTTTCTTTCTTTGTTGAGACCTACTCATATGTCCAAATGATCCTAAATTTGAAGTGCACCTCATGCACCAAATTATCGTCCATGCAAAAACAATTCGGATTTTTTCAAAAAAAAATTATGAAGCTCTTTCTATAAATCTAAAATTCTAGAGTAGTTTGTAGGCACCGAGCTATTTTTTTTCTTTGTTTGAAGATGGTCTAACAAAGGGCGGGTGGATACATATCTATCCTCGTGAATGGACTACTACTACAAATTGATTTAATTCCTCCGAGCACCTGGGCAAAGTGCGACATGCACCTGGGAGTAATACTAGTGATATTCTTGGAGCGTTGGCCCCGCACAGGAGTTGCATGCATGGCACGCTCCCCTTAGTTTGTCCTATACGGTTTACAGAGAGAGAAAAGAAGGGAAGATCGCGTGCAGGTGCAGCTGTTTCCAGCCGACCCGAAACCACCGCGCTATGGCCGGTCGGCTACCTGTCTCTTCTCTCCCTTCTGCCTTTTCATGTCAACTTGATTCTCAAGAAACTCCGTTAAAAAGCAAACTAAATCAACCTGCTGCATAAGAAAAGAAGGGACATTCTTGGGGCGTGCTGATGCGCAACCGTGTCCTCCGTGGCCCGTGAAACATCGCCGAGTCATACATGTGTTCACGGAACGATTTGGCTATGTACCAAACGACCTCAAAATGCATATTTGTCATATGCAATGCAAAGGTTGATCGCTCTTGCTCTTGTAGTGAAGTTGACGCTGTAACCGGTCCGGCTGACTTAAGTTTTGGTCACTAGATTTCGCTATAGCAATTTTCCAACCCTGTGATCACATAGATAAAATGGGAAGCACATAATGGGCCCTGATGTAAATTCTTCTGGTTTGTATATCGATCTCGGCCCTTTGCTTCAACACCTAAAATTTGGCTTGCATCTTAACCTCTCTTTTTTTGCGAAAAAGGATAAAACCTATTATAAAAGTTCACCTGAAGTACAAAAACATCTCAAACAAAATAAAAGTTACATCGAGATTCTGAGATCATCGAAGAACCACTATTGCCGCCAGAACGAGCCGCTGGCATTCCGCTCTCGCCACTCCTCTACCAGAGCCAACTTTACCTTGTAGATGATAGCCGGGAAGTTTTCATGCACATGCCCCTAAGGACCAACGCCTGGGTCACAGTCGTCGCCGTTGAACCCTTGCATAAATCAAGCAATTGACACCAAATCTCGTCATCTGACGAGAAACCCTAACCTCACCGCCACAAGGAGACGGCAGGAGTCTACATCGGAGCTCTGTCGACTACGTCCAAACAGACGAACTCGGAGAGAATCGGAGCCCGAAGACAAACTCGAAGAGGAAGCGCCGCCATCCGCCTGAGTGCCACACTTCCGAGGACTAAAAACATTATCCTAAACTACTAACCACAGCGAAGGCACATGGATTCTCCTCCCCCACCGGCCTCGGAACGGCGGGAAGATGTGAGGCGAATCCACGGGCTCGCCGCGAAAACTAGAGGGGACAGTTTGCCCTACCCGCTTAGGGTTAGGGGAGGAAAACTGGAGACAAATAGAATCAATAGCTGTGAGGTTGCCTTTCCACCTTTTCACGCATTCACCCGAGACATTATGGAAATTGGTCATATTGACATGTTGGCTTATTTTTTAATTTTTTTTTTGAACAATCACCGGGAAGAGGGTCCCCACCTAAATATATTACTCACAGGCTCATGGGGTGTGTTACATCATAGAGTACTGTGAGAGGAAAAGTATAGGCGCCAAGACACAAGTGACCATGCCATCTTATTCTCGAAAGGAACTTGTGTTGTCTTGGTTGCTTCGAGAGCAAGCACTGTCTATATATCCAAAACCTTTACCAAAATGGGTATCATAATGAGCTTTCGTGGGATGAAAGAAAAGGAAGTACCTAGTCCGTCAGGTTGCCCTCATATGGCCAATTGTTACCATTGTCATTCATCAACCATATTAAATGAATTTGAGTTTCCTCAGGTAAAATATAAGAATTAACTTGAGTATTCTACCCAAAATTATTAATTTTAGTAGGCTAGCCTCCAAAAATAAATAGATTATTGAGTATGAGTGCACCTGGTCAGTAACTATACCTACCAAAAAAAAGGGGAAAGGGTTGAGGTTTGATATGTCCTTAATTGATCTATAACTTTTGAAGCTATTGAACCAAATTCTAATCAATTTATGCAAAAAAAATGTTTATATTGAACTAAATACTGGAAAATTGCCAAAAAAAAAGATAGATCTACGTGTTTTTGTGCCTCTGAAATACAGGACTTTTGAAATCCAAAAAAATACCAGAAAAAATAGGAGAACATATATATAAATTTTAAGAGAGAGGAGACCTGTCAAAGACCACCCCCATCCTGGGGGGTCAGCCAGGGAGCCCACACGCCCCAACCATGGGGCTTCCTACTTGGGTTGCATGGACCCTACTGGCACCGGTGGTGCCCTTGCTCGGGTGCCGGTTCTTTTTATACAAACCCCTTCAGCCCTGAACAAATTACCGAGGGTAGTTTTTTGCCAGCGCCACTTTGATTTGTCATGAAACGATGTTGCAGTTCTTCTTGGGTACTTGGCCCTCAATATATTACGTAGTCCCTCCGTCCGGAAATACTTGTCATCAAAATAGATAAAAGGGTATGTATCTAGATGTATTTTAGTTCTAGATACATGTTTTTCTATCCATTTTGATGACAAGTATTTTCGGACAGAGGGAGTATGTTTTATGGAATGACCATGCGACCTTTTTATGTAACAAAGCTGCAAGAAGAAATTCCATTATATCATGGCAAAAGCCTTGGCTAAATAAATTTTTAACATGAATGTTTTGTGGTTCCAGGAAGATAATTAAAAAGAGTCGCTTATCTACTGGACACCGTTGAAAGAATTTTTAGCCAACGGGAGCATTCGTTTGCTCCTCTGAACGAAAACGTTGATGGTGCCTAGCGTCGGAGCAACCAGAAGAAGAACTAGTACTGTGCCGGAGCGTGGTCCTGGTGGTACGTACCTGGCTGCAGCTGAACCTGCCCTCCCTGACAAGACATGCCTGGCTGCTGCTGCTGCGTTTGCTGGCTTTGCAACTTTTGACCACAGGGCGATCGCTTCGCGGCCCGTGTCCCCTCCTCCGTGCGGAAAATCAAGTAGCAGTACTACAAGACCAAGCCAGAGGAGCCAGGCGGTACCATGCGGAACAAGCCAAAAAGAAAATTCGCTCCTGCGCATCAGTAGTAGAGTATTTTATTGCCCTGCCGTTTTTCTGCCACAACGGAACATTAATTACGCTTCGTCCGGCCGGAACGAAATGGAATCACAGCATCTACAACAAACCGCCCCTAACCCGTCTCAAATGTCATGAAATTTTGATTCAGACAGACACCTTAAACAGGTCTCAAAATCCCAGCTGACAGCCATCATTCATATCTAATCCAAATATGAAGCGGATACGGGAGCACCCAGGAAAAGTTTTATTACACTTTTCGAGGATGTACTAAGAAAAAAAATACACGCATTAAAGATCAAGTCTAACATCGATACATTATAAGCATGTTCGAATGCATGTGTCTTACGTCCACATGTGCCTCAGTTGGTGAACAAATATTCAAATACGTGTATATACATGTAGTGTGAATTTTTGGAACTTGATTTCAAGACGACAATTTTATTATCCCGTTGCAACACACGGGTCCTTTTGCTAGTATATTTAATGTCCGGTTGTCGGGCCGGGAAAATATGAGGACTTCCATCTGACTATGGGTTAGGGATTAATGGCGACCGACTGTTGGCGGCTACTTGGGCCAACCAATCGCGCACGCGCGAACAGAAAAAGTTAGTGCCAAAACTAGCCCAGCCCACGAAAAACTCCCTCTCTTTCCCCCCTTTCACTCCTGGCAGCCCAACGGATTGTTGGCCGGGAAAGAATTCCATGTCTGATAGTCGGTCAGGAAAGGCCATGGTAGCCCCAACGGGCTGTTGGCTGGGAAAGGCCAAAGATACCCGATCGCCAACAACAAGTCGGATGGGAAAGATATGTCGGTCGGGAAAGGGTTTTCCCGTCTGGAGTTTCCACAACAGATAGGTCCAGTCAGCAATAGTTTTTCCCGACCGACTGCCTGTTGGCGGAACCTGTATTCCCAACCAACCTGGTTGTCGGGGATGTAGTGTCGTGGTGTAGTGTATTGTTGATCAAGATTACCGAATTGTTCTAAGTAGAGCTCACTTGACTTATTACAGGCATAAGAGTTTATCTAGCAATTGATGAACAATTACGTATCAAGTACAAACCGAATTTAAAGTGATGACACTAATCCCAGTGTAGTCCCTGGAACACTTGAGGTAGCATGTTGTTTTTATCAAATGTGTAAGTTGCCTGAACCTGTGCATACCCCAATAGCTTTTAGTTAAGTGTCGACTGCCTCTTATTGACATCTCTAATGTTGATTAAGATTGCCAAATTGTTCCTGGTAGAGTTCACTTGACTTATTTCGGGCACTAGAGTTTATCTTCTGGCGATTAATGAACAATTATGTAGCAAGTACAAACATAATTTACAGTGATGATACTAATCCAGGTTTAGTCCCTAGAACACTTGAGGTAACATGTTGCTTTTATCAAATGTATAAGCTACCTGAAACTATGCAGTCCCCAATAGTCACTCTGTGCATTTGAAAACCGAACCGAAAAACCATACCGAAAATAAACCGAACCGAACCGATTTTATGGTTTTTATGGTTTCTGGTTTCGATATGGTATGAACTTTTGAAATCCAAAAAAATACCAGAATAAATAGGAGAACATATATATATATTTTAAGAGAGAGGAGACCTGTCAAAGACCAACCCCATCCCGGGGGGTCAGCCAGGGAGCCCACACGCCCCAACCACGCGGCTTCCTACTTGTGTTGCATGGACCCTATTGGCACCGGTGGCGCCCCTTCAGCCCTAAACAAATTACCGGGATAGTATTTTGCCACCGCCACTTTGATTTGTCATGAAACGATGCAAAGCCCTGTTGCAGTTCTTCTTGGGGTACTTGGCCCTTAATATATACGTACAGTATGTTTTATGGAATGACCATGCGACCTTTTATGTAACAAAGCTGCAAGAAGAAATTCCATTATATCATGGCAAAAGCCTTGGCTAAATAAATTTTTAACATGAATGTTCTGTGGTTCCAGGAAGATAATTAGAAAGAGTCGCTTATCTACTGGACACTGTTGAAAGAATTTAGCCAACGGGAGCATTCGTCTGCTCCTCTGAATGAAAACGTTGAAGGTGCCTAGCGTCGGAGCAACCAGAAAAAGAACTAGTACTGTGCCGGAGCGTGGTCCTGGTTGTACGTACGTACCTGGCTCGCGTGAGACCAAGCTGCAGCTGAACCTGCCCTCCCTGACATGCCTGGCTGCTGCTACTGCGTTTGCTGGCTTTGCAACTTTTGACCACAGGGCGATCGCTTCGCGGCCCGTGTCCCCTCCTCCGTGCGGAAAATCAAGTAGAGTGATCAAGACCAAGCGAGAGGAGCCAGGCATCTATTTTGAAACGGAGGGAGTACTATATACTCCTGCTACAAAATGAATGAAAACAGTTGCCCTGCCGTTTTTCTGCCACAACGGAACATTAGTTACGCTTCGTCCCGGCCGGAATGAAACGGAATCACAGCATCTACAACAAACCGCCCCAAACCCATCCCAAACTTCATGAAATTTTGATTCAGACGGAAACCTTAAATAGGTCTCAAAATTCCAGCTGACGGACACCTTTTATATCTAGTCCAAATATGAAGCGGATACGGCAGCATGATGGGAATGTTCGAGAATAAGTGGGGGGAGGGGGGTTCTAAAAATATAGTGTTTACCACATCCAGGTAAACACTATAAGAGGCAGCGGAGTAACCGTCTCTTATAGTGTTTACCTAGTGCCAAATGGTGCGTTCAAATTGGCTGGTTGGGGTTTTTTTTACCACCCGTGTTATTAAGTTTGTTAAGCAAGGAACCAAGGAGTGAAAATTTGAAAGTTTATTTATGGATCAATTATAGCAAGCGTGGCAAGTTTGTGGACGCTCTGTGCCGAAGGCTGGTCCTAGTGGTACGTGGCTTGCGTGCGACCAACCTGCTGCAGCTAAACGTGAACCTGCCCACCCTGACATGAGCCTGCTAGGTGTAGTGCGTTTGCTGGCTTTGCAGCTCGCCATGGATGACCACGAGTAGGCAGCCACAGCAGCACGTCACTCGCGCCTCATCCGGCGGGCCAGCCCCGTCCCGTCCATCCACCACCACCCTGGTCGCACTCCCTCGCCTCGGTTCCTGCGCGCCCGGTGCTTTACGGGATCCTCTCCCTTGGCCGTGTCCACCACAGTGCCCAGGCTGTGTCCAGCACATAGTACCGTCCAAACCGTGAAGCACCCCCCTCAAAAAAAAAAAAAAAACCATGAAGCACCGGAGAGGCAGTTACTCCGTTGGCACTTGGCAGCCGCCGACAGGGAACCGGCAAAGCTTCTTTTACCCGTTGCAGCCGCAAGGGTCTCTGCCTTGTCCAGAAAGTACTAGGAGTAGGTGGGCCGAGCAGCCAGGCGGGACAAGCCAAAAACAAACATTCGCCTCCTACGCCCCACGAGTAATACACTGCACGTGATTCCTTTCTCGTAAGCAGTTGCATGCCACAATCGTCCCGGCCACTGCTTTGTCCTTGGTATTCCACAAACAAAATAAGGATCCGCAAGAGGAATTTAGATGCGTCATGAACAGATCAAGGAAGAGGAATCAGTCGCCAATCAGGTGCATGCAGTACTGAGATAATAGAGTACCTCTTGAGAGGAAACGTGAAGGCGCAGTTGAGTCCGACATGTGCCCTGCGGAATTTGAACCGCGCTTGTTCAATAATTTAGTATGGATCGCACAAACAAACTGGGCAACACGACATCTTGTGCTAGATTCTTTTTTATTGTTAATATACACAACAATAGAAAAATGCACTATTTTTTGTTTGATTTCCTTTTTTCTCTCTCTTTTTTCTTTTTTATATTTTTGTGTTTCTTTTTCTTTTCTGAAGTGCGTGCACTGTTTTTCAAAATAATTGAACTTTTCTTAAATTAGTAGAACATACTTGAATATCGGTGGACATCGTCCCAAAATTGATGGCTTTTTAAAATGTGATTTAGAAAAATGATATAAAATTTTCAAAATTCAATGAACATTTTTCAAAATTCAAAGACCTTTTCCAATTTTGATGAATTTTTTTGCAAACTTTAGGAAAATATTTTCAAATTTGATGAAGGTATTAAATTTTTTTGGATATTTTTCTTTCATCATCGGTGAACTTTTTCTCAACATTGTTTTTTTTCAAAATCAATGAAATTTTTTATTTTTGTTAACTTTTTCGAAATTACAATCATTTTTTCCAAGTCTTGAACTTTTTTTAAATTTCGAAATTATTTTCATTTTCATGAACAAGTAACTAATCACGTCCAACCAGGTCTACTCATCAACATTTGACCGATCAACTCTTTTTAGTGAGCGTCGACCGATCAACTGATCGAACGAACAAGCAGCTCAAAAAAACAAAAAAGAAAATTGAGCGAAGAAAGGCAAAGTCGGTTTGTTGGGCTGGCCCATGCGGGAGGGCGTGTGAGCGCCAAGCAGCTTAACAGCATCTACATCCGGACTTGGCAAATCCGATCCCTCAAATGGCTATTTATTTAAGTCTTCGGGTAGCACCACCAGATCTTCAATAAGGTGGAAATTCTCGTATTTCGTATGTACATGTTCCTGCGGCTCGGAAGAGAGCAATCGTATCGTTGTTCCTGCGGCTCGGAAGAGAGCAATCGTATCGTTGTTCCTGCGGCTCGGAAGAGAGCAATCATACCGTTTTTCCTCTCGACGTCTCTCGCTCCTGGTGGCTGGAACCCTAGCCGCCGCCAGGAGAGTCCAATCTTCCAGCGCCGTTCTCCGACGACTCCCTTCCGCCGGCGATCTCAATTGTCGGTGGTGAGGCGGGTCGCCGGATCCACCCGCGTGGATTGTTTATACTCTCTCGTAGTCTAGGTGAAGGAAATATGCCCTTGAGGTAATAATAAAGTTGTTATTTATATTTCCTTATATCATGATAAATGTTTATTATTCATACTAGAATTGTATTAACCAGAAACTTGATACATGTGTGGATACATAGACAAAACACCGTGTCTCTAGTAAGCCTCTACTAGACTAGCTCGTTAATCATAGATGGTTAAGTTTCCTAACCATGTGTTGTCATTTGATGAACGGGATCACATCATTAGGAGAATGATGTGGTGGACAAGGCCCATCCGTTAGCTTAGCATAATGATCGTTAAGTTTTATTGCTATTGCTTTCTTCATGTCATATACATATTTCTTTGACTATGAGATTATGCAACTCCCGGATACCGGAGGAATACCTTGTGTGCTATCATACGTCACAACGTAACTGGATGATTATAAGGATTCTCTACAGGTATCTCCGAAGGTGTTCGTTGGGTTTGTTGGGGAACGTAGCAGAAATTCAAAATTTTCCTACGTGTCACCAAGATCTATCTATGGAGAAACTAGCAACGAGGGGAAGGAGAGTGCATCTACATACCCTTGTAGATCGCTAAGCGGAAGCGTTCATGAGAACGGGGTTGAAGGAGTCGTACTCGTCGTGATCCAAATCACCGGAGATCCTAGTGCCGAACGGACGGCACCTCCGCGTTCAACACACGTACAGCCCGGTGACATCTCCCACGCCTTGATCCAGCAAGGAGAGAGGGAGAGGTTGAGGAAGACTCCATCCAGCAGCAGCACAACGGCGTGGTGGTGGTGGAGGAGCGCGGCAATCCAGCAGGGCTTCGCCAAGCACCACAGGAGAGGAGGAGGAGGAGAGGCAGGGCTGCACCAATAGAGGGAGAAAACTCATGTGTGTTGGGCAGCCCAAAACCTCAAGTATATATAGGGGGGAAGGGGGCTGCGCCCCCTTTAGGGTTTCCCACCCCAAGGGGTGCGGCCAGCCCTAGATCCCATCTAAGGGGACGGCCAAGGGGGGAGGAGTGCCTCCCAAGTCAAGTGGAGGCCTCCCCCTTTAGGGTTTTCCCCTTCCCATGCGCATGGGCCTTGGGGGGGCTGGTGCCCCTGGCCCATTAAGGCTAGGGCGCCCCCCCCTACAGCCCATGCTACTGTATTGGACATGGTGGAACAATTTCCGGACCTCCGGACCCCTCCGAATCCTCCGAACCTTCAGAAGCTTCCGGTACAATACCGAAAAAACCCGAACTTTTTCCTAACCCGAACAACAACTTTTCATATATAAATCTTTACCTCCGGACCATTCCGAACTCCTCGTGACGTCCGGGATCTCATCTGGACTCAACAACATTCGGTAACCACATACAAACTTCCTTTATAACCCTAGCGCCATCGAACCTTATGTGTAGACCCTACGGGTTCGGGAACCATGCAGACATGACCGAGACGTTCTCCGGTCAATAACCAACAGCGGGATCTGGATACCCATGTTGGCTCCCACATGTTCCACGATGATCTCATCGGATGAACCACGATGTCGAGGATTCAATCAATCCCGTATACAATTCCCTTTGTCTAGCGGTATTGTACTTGCCCGAGATTCGATCGTCGGTATCCCGATACCTTGTTCAATCTCGTTACTGGCAAGTCTCTTTACTCGTTCCGTAACACATCATCCCGTGATCAACCCCTTGGTCACATTGTGCACATTATGATGATGTCCTACCGAGTGGGCCCAGAGATACCTCTCCGTCACACGGAGTGAAAAATCCGATCTCGATTCGTACCAACCCAATGACACTTTCGGAGATACCTGTAGTGCACCTTTATAGTCACCCGATTCGTTGTGGACGTTTGGTACACCCAAAGCATTCCTACGGTATCCGGGAGTTGCACAATCTCATGGTCTAAGGAAATGATACTTGACATTAGAAAAGCTTTAGCATACGAACTACGATCTTTGTGCTAGGCTTAGGATTGGGTCTTGTCCATCACATCATTCTCCTAATGATGTGATCCCGTTATCAATGACATCAAATGTCCATGGTCAGGAAACCGTAACCATCTGTTGATCAACGAGCTAGTCAACTAGAGGCTTACTAGGGACATGGTGTTGTTTATGCATCCACACATGTATCTGAGTTTCCTATCAATACAATTATAGCATGAATAATAAACGATTATCATGAACAAGGAAATATAATAATAACTAATTTATTATTGCCTCTAGGGCATATTTCCAACAGTCTCCCACTTGCACTAGAGTCAATAATCTAGTTCACATCGCCATGTGATTAACACTCACAGGTCACATCACCATGTGACCAACATCCAAAGAGTTTACTAGTGTCATTAAACTAGTTCACATCATCATGTGATTAAGACTCAATGAGTTCTGGGGTTTGATCATGTTTTGCTTGAGAGAGGTTTTAGTCAACGGGTCTAAACCTTTCAGATCTGTGTGTGCTTTGCAAATTTCTAGGTCAAATTGGAAACGCTGCTTCCACGCTCCACTTGGAGCTATTCCAAATGGTTGTTCCACTATACGTATCCAGTTTTCTACTCAGAGTCATTCGGATAGGTGTCAAAGCTTGCATCGGCGTAACCCTTTACATCGAACTCTTTATCACCTCCATAATCGAAAAACATATCCTTATTCCTCTAAGGATAATTTTGACCGCTATCTGGTGATCCACTCCTTGATCACCTTTGTACCCTCTTGCCGGACATGTGGCAAGGCACACATCAGTGCGGTACACAAGATAGCATACTATGGAGCCTACGTCTGAAGCATAGGGGCGACCTTCGTCCTTTCTCTCTCTTCTGCCGTGGTCGAGCTTTAACTCTTAACTTCATACCTTACAACTCAGGCAAGAACTCCTTCTTTGACTGATCCATCTTGAACACTTTCAAGATTATGTCAAGGTATGTGCTCATTTGAAAGTATTATTAAACATTTTGATCTATCTTATAGATCTTGATGCTTATTGTTCAAGTAGCCTAATCCAGGTTTTCCATTGGAAAACATCTTTCAAATAACCCTATATGCTTTCCAGAAATTCTACATCATTTCTGATCAACAATATGTCAACAACATATACTTATCAGAAATTCTATAGCGCTCCCACTCACTTCTTTGGAAATACAAGTTTCTCATAAACTTTATATAAACCCAAAATCTTTGATCATCTCATCAAAGCGTACATTCCAACTCCGAGATTCTTACTCCAGTCCTTAGAAGGATTGCTGGAGCTTTGCATACTTGTTAGCATCCTTCAGGATTGACAAAACCTTCTGGTTGTATCACATACAACCTTTCCTCAAGAATAACATCGAGGAAACAATGTTTTTGACATCCTATCTGCAAGATTTCATAAATGCAGCTAATGCTAACATGATTCCGACGGACTTAGATCTTAGATTTCATGGCCTCTAACCATTTGTCGGAATATGGGCCCACCATTGCTTCTCCATAGCACGTAGGTTCATTGTTGTCTAGCAACATGACCTTCAAGACAGGATTACTGTACCACTCTGAAGCAGTACGCATCCTTGTCACCCTACGAGGTACGGTAGTGACTTGATCCGAAGTTTCATGATCACTATCATAAGTTTCTACTTCAATTGATGTAGGCGCTACAGGAACAACTTCCTGTGCCCTGCTACACACTAGTTGAAGTGACGGTTCAATAACCTCATCAAGTCTCCACCATCCTCCCACTCAACTTTTCGAGACAAACTTTTCCTCGAGAAAGGACCCGTTTCTAGAAACAATTACTTTTGCTTCGGATCTGAGATAGGAGGTATACCCAACCATTTTGGGTATCCTATGAAGATGTATTTATCCGTTTTGGGTTCGAGCTTATCACGATGAAACCTTTTCACATAAGCGTCGCAGCCCCAAACTTTTAAGAAACGACAACTTAGGTTTCTCCAAACCATAGTTCAAACGATGTCGTCTCAACGGAATTACGTGGTGCCCTATTAAAGTGAGTGCGGTTGTCTCTAATGCCTAACCCATGAACGATAGTGGTAATTCGATAAGAGACATCATGGTACACACCATATCTAATAGGGTGCAACTATGATGTTTGGACACACCATCACACTATGGTGTTCCAGGCGGTATTAATTGTGAAACAATTTGCACAATGTCTTAATTGTGTGCCAAAACTTGTAACTCAGATATTCATCTATATGATCATATCATAGACATTCTATCCTCTTGTCACGAAGATCTTAAACTTCACTCTGAAATTACTTGAACCATTCAATAATTCAGACTTGTGTTTCATCAAGTAAATATACTCAACATCTACTCGAATCATCTGTGAAGTAAGAACATAACGATATTCATTGCATGCCTCAGCACTCATTGGACTGCACATATCAAAATGTGTTACTTCCAACAAGTTGCTATCTTGTTCCATTTTACTGAAACCGAGGTTTTTCAGTCATCTTGCCCATGTGGTATGTTTTGCATATCTCAAGTGATTCAAAACCAAGTGAGTCCAAACGATCCATCTGCATGGAGTTTCTTCATGCGTACACACCAATAGACATGGTTCGCATGTCTCAAATTTTTCAAAACGAGTGAGTCCAAAGATCCATCAACATGGAGCTTCTTCATGCGTTTTACACCAATATGACTTACATGGCAGTGCCACAAGTAAGTGGTACTATCATTACTATCTTATACTTTTGGCATGAAAATGTGTATCACTACGATCGAGATTCAATAAACCATTTATTTAGGTGCAAGACCATCGAAGGTATTATTCAAATAAATAGAGTAACCATTATTCTCCTTAAATGAATAATCAGATTGCGATAGACATAATCCAATCATGTCTATGCTCAACGCAAACACCAAATGATAATTATTCTGGTTTAATACTAATCTTGATGGTAGAGGGAGCGTGCGATGTTTGATCACATCAAAATTGGAAACACTTCCAACACATATCCTCAGCTCTCCTTTAGCTAGTCTCCGTTTATTCCGTAGCCTTTTATTTCGAGTTACTAACACTTAGCAACCGAACCGGTATCTAATACCCTGGTGCTACTAGGAGTACTAGCAAAGTACACATTAACATAATGTATATCCAATATACTTCTATCGACCTTGCCAGCCTTCTCATCTACCAAGTATCTAGGGTAATTCTGCTCCAGTGGCTGTTCCCCTTATTATAGAAGCACTTAGTCTCGGGTTTGGGTTCAACCTTGGGTTTCTTCACTAGAGCAGCAGCTGATTTGCCGTTTCATGAAGTATCCCTTCTTGCCCTTGCCCTTCTTGAAACTAGTGGTTTCACCAACCATCAACAATTGATGCTCCTTCTTGATTTCTACTTTCGCGGTGTCAAACATCATGAATACCTCAAGGATCATCATATCTATCCCTGATATGTTATAGTTCATCACGAAGCTCTAGCAGCTTGGTGGCAATGACTTTGGAGAAACATCACTATCTCATCTGGAAGATCAACTCCCACTCGATTCAAGTGATTGTTGCACTCAGACAATTTGAGCACAAGCTCAGCGATTGAGCTTTTCTCCCTGAGTTTGCAGGCTAAGAAAATCGTCGGAGGTCTTATACCTCTTGACGTGGGCACGAGCCTGAAATCCTAATTTCAGCCCTCGAAACATCTCATATGTTCCGCGACGTTTCGAAAACGTCTTTGGTGCCTCAACTCTAAACCGTTTAACTGAACTATCACGTAGTTATCAAAACGTGTATGTCCGATGTTCGCAACATCCACAAACGACGTTTGGGGTTCAGCACACTGAGCGGTGCATTAAGGACATAAGCTTTCTCTGTCCGCATAATCGCTCTCATCAACTTTCAACTATATTTTCTCTAGGAACATATCTAAATAGTGGAACTAAAGCGCGAGCTTACGACATAATTTGCAAAAGGTCTTTTGACTATGTTCAGGATAATTAAGTTCATCTTATGAACTCCCACTCAGATAGACATCCCTCTGGTCATCTAAGTGATTACATGATCCGAGTCAACTAGGCCGTGTCCGATCATCACGTGAGACGGACTAGTCTCATCGGTTGAACATCTTCATGTTGATCGTATCTACCATACGACTCATGCTCGACCTTTCGGTCTCGTGTTCCGAGGCCATGTCTGTACATGCTAGGCTCGTCAAGTTAACCCTAAGTGTTTCACGTGTGTAAATCTGTCTTACACCGTTGTATGTGAACGTAAGAATCCATCACACCCGATCATCACGTGGTGCTTAGAAGCGACGAACTTTAGCAACGGTGCACGTTAGGGGAGAACACTTCTTGAAATTGTTGTAAGGATCATCTTATTTACTACCGTCGTTCTAAGTAAACAAGATGCATAAACATGATAAACATCACATGCAATCAAATAGTGACATGATATGGCCAATATCATTTTGCTCCTTTTGATCTCCATCTTCGGGGCTCCATGATCATCATCGTCACCGGCATGACACCATGATCTCCATCATCATGATCTCCATCATCGTGTCTCCATGAAGTTGTCTCGCCAACTATATTACTTCTACTACTATGGCTACCGGTTAGCAATAAAGTAAAGTAATTACATGGCGTTGTTCAATGACACGCAGGTCATACAATAAATAAAGACAACTCCTATGGCTCCTGCCGGTTGTCATACTCATCGACATGCAAGTCGTGAATCCTATTACAAGAACATGATCAATCTCATACATCACATATCATTCATCACATTCTTCTTGGCCATATCACATCACATAGCATACCCTGCAAAAACAAGTTAGACGTCCTCTAATTGTTGTTTGCATGTTTTACGTGGCTGCTATGGGTTTCTAGCAAGAACGTTTCTTACCTACGCAAAACCACAACGTGATATGCCAATTGCTATTTACCCTTCATAAGGACCCTTTTCATCGAATCCGTTCCGACTAAAGTGGGAGAGACGGCACCGCTAGCCACCTTATGCACCAAGTGCATGTCGATCGGTGGAACCTGTCTCACGTAAGAGTACGTGTAAGGTCGGTCCGGGCCGCTTCATCCCACAATACCGTCGAAACAAGATTGGACTAGTAACGGTAAGCATATTGAACAACATCAACACCCACAACTACTTTGTGTTCTACTCGTGTATAGAATCTACGCAATAGACCTAGCTCATGATGCCACTGTTGGGGAACGTAGCAGAAATTCAAAATTTTCCTACGTGTCACCAAGATCTATCTATGGAGAAACTAGCAACGAGGGGAAGGAGAGTGCATCTACATACCCTTGTAGATCACTAAGCGGAAGCGTTCATGAGAACGGGGTTGAAGGAGTCGACTGCCGTGATCCAAATCACCGGAGATCCTAGTGCCGAACGGACGGCACCTCCGCGTTCAACACACGTACAGCCCGGTGACGTCTCCCACGCCTTGATCCAGCAAGGAGAGAGGGAGAGGTTGAGGAAGACTCCATCCAGCAGCAGCACAACGACGTGGTGGTGGTGGAGGATCGTGGCAATCCAGCAGGGCTTCGCCAAGCACCACAGGAGAGGAGGAGGAGGAGAGGCAGGGCTGCACCAATAGAGGAGAAAACTCATGTGTGTTGGGCAGCCCAAAACCTCAAGTATATATAGGGGAAGGGGCTGCGCCCCTTTAGGGTTTCCCACCCCAGGGGTGCGGCCAGCCCTAGATCCCATCTAAGGGGCGGCCAAGGGGAGGAGTGCCTCCCAAGTCAAGTGGAGGCCTCCCCTTAGGGTTTTCCCCTTCCCATGCGCATGGGCCTTGGGGGCTGGTGCCCCGGCCCATTAAGGCTAGGGCGCCCCACAGCCCATGCTACTGTATTGGACGTGGTGGAACAATTTCCGGACCTCCGGACCCCTCCGAATCCTCCGAACCTTCCGAAGCTTCCGATACAATACCGAAAAACCCAAACTTTTTCGAACCCGAACAACAACTTTCCATATATAAATCTTTACCTCCGGACCATTCCGGAACTCCTCGTGACGTCCGAGATCTCATCCGGACTCAACAACATTCGGTAACCACATACAAACTTCCTTTATAACCCTAGCGTCATCGAACCTTAAGTGTGTAGACCCTACGGGTTCGGGAACCATGAAGACATGACCGAGACGTTCTCCGGTCAATAACCAACAGCGGGATCTGGATACCCATGTTGGCTCCCACATGTTCCACGATGATCTCATCGGATGAACCACGATATCGAGGATTCAATCAATCCCGTATACAATTCCCTTTGTCTAGTGGTATTGTACTTGCCCGAGATTCGATCGTCGGTATCCCGATACCTTGTTCAATCTCGTTACCGGCAAGTCTCTTTCCTCATTCCGTAACACATCATCCCGTGATCAACCCCTTGGTCACATTGTGCACATTATGATGATGTCCTACCGAGTGGGCCCAGAGATACCTCTCCGTCACACGGAGTGACAAATCCAGTCTCGATTCGTGCCAACCCAATGCAGACACTTTGGAGATACCTGTAGTGCACCTTTATAGTCACCTAGTTACGTTGTGACGTTTGGTACACCCAAAGCATTCCTACGGTATCCGGGAGTTTCACAATCTCATGGTCTAAGGAAATGATACTTGACATTAGAAAATCTTTAGCATACGAACTACGATCTTTGTGCTAGGCTTAGGATTGGGTCTTGTCCATCACATCATTCTCCTAATGATGTGATCCCGTTATCAATGACATCAAATGTCCATGGTCAGGAAACCGTAACCATCTGTTGATCAACGAGCTAGTCAACTAGAGGCTTACTAGGGACGTGGTGTTGTTTATGCATCCACACATGTATCTGAGTTTCCTATCAATACAATTATAGCATGGATAATAAACGATTATCATGAACAAGGAAATATAATAATAACTAATTTATTATTGCCTCTAGGGCATATTTCCAACAGGGTTTGCATAGATCGAGATTAGGATTTGTCACTCCGAGTATCGGAGAGGTATCTCTGGGCCCTCTCGGTAATACACATCATGACAAGCCTTGCAAGCAATATGACTAATGAGTTAGTTATGGGATGATGTATTACGGAACGAGTAAAGAGACTTGCCGGTAACGAGATTGAACTATGTATGAAGATACCGATGATCGAATCTCGGGCAAGTAACATACCGATGACAAAGGGAATAACGTATGTTGTCATTACGGTACGACCGATAAAGATCTTCGTAGAATATGTGGGAACCAATATGAGCATCCAGGTTCCGCTGTTGCTTATTGATCGGAGAGGTGTCTCGGTCATGTCTACATAGTTCTCGAACCCGTAGGGTCCACACGCTTAACATTCGATGGTAATTTTGTATTATATGAGTTATGTGATTTGGTGACCGAATGTTGTTCGGAGTCCCGAATGAGATCACGGACATGACGAGGAGTCTCTAAATGGTCGAGAGGTAAAGATTGATATATAGGACGATGGTATTCGGACAACAGAAGTGTTCCGGGGGTACCAGGTGCATATCGGGTCACCGGAAGGGGTTCCGGGCATCCCCCAGCAACTACATGGGCCTTAATGGGCCAAGAGGGGGACAGACCAGCCTCTAAGGGGCTGGTGCACCCCATGTAGGACAAAATAAGGGGGAAGGAAAGAGGAGAAGGGAGAAAGGAAGGGGAGGGATTCGGCCTCCCCCTTCCTTCCCTCCTCCCTCCTCCTTCCTCCCCCCTCCGGATGGATATGGAAGGGGGGAGGCCGAATTGGGAGGCGCCCAAGTAGGATTCCTCCTACTTGGGGTGCCCCCTTGGCTGCCTTCCCTCCCCTCCCCTCCAACCTATATATATATATATATATATATATATATATATATATATATATATATTTTATATATATATATATATATATATATATATATATATATATATAAAATATCCAAAACAGAATATAATATAGCATGGAGTAATAAAAAATTATAGATAAGTTGGAGACGTATCAAGCATCCCCAAGCTTAATTCCTGCTCGTCCTCGAGTAGGTAAATGATAAAAACAGAATTTTTGATGTGGAATGCTACTTGGCATAATTTCCATGTAATTCTTCTTAATTGTGGTATGCATATTCAGATCCGAAAAGATTCAAGATAAAAGTTCAATATTGACATAAAAATAATAATACTTCAAGCATACTAACTAAGCAATTATGTCTTCTCAAAATTACATGGCCAAAGAAAGTTCATCGCTACAAAATCATATAGTTTAGTCATGCTCCATTTTCGTAACACAAGAATGCTCTCATCATGCACAACCCCGATGACAAGCCAAGCAATTGTTTCATACTTTAGTAATCTCAAACTTTTTTAACTTTCACGCAATACATGAGCGTGATCCATGGATATAGCACTTTGGGTGGAATAGAATATAATGATGGGGGTTATGTGGAGAAGACAAAAAGGAGAAAGTCTCACATCAACGAGGCTAATCAATGAGCTATGGAAATGCCCATAGATTGATGTTAATGCAAGGAGTAGGGATTGTCATGCAACGGATGCACTAGAGCTATAAATATATGAAAGCTCAACAAAAGAAACTAAGTGGGTGTGCATCCAACTTGCTTGCTCACGAAGACCTAGGACACTTGAGGAGGCCCATTGTTGGAATATACAAGCCAAGTTCTATAATGAGAAGTTCCCACTAGTATATGAAAGTGACAAAACAAGAGACTCTCTATCATGAAGATCATGGTGCTACTTTGAAGCACAAGTGTGGAAAAAGGATAGTAGCATTGTCCCTTTTTATTCCCCCCCTTTTTTGGGCCTTCTTTTTTTATTTGTCCTTTCTCTTTTTTTATTGGGACAATGCTCTATTAATGATGATCATCACACTTATATTTATTTACAACTCAAAGATTACAACTCAATACTAGAACAAAGTATGACTCTATATGAATGCCTCCGACGGTGTACCGGTGTCGGTGTACTAAAGTAGGGGTACCCTAGTATCCCGAACTCGTGCACGGACAGTTGCAGCGCCCCACGGCAGGGCTGGCCTGATGACCGCCAAAATCCTCAGCGGCTTCTTTGAAGCCATTCAAGAACAAAGTAATCAAGACCCGGCAAGAGGAGCTTGCGGGAAGGCCACCCAGTATGAAGGAAACAAGGCCCCGGCAAGGAGCTTGCCGGAAGGCTTGGTGGGCGCCGAGCCCCAAGCGCGACAAGCTTCCTGCCATGGCAAGGCGCTTGCCGGGCATGCAACCTCTCTTCATCTCCGCCCAGCTCACCCGCCAACGTGTCACCACGGGCTCCCCAAGCATCGCGTGTCGGGCTGGCTGTGCAGCCAGCGAGGAGCAATGATAAGCGGCACGACACAGCTACCATCATGGCAAACGGAGGCGCACTTGACGGTCCCTGTTACCTTTGTTGGGCGATCGAGACGGGCATAGATGACTCTTGTCCCTTACCGTCGAGTTAGGTATAGATCATCAGACACTGTACAAAGCGGTGTACCAACCTATGTTTTTACTATCTTACCCTTGTCTACTTGCCGCATGTGGTGACCCCTTGTGCCTATAAAAGGAGGCCCGGGTGCAACGTAGAAAGGGTTCGGTCCAGCTCCGGTTTAGTTCATCGTACTCATACGAAACCACACTCAGGCTAGGTCTTGTAGCTCCCATCGCTCCCTAGCAAGAACACAAGATAATCCACAAAGCAGCAGTAGGAGTATTATCTCTCCGGAGAGCTCCGAAGCTGGGTAAATCCGCTCGTGTGCATCGCCTCGATCCGCTCTTCGTGCAATCTCCGCCCCCCTCCGAACCACAAGGGGCCCAGGTCCCGTAGGTGCTTGTGGGACATGATAAATTCTCCCCGACATCTCTGGCGCGCCAGGTAGGGGGCGTCGAGGCTGTGTGAACCCGGTCCGGCGGTCACACGAGCAACTTCATCGACATCGTCGTCAACATGGCACCGAAGAAGAAGTCTTCGGCAGCAGCAGAGCCGTCCGCGTCGAACCCACCACCACCGGAGCTGTCAGGAGGTGGGGGAAACGCAGGCGGAGGAACCGGCGTCGTCGAGAGAGCCCACAAAGCCGCCAGGTCCAAGGACAAGGCAGCACAGGCGTCGGCATCCGAGTCCGCACCGCGTCCTTCGCAGGAGGCGCGGGACCGACAGCGTCATGATGCTCGCGGCACCATACGCTCGCTGGATCAAGGCCAAGCTGGAGGATCCCGAGGCCCTCGAGACCCGCATGCACCCCAGCATGCTGGTACGAGCGGAGTACGGTCGCTTGGGCGGGATGCTGCTCCTCCTAACTTGGTTAGGAGTCCGAGCACATCCCGTTCTTCGCTCCGTACGCCGTTGCCGCCAACCACACCAGCGGAAGCCTTGGCTAGAGCTCAGTTGCTTCTAGATTACCCTCCAACAGCCGATAAAGTCGACGAATGGAGGGCCACAATTCAGAGTCTCATCGGCTTCGCCCACGGCGACGTCCCGCGGCAACCGAGTGCTTCGCAGCCGCGGCGAGGCGACAAGGCGCGAGCCGATGGCGACGAGACTTGCGGGGGTGCACCCACCGTACACTCCCCTTCCCGAAAGCCAAGATCGCTGACTCGTCGGATCCACCTCGACAGCGACTCCACAGCGTCATCGGATCCGCGAGTTCGTCGCGACCAACGCCAAGTTCTTCGAGAACGGCAAGAAGAAGACGCTCGAACCCGTATTGAGCGCCGAAGAGAAGCGCGCCGTCAATCCGACTAGCGCGCCGGGTCCACTGTTGATATGCATGCGCCAGGGGAACCAGGCGACTTGCCGTACGCGGTGGGTTGCCCTGCGTTCACTCGTGAGCTGCGGCAAGTCCGGTGGCCAGACAAGAAAAACTTCAAACCAGATGTGCCGGAGAAGTATGATGGCAGGACACACCCATCGGAGTTCCTCAGCATCTACACCATCGCGGTGCAAGCTGCGGGGGGACGAGACGACAAGATCCTCGCCAACTACTTTCCCTTGGTGCTCAAGCCAAACGTCAGATCTTGGCTCATGCACTTGCCGGATGGCTCTATTTCTTCTTGGGCAGATTTGTGCCACCAGTTTGTTGGCGCCTTCACAAGCGGCCACAAGCCTCATGGCCAGGAGAGTGACCTCCACCTGCTTGCCCAGAAGGAGGGAGAGTCCCTATGCAAGTTCATCCAGAGATTCAGTCGAGTGCACTACAACATCCCAGACGTTCACCCTGCTGCAGTGATCAGTGCATTCCATCAGAATGTGCGAAACCGCAGGATGAGGGAGGAGATGGCGATGTGCAAAGTGAAAGACGTCGGCGAGCTCTACGCCCTGGCCGACAAGTGTGCACGCGCTGAAGAAGGAAGAAGACTCCCAGGAGAAAATGTGGGAGCAGAATCTGACAGTGAGGAGATCGCCCCGGCAAGGAATAGCCGGAGGCGAAATAACAGAAGGAAGAAAAACCAAGAAGTACTAGTTGTCGAGCAGTCCGGCAAGGATGGTGCCGCCAACAAAGCCAAGGATGGTGGCTCCGGCAAGGAGGTTGCCGTTGACACCGACCGCCAAGCTGTGGCGGCCGCCGACAAGCCTGACAGCTCCAACAAGCAATACTGTAAGATCCACCGCACTAAGGGCCACGATCTCCAGAGCTGCAAGAAAGTCGAGCAGCTTGTTGAGTTACAGAGAGCTGAATACGAGCGGCGAGACAAGGAGAAGGCTCAAGAAGGTGCAGGTGCAGCAAGTAAGAAGATACCCGGTCGGGGAGGGCGCCGCGGCAAAGCCAAGCAGCGGCAAGGAGACAGACCTCCCCGTGGCCGCGACAAGGAAGAAGACGAAGATGAAGATGACGAGGACATGGAACACGATGAAGCTGATGAGCAGGAGTTTCAAAAGGCGATGGAGGTCCTTTGTGTTGACGGTGGTGCGTCTCTACATACCTCGCACCGCCAACTCAAGCAATGGATGCGTGAAGTCAATGCAACAGAACCATCCATAGAGTCACGCAAACCTCTGAAGTGGTCCAGCACGCCCATCATCTTTGACATTGAGGATCACCCTGATCGCATCACTGCGGTCGGGTGCTTGCCGATGTTGGTCTCACCAACCATCCACAACCTCAAGGTCACAAAGATGCTGGTTGACAGCGGGGCCGGCCTGAATTTGATCTCCTCTCCAAAGGCTCCGAAACTTCAAATCCTCGACAATGAGCTCAAGAAACCGGTACTTTCCAAGGAATCAACCCAGAAGGAGCAAGCCCAAAGGGAAGATCACGTTGCGGTAACATTCGGCAGCGAGCTCAACTTCAGAACCGAGAGGGTCACGTTTGACGTCGCGATTTCCCATTGCCCTACAATGGCATACTTGGCCGCCCAAAGACTCGCCAAGTTCATGGCCGCCTCTCATTATGCTTACAACCTACTCAAGATGCCCGCCCGATAAGCGCTATTTCTGTCCATGGCGACAAGAAGGATGCACTTATCTGCGCCGACAAGATTTACCGGGATGCAGCAGCCGCGACAGATAGCAAACCACTTACACTGAAGCTCCCGGGAAGAAGAAGACCACCAGGTCCGGCAAGAGCTCTGTTGCCCACTCCGCAAGCGCACCTCTTGAGTGCTGCGCTATCGTCGAGGACGCACCATCGAGCTCCACCGCAAGTGCAAGAAGACGATGGCGGCTCCGCCAAGACCAAGAAGGTGCCCGCCAAGGAGGACGACACTGGTGATACCTTCACCATCGCTGCCACGCTTGATCCTAAATAGGAAGGCGAGCTCGTTGCTTTCTCAAGGGCGAATGTCGATGTGTTTGCATGGAAACCATCGACATCCCCGTGTTCCTGTGAAAGTAATTGAGCACCACCTAGCTGTCTGTCCTCACGCGCGGCCCGTCAAGCAAAAAGTTAGGAAACAGGCAGTGGAGCGCCAAGAGTTCATAGCAGAAGAAATCAAGAAATTAGAAGCAGCAGGGCTCGTCAGAGGAGTCCTCCACCCCACGTGGTTGGCCAATCCGGTAGTTGTACGCAAGGCTAATGGGAAATGGAGACTTTGTATTGACTTCACGGATGTTAATAAAGCCTGTCCCAAAGACCCATTTCCCTTGCCGCGTATCGACCAGATTGTTGACTCCACGGCTGGATGTGACCTGCTTTCGTTTCTTGATGCATACTCAGGATATCATCAGATCTTCATGGCAGAAGAGGATGAAGAGAAAACCGCATTCATTACACCATGTGGCACGTACTGCTTTATACGGATGCCTTTCGGTTTGAAGAATGCTGGTTCAACCTTTGCAAGGGTAGTCCATGATGCCTTTGAACCACAGATACACAGAAATGTAGAAGCCTACATGGATGACATAGTGGTCAAGAGCAAGAACAGAGCGACTCTAGTTCAGGATTTGGACGAAACATTTGCAAATCTGCGCAAGATCAACCTCAAGCTCAACCCCGAGAAGTGCGTGTTCGGAGTCCCTTCCGGCAAGCTTCTCGGGTTCTTTGTGTCTCAGCGGGGAATTGAAGCCAATCCCGACAAGATCAAGGCCATTGAGCAGATTGAAGCACCAACGCACGTCAAGGATGTCAGAAGGCTTGCCGGTTGCGTGGCTGCTCTCAGCAGGTTCATCTCTAAGTCTGCTGAACGCGCCCTGCCGTTTTTCAAGATTTTGAAAAAGGCAGGTCCAATGAAATGGACTCCCGAGGCGGAGGCCGCGCTGCAGGACTTGAAGAGATACCTGTCCTCCGCTCCAATACTTGTCGCACCTAGGCCACAAGAGAAGTTGCTGCTGCATATAGCAGCGACCAATCAAGTGGTTAGTGATGCGTTAGTAGCGGAGAGGGAGGCGGATGATGAGCCGGCAACCGAGGCAGTTGCATCCAGCGACAAGCAGGGGGCTTCATCGTCAAGCTCTGGTCCCGACAAGAACAGATCAACGCAGGGTTGCGACAAGATACAGAAAAAGATGGTGCAGCGCCCAGTCTACTTTGTCAGTTCCCTTCTGCAGGGGGCTAGATCAAGGTACTCCGGTGTGCAAAAGCTGCTTTTCGGCCTCCTCATGGCCTCGAGAAAGCTGCGCCACTACTTCCAAGCACACGAGATAACAGTTGTCACTCGCTTTCCGCTGAAGAGGATATTGCAAAATCCAGAAGCAACAGGCAGAATTGTCGAGTGGGCACTGAACTGTCAAGCTTTGGTCTCAAGTTTGAAAGCACTTCAACTATCCAGAGCAGGGCATTGGCAGAATTTATAGCAGAATGGACGCCAACGCAAGATGAAGAGATTCCGGAGACGAGCATCCCCGTCAAGGAGGCAAATAAAGAGTGGCTGATGTACTTTGACGGTGCCTTCTCGCTGCAAGGCGCCGGTGCCGGCGTGCTGCTTATCGCACCCACCGGAGAGCACCTCAAGTACATAGTCCAGATGCACTTTCCCAAGGAACAAGCAACAAATAATACTGCAGAGTATGAAGGCTTGCTTGCCGGTCTCAGGATTGCGGTGGACCTTGGGATCAAGAGACTCATTGTTAGGGGGGACTCACAACTTGTCGTCCGACAAGTAAATAAAGATTATCAAAGTCCGTTGATGGAAGCCTACGTCGATGAAGTGAGAAAGCTAGAAGAGCACTTTGAAGGCCTGCAGATGGAACACGTTCCAAGAGCTCAGAATGATATAGCTGATGGCCTCTCCAAATGTGCCGCACTTAAGTTACCTGTGGAACCAGGAATTTTTGTGCTCAAGCTGACTCAGCCGACCGTAACACCATCAACAGGACAGAGCAAGAAGAGAAAACTGGTTTCCGACGACTACTTTTCGGCAGAGCTCCCTGAAGCCGCCGCCAAGAAGGTCCCTAAAACCAACGTAAGTATCACTGAGGAGCAGTATGCTCCGACAAACCATGTAGTTTGTATCGTTGAAGCAAACGCTCCCGACAAGTTTCGCTCCGGCAAGCTTGCCGGGGATCATCAAGCTCCGGCGGACCCACGGGTTCTTGCCGCAGGTGATGTTCCCGCAGTGATGGATGAGCCTTTAGTTCTTGTTGTCGAGCCACGAGTGCTCCAAAGATGGGCACAACAAATCGTCCATTTCCTTCATACAGAGAACTTCCCAAGAGCAAGAAGAAGCGGAAAAAGTAGCCCGGCAGTCAAGTATGTACCAGTTTGTTGACAACATCCTGCATGTAAGAAGGCTCAACGGTGTGAAATTGAAGTGTATTTGCCGGAAGATGGATGTGGTTGTTGGCGAGATACACGGAGGCATATGTGGTCACCACATTGGCGCAAGAGCACTTGCCGGCAAAGCTTTCCGGCAAGGTTTCTTCTGGCCAGAAGCCCTCCAGGATGCAACTGCACAAGTAACCAAGTGTGAAGCGTGCCAGTTCCATTCAAAACAGATACACCAACCAGCTCAAGCTCTCCAGGCGATCCCTTTATCCTGGCCCTTTTCGGTCTGGGGGCTCGACATCCTCGGCCCCTTCCCCCGAGCTGTCGGGGGCTTTGAATACTTGTACGTCGCAATCGACAAGTTCACAAAGTGGCCGGAAGTGGAACCAGTGAGGAAGGTGACAGCACAGTCAGCCGTCAAGTTCTTCAGGTCAATTGTTTGCCGTTTTGGGATTCCTAACCGGATCATCACCGACAACGGCACACAGTTCACGAGCCGCACCTTCATGCGGTACGCCCAAGATCTTGGCGCCAAGATCTGCTTTGCTTCGCTGCTCATCCGAGAAGCAACGGTCAAGCGAGAGAGCGAACGCTGAAGTGCTGCGGGACTCAAGACCAGAACTTTCGACAAGCTGCGCAAGTGTGGAAGAAACTGGATCGAGGAGCTGCCAGTGGTTCTTTGGTCAATCAGGACGACGCCAAATTGAGCCACTGGCCAGACACCCTTTGCTCTAGTCTACGGAGCAGAGGCAGTTCTCCCCACGGAACTCGTGTATGCGGGTCACCTCGAGTGCTCGCTATGATGAGCTTGAGCAAGAGCAGCAGCGACAAGATGACGCGCTGCTCCTCGAGGAAGATCGCCTTCAGGCTCTTTGTCAGACGAGCTGCTCGTTACCCGCAAGCTTTGCGCCGCTACCATAGCCGCAGTTAATGCCAAGCTTCGAGGAAGGCGACCTTGTCTTCGGCGCGTTCAATCCGCCAAGAATTCCAACAAGTTGACGCCAAAGTGGGAAGGCCCTTATCGGGTAAAACGAGTCACTAGGCCCGGCGCTGTCCGCCTTGAGACCGAAGATGGCCTTCCGGTGAGCAATTCCTGGAATATTGAGCATCTTCGCAAGTTTTACCCATGAGGCGCGGTTGCGGAACCTGCTCCGCAACCACCCTTTTGTACAAGTCTTGCCGCTGTTGCATGTAATCCTTTGTACAAAGCCGGGCGCAGACCCCGTGCATCAGTAAAGCCTATGTGTTGCGCACATTTCGTCAATACATGCCCGCATAATTATATATGCATGTGTTTGCTAACATTTTGTGCAGCATCCGAACACGGTAAGCGATGACGAGCCACTAGGCTCCATAACTTTATTTTCTCTTCTTTCTTCTCAAACAAGAAGAAGGTTCATCCACCCACAAGTTAACCGGGGGGGAAGGAGAAGATAATGGTGTGGGCCGCCAAGCGTCGCTCGAGGAACTGTCGCCTTGCCGGAAAATGGACAACAGAAAAGCTAAGTTGCTAAGTTTAAACGACCAGTTTTAAATTTTTAAGTTATCTTCCTCGAACGATAGTACTTTGTATGGAAAACCTGCGGCGGAGGAACCAAATCGTGACTGGTCGCGCCTTTACTTTGTTTCGAGTCCGCCAACAACTTAAGTGAGCTGCGGCTAGTCCACGACAAGGTTGCTTGTCGGTAGCGACCCTTGCCAAAGACTGCTGAAGTTCCGCTTTCGGCCATGGCAAGGGTGCTCGCACCGCAAGTTTCCACTGGCGTAGAGGGCAGTAACATACAAAGGAAGAAATCGAGTAAAGGAAATAGCATTGCGTTCGATCACCTAAGATAGTGTATATTACATAATAACTTGTCGCGGATCTAATAGACTTTCTATCTGAACATGATCTACAGCGACAAAAGAAAGACAGACTTGGCAGCCTAGTCCACGCGGTCGCCCTCAAGCCTCTTAACTCCGCTCACCCTGTCCACAATGGGTGCGACAAGGGCCTTGAGCGCTTCAACATCGGCGGAAGGAGGCAGGGACTTGAGGGCTTTGGAGAAGTCGACGCCTGGGTTACGGAAGGCCACCTTCATCAACACCTTCTGGAGAGCCTCGGCGCAGACGTGACGCGATTCCTCCGCCAGTTGCTTTGGAATCTCTTCCCGGAGCCACTGGATACCCGCCAACACGCCTTTGAAGAATAGGCTGAGCTTGACGCTGGGTTGGAGGTTCTCGTCGGTGGAGTATCCAAGATCTGTCATTCCCAACTCCATCAGCTCATTATGGATGCCGGCGGCGGTGTCCACAAGACCTTCTGTCCAATGCATTATGCTGTCTCGAAGATTATTCTGGGCGGTCACAGCATTCGACAGCAACTCCTCGGTGCCCTCGATCTTTTCCAGCAGGCCCATTTCCCGCTCCTTGGCGACATTCAACGTCTCCGTCAAGGTGGTCAATTTCAGCTCCAAATCCGCCTTGGAGTCCTTGGCGGCATCGAGCTCTTTGATCTTTTCAGCAAAACGACCTTGTAGCTCGCCGAGGGTGTAAGCGTCCTTCTCATGCTCGCGCTTCAACCCGGCGACCTCCTCGGCACTCTTCTTGAGGGTGGACTCCAGCTGAGCCACCCTCGTCTCCAATTCCCTCTTGGCGGCCTCGGCAGCCGCAGCAGCATCTTTTGCCTCCTGAAGTGGCCCGCCAATCGTTTGCTCGCGCACGGCGAGATCTTCCTCAAAGCTGTCGAGGTTGATCTTCCGCTGCGCCAGCTCACCTTCTCGAGCGGAGAGCTTCTCGCCGGCAAGCCTCTGCTGCTCCTCAACCTCGCCCTTCTCCAAGACGAAGGTCGTGCGCTCCTCAGCAAGCTGCTCCCGCGCCTCTGCTATATCCCGGAGAGCCTCTTTGTTGGCGCGTCGGAGCTCTTCCGCGCGTTTCTCCAAATTAGCTCCCGCCCTCGCGACAAGCGCCTCCCTGGACTCCAGTTTGGCTTGGCGGGCGCGGTAGAGCGACAACAACCTCCTTAGCAGCTGCTCCTCCTCAGGCTCACCATTGCTGCTGCTCAGGGCATCAACCAGCGACAGCCCGGCGGAGGCAAGCAGTTCCGCATCGAAGGTCTCCCCTTCGGCCGGTGCCCTGGAGCTTGATGCCCATGGGAGCTTGATGAAGACACCCTCGCCGACCTTCGTGGCGCCGGGCTGGGGCTCCTCGAGTCCAGTGCGGCATCGGTGGCGGGGATCGGCGGTCGGTGCAGCGCTGGCGCTCCTGCGGCCTCCGGGCCGTCGGTCGATCGCCAGATTCCTCCCGACCTCCAAGCCCACCGCCTCAAGAACCTCCTCACTTGGCCGGGCCCGTCAGCGCCAGCCTCCTCCTCCATGTTGGCGGCGTCGACATTGTCGCCGCGAGCGTCTTCCTCGCCGGCGGCCTCAGTTTCCATCGGATCTCCGGCAGATGGATCTGATGATCAGAAAAAGAAAGCACGAATCAAGCAGATATTCGAAAGAGAAAAACGGAAGAAAAGAACCCAAGGGAAACTATCAAACAAGAAGATTACCTGCAGTGGGGTCTGTTGCCGCGGTCTCCACCACCGGAGGGTCGTCGACGCCAGTCCTTGTCGGGGAAGCTCCCCTTGTCGGAGAGGCCTCCCTTGCCGGAGAGCGCTCCCTTGGTGGAGAATTCTCCCTTGGTGGCGTAGTTGAAGCAAGCAGAATTTCGGGAGTGACCTCCGGGGCCTCCTGATGAGGCTGTACCTCAGGAGTAGCCTCCGGTGCTCCATGATGTGGCTGCTCTGCTCCTACGAAATTCAAAAAACCAGATATCAGTAACGGAAAAGCACCCAAGCGCGCCTAACCCTGAGAAGCATACCAGACACTTACGCTGGGGGCTGTGATGGGGGCTGCTCTGTTGAAGGGTTACCGGATCCGGCAAGGGAGTCCCGGACGTGCCCCCTGTTGCTACAGGGGAGTCATCTGAGACGACAACCACCGGCGTCTTGGCCCTCTTCGGCGCTCTCTGAGCTAACGTCCTGAAGAAGAAGGTTCAGAGTAGAACCAGTCAGATATATGATAAAGCAATAAATTGGAAGATTACAAATAAGCAGCGACAAGATCTTACTCTTCCTCTTCTTCCTCGGAGCTGAGGGCGGAGAGATCAAATTCTGCTCCGGCGCGATGGATTGGGGGAGAAGACTCCCTCTGACGCTTGGCGGGTGCAGAGGCTGCGACTCCAGAAGATCCTGCGCCCGTCGCCGTGGCGGAATGAGGCGCTCCCGCGGCAACAATGCTTGCCGCGGTGGAGCGCGTCGGGCAGCGAGGCGGCTGTTGGACCGTATGCTCCCCCGCCACTTCTCCGGTCTTCCGGAGACGTCTCCTTGGCGGGGCAGCGAGCTCCTCCTGCGGCAAGCTACTTGATGGCGGAGGGGAGGCGCCCCCGGCAGGCTCACTTGGGTCGTTGTCGGGCTCGGTCTGCTCCTCCTCACCGACGAACTCCTCTCGGTCGGCAAGGCTTGCCGCCTCGGCCCTCTCTGCCTCCTCGACAGTGAACCCAAACGCGCCAGCGGCAGCAGCCTCTTCAGCCTCCTCCAACCTTGTGGCGATGCACGCCATCTCCCGATCAGTGGTGTCACGGGTGAGCCGCCTCTTCTCGTCGGCGCGGATCGGCACTTCAACCAAGTTGTCGAAGAACTGCTGCACTATGTCATCGGCGGGCTCCTGCCAAGTTGGAACGATCCCATGGGAATCGCACAACGGCATTATCGCGCGGATGCTATCAAGCGACGAGTTGTTGCACAAGGGCACAACTCCTCTCGGCAACATGCACCATCTAGGGTTATCCGCTTCAGGCTTGAACAGCTCCCGCAGCATGCCGTCAAGCTCCAAGGTAGTGAAATTCCAATTCAGACCTGGCGCAGCCTCATGATATCCGCCACGCTCGAATTCCCAAGCAGGCCTCCCTTTCTCCTGCAAGGCGCAATGCGGCGGCGAAGGAAGTCCGCGCCAACTGCTCCTACGGTAAGCCCTGTTTGCCGGAGACGCAAAATCCTAGTTGTGGCAATCTTCAACTTGTCGTCCTCCGGCGCCAAGTTGCTCCAATCGCTGCCACGAACTATGGGGGTCTTCTTGCAGGCGATAAAGGCTGTGGCTCCTCCTCTAAGATCCAGCACCAGTCAGCCCTCCACCTCCCACTTGCCGCGCAACTCTCTGTCAAGATCGCTTCCTTCTTGCCGATCCTAGAGGTCCATGCAATTCCTCCGACAGCGGCTCTCCTCTCTCTCTGGGTGAGAAGTAGTGGCGGAAGAGTGCGACGTTTGGGTGGACCCCGACAAAGTTCTCGCAGAGATGTGCGAAAACGGCCATTGTGAGGATGGCGTTGGGGGTGAAGTCAAGGAGGCGGAGGCCATATGTGTTCATGACATCGCAGAAGAATTCAGAAAAGGGCGGGCAGAGCCCGCACCAGAAGAAAATCGCGAAGAAAGGGTACCCGATGGAGACCTTAGCAGATGTGGCGGCGGAGATGACCCTCCTGCGCGGGTGCGCACGGGTCTCCGTCGACCAGAAGAGATAGTACAGCTCCCGCAACTCCTTCCTGTTGAGCAGGGGATCAAAGAGGGCCCGTTCCTTCCGCAGCGCCGAGAGCCGCTGCGCCTCGGCCGATTTCACGCCTTTTCCCTTATCGGCCTTCGGAGCCATAGGGAGTGGTGGTGGAGGAAGCCGACGGCGTTGGTGGCACTGGTGGCAATGGAGGGGGCGGAGCGTCGCTCTCTTTGGGCTCGAGAAGGAAGGGGAAAGCGACGGGGGTTTTCTGATGTGACAGCAAGGGCAAGTGGGCGTCCTGCCCCTGTTCCCCCGCTTATAAAGGAGAGAGGGGACGGGCGTTCCGATTTTTCCCATTAAAGAAAGCCCCACGATCTCCCCCACGACGCCACGTCCGGTGCGCGCCGTTCATGGGAGAAGTGGTGGGTCCAAGGCAGATAACAGCGTAATCAAGACCACGCGTGCCCGTGCACTGTTTTGGGCCTGGCCCAACAGAGCTTGGCGCCGTGTGTGGCCCAGGCCCGGGGGATCCTGTCGGTGTACTAAAGTAGGGGTACCCTAGTATCCCGAACTCGTGCACGGACAGTTGCAGCGCCCCACGACAGGGCTGGCCTGATGACCGCCAAAATCCTCAGCGGCTTCTTTGAAGCCATTCAAGAACAAAGTAATCAAGACCCCGGCAAGAGGAGCTTGCCGGGAAGGCCACCCAGGGCGCAAAGGAAACAAGGCCCCGGCAAGGGGAGCTTGCCGGGAAGGCTTGGTGGGCGCCGAGCCCCCAAGCGCGACAAGCTTCCTGCCGCGGCAAGGCGCTTGCCGGGGCATGCAACCTCTCTTCATCTCCGCTCCAGCTCACCCGCCAGCGTGTCACCACGGGGCTCCCCCAAGCACGCGTGTCGGCGGGCTGTGCAGCCAGCGGGGAGCAGCGATAAGCGGCGCTGACAGGCTACCATCGTGGCAAACGGAGGCGCACTTGACGGTCCCTGTTGCACTGTTCGGGCGACTGAGACGGGCATTGATGACTCTTGTTCCTTACCGTCAGAGTTAGGTATAGATCACTGTACACTGTACAAAGCAGTGTACCAACCTATGTTTTTACTATCTTACCCGCATGTGGTGACCCCTTGTGCCTATAAAAGGAGGCCCGGGTGCAACGTAGAAAGGGTTCGGTCCAGCTCCGGTTTAGTTCATCGTACTCATACGAAACCACACTCAGGCTAGGTCTTGTAGCTCCCATCGCTCCCTAACAAGAACACAAGGTAATCCACAAAGCAGCAGTAGGAGTATTATCTCTCCGGAGAGCTCCGAAGCTGGGTAAATCTGCTCGTGTGCATCGCCTCGATCCGCTCTTCGTGCAATCTCCGCCCCCCTTCGAACCACAAGGGGCCCAGGTCCCGTAGGTGCTCGTGGGACACGATCAGTTCTCGCCGACAACCGGGATATGCAATGAACCACGAGTGACATGTATGAAAGAATTATGAATGGTGGCTTTGCCACAAATACTATGTCAACTACATGATCATGCAAGCAATATGACAATGATGAACGTGTCATGATAAACGGAACGGTGGAAAGTTGCATGGCAATATATCTCGGAATGGCTATGGAAATGCCATAATAGGTAGGTATGGTGGCTGTTTTGAGGAACATATAAGGAGGTTTATGTGTGAAAGAGTGTATCATATCACGGGGTTTGGATGCACCGGCGAAGTTTACACCAACTCTCAATGTGAGAAAGGGCAATGCATGGTACCGAAGAGGCTAGCAATGGTGGAAGGTTGAGAGTGAGTATAATCCATGGACTCAACATTAGTCATAAAGAACTCACATACTTATTGCAAAAACCTACAAGTCATCAAAAACCAAGCACTACGCGCATGCTCCTAGTGGGATAGATTGGTAGGAAAAGACCATCGCTCGTCCCCGACCGCCACTCATATGGAGGACACTCAAAGAACACCTCATGTTTCAAATTTGTTACATGACGTTTACCATACGTGCATGCTACGGGACTTGCAAACTTCAACACAAGTATTTCTCAAATTCACAATTACTCAACTAGCACGACTTTAATATCACTACCTCCATATCTCAAAACAATCATCAAGCATCAAACTTCTCTTAGTATTGAACACACTCATAAGAAAGTTTTTACTAATCTTGAATACCTAGCATATTAGGATTATTTAAGCAAATTACCATGCTGTTTAAGACTCTCAAAATAATTTAAGTGAAGCATGAGAGAATAATAGTTTCTATAAAACGAAAGTTACCACCATGCTCTAAAAGATATAAGTGAAGTGCTAGAGCAGAAACTATATAACTCAAAAGATATAAGTGAAGCACATAGAGTATTCTAATAATTTCCAAATCATGTGTGTCTCTCTCAAAATGTGTGTACAGCAAGGATGATTGTGGTAAAGTAAAAAGCAAATACTCAAATCATACATGACGCTCCAAGCAAAACACATATCATGTGGTGAATAAAAATATAGCTCCAAGTAAAGTTACCGATGGAAGTAGACGAATGAGGGGATGCCTTCCGGGGTATCCCCAAGCTTTGGCTTTTAGGTGTCCTTATATTATCTTGGGGTGCCATGGGCATCCCCAAGCTTAGGCTCTTTCCACTCCTTGTTCCATAATCCATCAAATCTTTCACCCAAAACTTGAAAACTTCACAACACAAAACTTAACAGAAAATCTCGTGAGCTCCGTTAGCGAAAGAAAACAAAACACCACTTCAAGGTACTGTAATGAACTAATTCTTTATTTATATTGGTGTTAAACCTACTGTATTACAACTTCTCTATGGTTTATAAACTATTTTACTAGCCATAGATTCATCAAAATAAGCAAACAGCACACGAAAAACAGAATCTGTCAAAAACAGAACAGTCTGTAGTAATCTTTAACTAACGCAAACTTCTGGAACTCCAAAAATGCAGCAAAAATAGGAATACCTGTAAAATTTGTTTATTGATCAGACTCAATTGGAATCAATATTTTATCACGTTCTGGTGATTTTTAACAATTATTTTTGTGAACAGAAAGTTTCTGGAATTTTCAGCAAGATCAAATAACTATCATCCAAGAAGATCCTATAGGTTTAACTTGGCACAGACACTAATTAAAACATAAAAACACATCTAACCAGAGGCTAGAACAAAGATTTATTCCTAAACAGAAGCAAAAAGCAAAAAAACTAAATAAAATAAAATTGGGTTGCCTCCCAACAAGCGCTATCGTTTAACGCCCCTAGCTAGGCATAAAAGCAAGGATATATCTAGGTATTGCCATCTTTGGTAGGCAATCCATAAGTGGCTCTCATAATAGATTCATAAGGTGATTTTATTTTATTTCTAGGGAAGTGTTCCATGCCTTTCCTTAACGGAAATTGGAAGCTAATATTCCCTTCCTTCATATCAATAATTGCACCGATCGTTCTAAGGAAAGGTCTATCAAGAATAATAGGACATGAAGGATTGCAATCTATATCAAGAGCAATAAAATTTACGGGCACATAGTTCCTATTTGCAATAATAATAACATCATTAATTCTTCCCATAGGTTTCTTAATAGTGTAATCCGCAAGGTGCAAGTTTAGAGAACAATCATCAAAATCACGGAAACCTAGCAAATCACACAAAGTCTTTGGAACCGTGGAAACACTAGCACCCAAATCACACAAGGCATAGCATTCATGATCTTTAATTTTGATTTTAATAGTAGGTTCCCACTCATCATAAAGTTTTTTAGGGATAGAAACTTCCAACTCAAGTTTTTCTTCATAAGATTGCATTAAATCATCAACGTATGTTTAGTAAAAGCTTTATTTTGGCTATAAGCGTGAGGAGAATTTAGCACGGATTGCAACAAGGAAATACACTCTATTAAAGAGCAATGATCATAATTAAATTCCTTGAAATCCAAAATAGTGGGTTCATTAATCTCTAGAGTTTTGATCTCTTCAATCCCACTTTTACCAATTTTTGCATCAAGATAATTTTTGGAACGCCTTCTAGGTAGAGGTGGATCATATTCAGTGCCATCATTATCAAGATTCATATTGCTAAACAAAGATTTAATAGAGGACACATCAATAACTTTTAGATCTTCATCTTTATTTTCGTAGAAGTTAGAAGAACCCGCTTTCATAAAGCAATCTTTTTTAGCTCGCATCCTAGCGGTTCTTTTTTTGCACTCATCAATGGAAATTATCATGGCTTTGAGGGACTCATTGATATCATGCTTAGGAGGAATAGATCTAAGTTTGAGAGAATCAACATCAAGAGAAATTCTATCAATGTTCCTAGCCAATTCATCAACTTTAAGCAATTTTTATTCAAGCAAAGCATTGAAATTCTTTTGCGAATTCATAAATTCTTTAACACTAGTCTCAAATTCAGAAGGCATCTTATTAAAATTTCCATAACAATTGTTGTATGAATTACCATAATTATTAGAGGAATTACTAGGATACGGCCTAGGATTAAAGTTTCCTCTATACGCGTTGTTACCAAAATTATTCCTACCAACAAAATTCACATCCATAGATTCATTATTATTCTCAATCAAAGTAGACAAAGGCATATCATTAGGATCAGAAGAGACACTCTTAGTAGCAAATAATTTCATAGTTCATCCATCTTACCACTCAAAACATTAATTTCTTCTATTGCATGCACTTTTTTGATTATTCCATGCTATTATATTATCTGTTTTGGATGTTTAATGTGCTTTATTATACATTTTTATATTATTTTTGGGACTAACCTACTAACCAAAGGCCCAGTGCAAATTGCTATTTTTTAGCCCATTTCAGTGTTTCGCAGAAAAGGAATGTCAAACGGAATCCAAACGGAATGAAACCTTCAAGAGAGTGATTTTTGGAACAAACGCAATCCAGGAGACTTGGAATGGACATCAAGGAAGCGACGAGGCGGCCACGAGGCAGGGAGACGCGCCCAGGGGGGTAGGCGCGCCCCCACCCTCGTGGGCCCCTCGTGGCTCCCCCAACCGACTTCTTTCGCCTATATATACTCATATACCCCGAACACATCCAGGAGCACCACGAAACCCTATTTCCATCGCCGCAACCTTCTGTACGCGTGAGATCCCATCTTGGGGCCTTTTCCGGCGCTCCGCCGGAGGGGGAATCAATCCCGGAGGGCTTCTACATCCACACCATAGCCTCTCCGATGATGTGTGAGTAGTTTACCACAGACCTTCGGGTCCATAGTTATTAGCTAGATGGCTTCTTCTCTCTCTTTGGATCTCAATACAAAGTTATCCTTGATTCTCCTGGAGATCTATTCGATGTAATTCTTTTTGCGGTGTGTTTGTCGAGATCCGATGAATTGTGGGTTGATGATCAAGATTATCTATGAACAATATTTGAATCTCCTCTGAATTATTTTATGCATGATTTGATATCTTTGCAAGTCTCTTCGAATTATCAGTTTGGTTTGGCCTACTAGATTGATCTTTCTTGCAATGGGAGAAGTGTTTAGTTTTGGGTTCAATCTTGCGTTGCTCGATCCCAGTGACAGAAAGGGAAACGACACGTATTGTATTGTTGCCATCGAGGATAAAAAGATGGGGTTTATATCATATTGCTTGAGTTTATCCCTCTACATCATGTCATCTTGCCTAATGCGTTATCCTGTTCTTATGAACTTAATACTCTAGATGCATACTGGATAGCGGTCGATGTGTGGAGTAATAGTAGTAGATGCAGAATCGTTTCGGTCTACTTGTCACGGACGTGATGCCTATATACATGATCATGCCTAGATATTCTCATAACTATGCGCTTTTCTATCAATTGCTCGACAGTAATTTGTTCACCCACCGTAGATGCTATCTTGAGAGAAGCCACTAGTGAAACCTATGGCCCCCGGGTCTATTTTCCATCATATAAGTTTCCAATCTATTTTACTTTGCAATAAAATACCAAAAATATTTATCTTATTATCTCTATCAGATCTCATTTTTGCAAGTGGTTGTGAAGGGATTGACAACCCCTTTTTCGCGTTGGTTGCAAGGTTCTTATTTGTTTGTGTAGGTACAAGGCGACGTGCGTATAGTCTCCTACTGGATTGATACCTTGGTTCTCAAACTGAGGGAAATACTTACGCTACTTTGCTGCATCACCCTTTCCTCTTCAAGGGAAAACCAACGCATGCTCAAGAGGTAGCAGTCACACGGCGATGTGAACTATGGGTGTTAATCACATAAAGATCTGAACTGTTGGTGTTAAATCACATGGCGATGTGAACTAGATCATTGACTCTAGTGCAAGTGGGAGACTGAAGGAAATATTCCCTAGAGCCAATAATAAAGTTGTTATTTATATTTCCTTATATCATGATAAATGTTTATTGTTCATGCTAGAATTGTATTAACCGGAAACTTGATATAGGTGTGGATACATAGACCGTGTCCCTAGTATGCCTCTACTAGACTAGCTCGTTAATCAAAGATGGTTAAGTTTCCTAACCATGGACATGTGTTGTCATTTGATGAACGGGGTCACATCATTAGGAGAATGACGTGATGGACAAGACCCATCCGTTAGCTTAGCATAATGATTGTTAAGTTTTACTGCTATTGCTTTCTTCATGTCATATACATATTTCTTTGACTATGAGATTATGCAACTCCCGAATACCGGAGGAATACCTTGTGTGATATCAAACGTCACAAGTAACTGGGAAGATGCTTGCTACCTCTTGAGCACTTCGTTGGTTTTCCCTTGAAGAGGAAAGGGTGATGTAGTAAAGCAGCGTAAGTATTTCCCTCAGTTTTTTAGAACCAAGGTATCAATCCAGTAGGAGGTCACGCACGAGTCCCTCGCACCTACACAAACAAATAAATCCTCGCAACCAACGCGATAAGGGGGTGTCAATCCCTACACGGTCACTTACGAGAGTGAGATCTGATAGATATGATAAGATAATATTTTTTGGTATTTTTGTGATAAAGATGCAAAGTAAAATAAAAGGCAATGAAAATAGCTAAGTGTTGGAAGATTAATATGATAGAAAATAGACTCGGGGGCCATAGGTTTCACTAGTGGCTTCTCTCATAAGCATAAGTACTACGGTGGGTGAACAAATTACTATTGAGCAATTAACAAAATTGAGCATAGTTATGAGAATATCTAGGTATGATCATGTATATAGGCATCACGTCCAAGACAAGTAGACTGACTCCTGCCTGCATCTACTACTATTACTCCACACGTCGACCGCTATCCAGCATGCATCTAGAGTATTAAGTTCATAGGAACAGAGTAACGCTTTAAGCAAGATGACATGATGTAGAGGGATAAACTCATACAATATGATATAAACCCCATCTTGTTATCCTCGATGGCAATAATACTATAAGTGCCTTGCTGCCCCTACTGTCACTGGGAAAGGACACCGCAAGATTGAATCCAAAGCTAAGCACTTCTCCCATTATAAGAAAGATCAATCTAGCAGGAAAAACCAAACTGATAATTCGAAGAGACTTGCAAAGATAACCAATCATAAATAAAAGAATTCAGAGAAGATTTAAATATTGCTCATAGATAAACTTGATCATAAACCCACAATTCATCGGAATCAACAAACACACTGCAAAAGAAGATTACATCGAATAGATCTCCACAAGAGAGGGGGAGAGCACTGTATTGAGATCCAAAAAGAGAGAAGAAGCCATCTAGCTAGTAACTATGGACTCGAAGGTCTGAGGTAAACAACTCACACTTCATCGGAGAGGCTATGGTGTTGATGTAGAAGCCTTCCGTGATCGATGCCCCCTCCGGCGGAGCTCCGGAACAGGCCCCAATATGGGATCTCACGGGTACACAAGGTTGCGGCGGTGGAATTAGGTTTTTGGCTCCGTATCTGGTAGTTTCGGGGTACGTAGGTATATATAGGAGGAAGGAGTACGTCGGTGGAGCAACAGGGGGCCCACGAGGGTGGAGGGCGCGCCTGGGGGGGTAGGCGCGCCCCCCTTGTTGGAAATATGCCCTAGAGGCAATAATAAATTAGTTATTATTATATTTCCTGGTTCATGATAATCGTTTATTATCCATGCTATAATTGTATTGATAGGAAACTCAGATACATGTGTGGATGCATAAACAACACCATGTCCCTAGTAAGCCTCTAGTTGACTAACTCGTTGATCAACAGATGGTTACGGTTTCCTGACCATGGACATTTGATGTCATTGATAACGGGATCACGTCATTAGGAGAATGATGTGATGGACAAGACCCAATCCTAAGCCTAGCACAAAGATCGTAGTTCGTATGCTAAAGCTTTTCTAATGTCAAGTATCATTTCCTTAGACCATGAGATTGTGCAACTCCGGATACCGTAGGAATGCTTTGGGTGTACCAAACGTCACAACGTAATCGGGTGACTATAAAGGTGCACTACGGTATCTCCGAAAGTGTCTGCGGGTTGGCACGAATCGAGATGGATTTGTCACTCCGTGTGACGGAGAGGTATCTCTGGGCCCACTCGGTAGGACATCATCATAATGTGCACAATGTGACCAAGGGGTTGATCACGGATGATGTGTTACGGAACGAGGAAAGAGACTTGCCGTAACGAGATTGAACAAGGTATCGGGATACCGACGATCGAATCTCGGGCAAGTACAATACCGCTAGACAAAGGGAATTGTATACGGATTGATTGAATCCTCGACATCGTGGTTCATCCGATGAGATCATCGTGGAACATGTGGAGCCAACATGGGTATCCAGATCCCGCTGTTGGTTATTGACGGAGAACGCCTCGGTCATGTCTCGCATGGTTCCCGAACCCGTAGGGTCTACACACTTAAGGTTCGATGACGCTATGGTTATAAAGGAAGTTTGTATGTGGTTACCGAATGTTGTTCGAGTCCGGATGAGATCCCGGACGTCACGAGGAGTTCCGGAATGGTCCGGAGGTAAAGATTTATATATGGAAAGTTGTTGTTCGGGTTCCGGAAAAAGTTCGGGTTTTTTCGGTATTGTACCGGGAAGCTTCCAGAAGGTTCCAGAGGATTCCGGAGGGGTCCGGAGGTCCGGAAATTGTTCCACCACGTCCAATACAGTAGCATGGGCTGTAGGGGGGCGCCCTAGCCTTAATGGGCCAGGGGCACCAGCCCCCCCAAGGCCCATGCGCATGGGAAGGGGAAAACCCTAAAGGGGGAGGCCTCCACTTGACTTGGGAGGCACTCCTCCCCCCTTGGCCGCCCCCCTTAGATGGGATCTAGGGCTGGCCGCACCCCTTGGGGTGGAAACCCTAAAGGGCAGCCCCTTCCCCTATATATACTTGAGGTTTTGGGCTGCCCAACACACATGAGTTTTCTCCCTCTATTGGTGCAGCCTCGCCTCCCTCCTCCTCCTCTCTGTGGTGCTTGGCGAAGCCTGCTGGATTGCCACGCCTCCACCACCACCACGCTGTTGTGCTGCTGCTGGATGGGGTCTTCCTCAACCTCTCCCTCTCTCCTTGCTGGATCAAGGCGTGGGAGGCGCCACCGGCTGTACGTGTGTTGAACGCGGAGGTGCCGTCTGCTCGCACTAGGATCTCCGGTGATTTGGATCACGACAGTCGACTCCTTCAACCCCGTTCTCATGAACGCTTCCGCTTAGCGATCTACAAGGGTATGTAGATGCACTCTCCTTCCCTCGTTGCTAGTTTCTCCATAGATAGATCTTGGTGACACGTGGGAAAATTTTGAATTTCTGCTCGCTCCCCAACAAAGGCATCATGAGCTAGGTCTATTGCGTAGATTCTTTGCACGAGTAGAACACAAAGTAGTTGTGGGCGTTGATGTTGTTCAATATGCTTACCGTTACTAGTCCAATCTTGTTTCGACGGTATTGTGGGATGAAGCAGCCGGACCGACCTTACACGTATTTTTCGTGAGACAAAGTTCCACCGAATGACATGCACTTGGTGCATAAGGTGGCTAGCGGTGCCGCCTCTCCACTTTAGTCGGAACGGATTCGATGAAAAGGGTCCTTATGAAGGGTAAATAGCAATTGGCATATCACGTTGTGGTTTTATGAGGTAAGAAACGTTTTGCTAGAAACCCATAGCAGCCACGTAAAACATGCAAACAACAATTAGAGGACGCCTAACTTGTTTTTGCAGGGTATGCTATGTGATGTGATATGGCCAAGAAGAATGTGATGAATGATATGTGATGTATGAGATTGATCATGTTCTTGTAATAGGATTCACGACTTGCATGTCGATGAGTATGACAACCGGCAGGAGCCATAGGAGTTGTCTTTATTTATTGTATGACCTGCGTGTCATTGAACAACGCCATGTAATTACTTTACTTTATTGCTAACTGGTAGCCATAGTAGTTGAAGTAATATAGTTGGCGAGACAACTTCATGGAGACACGATGATGGAGATCATGATGATGGAGATCATGGTGTCATGCCGGTGACGATGATGATCATGGAGCCCCGAAGATGGAGATCAAAAGGAGCAAAATGATATTGGCCATATCATGTCACTATTTGATTGCATGTGATGTTTATCATGTTTATGCATCTTGTTTACTTAGAACGACGGTAGTAAATAAGATGATCCCTTACAACAATTTCAAGAAGTGTTCTCCCCTAACTGTGCACCGTTGCTAAAGTTCGTCGCTTCTAAGCACCACGTGATGATCGGGTGTGATGGATTCTTACGTTCACATACAACGGGTGTAAGACAGATTTACACAGCGAAACACTTAGGGTTAACTTGACGAGCCTAGCATGTACAGACATGGCCTCGGAACACAGAGACCGAAAGGTCGAGCATGAGTTTATGGTAGATACGATCAACATGAAGATGTTCACCGATGATGACTAGTTCGTCTCACGTGATGATCGGACACGGCCTAGTTGACTCGGACCATGTAATCACTTAGATGACCAGAGGGATGTCTATCTGAGTGGGAGTTCATAAGATGAACTTAATTATCCTGAACATAGTCAAAAGACCTTTTGCAAATTATGTCGTAAGCTCGCGCTTTAATTCCACTGTTTAGATATGTTCCTAGAGAAAATATAGTTGAAAGTTGACAGAGCGATTATGCGGACAAGAGAAAGCTTATGTCCTTAATGCACCGCTCGATGTGCTGAACCCCAAACGTCGTTTGTGGATGTTGCGAACATCGGACATACACGCTTTTGATAACTACGTGATAGTTCGGTTAAACGGTTTAGAGTTGAGGCACCAAAGACGTTTTTGAAACGTCATGAACATATGAGATGTTTCGAGGGCTGAAATTGGGATTTCAGGCTCGTGCCCACGTCAAGAGGTATAAGACCTCCGACGATTTTCTTAGCCTGCAAACTCAGGGAGAAAAGCTCAATCGTTGAGCTTGTGCTCAAATTGTCTGAGTGCAACAATCACTTGAATCGAGTGGGAGTTGATCTTCCAGATGAGATAGTGATGTTTCTCCAAAGTCATTGCCACCAAGCTGCTAGAGCTTCGTGATGAACTATAACATATCAAGGATAGATATGATGATCCTTGAGGTATTCACGATGTTTGACACCGCGAAAGTAGAAATCAAGAAGGAGCATCAATTGTTGATGGTTGGTGAAACCACTAGTTTCAAGAAGGGCAAGGGCAAGAAGGATACTTCATGAAACGGCAAATCAGCTGCTGCTCTAGTGAAGAAACCCAAGGTTGAACCCAAACCCGAGACTAAGTGCTTCGTAATAAGGGGAACAGCCATTTGGAGCAGAATTACCCTAGATACTTGGTAGATGAGAAGGCTGGCAAGGTCGATAGAAGTATATTGATATACATTATGTTAATGTGTACTTTGCTAGTACTCCTAGTAGCACCAGGGTATTAGATACCGATTCGGTTGCTAAGTGTTAGTAACTCAAATAAAAGGCTACGGAATAAACGGAGACTAGCTAAAGGAGAGCTGAGGATATGTGTTGGAAGTGTTTCCAATTTTGATGTGATCAAACATCGACGCTCCCTCTACCATCAAGATTAGTATTAAACCAGAATAATTATCATTTGGTGTTTATGCTTGAGCATAGACATGATTGGATTATGTCTATCGCAATACGGTTATTCATTTAATGAGAATAATGGTTACTCTATTTATTTGAATAATACCTTCATGGTCTTGCACCTAAATAAATGGTTTATTGAATCTCGATCGTAGTGATACACATTTTCATGCCAAAAGTATAAGATAGTAATGATAGTACCACTTACTTGTGGCAATGCCATGTAAGTCATATTGGTGTAAACGCATGAAGAAGCTCCATGTTGATGGATCTTTGACTCACTCGTTTTGAAAAATTTGAGACATGCGAACCATGTCTATTGGTGTGTACGCATGAAGAAACTCCATGCAGATGGATCGTTTGGACTCACTTGGTTTTGAATCACTTGAGATATGCAAAACATACCACATGGGCAAGATGACTGAAAAACCTCGGTTTCAGTAAAATGGAACAAGATAGCAACTTGTTGGAAGTAACACATTTTGATATGTGCAGTCCAATGAGTGCCGAGGCATGCAGTGAATATCGTTATGTTCTTACTTCACAGATGATTCGAGTAGATGTTGAGTATATTTACTTGATGAAACACAAGTCTGAATTATTGAATGGTTCAAGTAATTTCAGAGTGAAGTTTAAGATCTTCGTGACAAGAGGATAGAATGTCTATGATATGATCATATAGATGAATATCTGAGTTACGAGTTTTGGCACACAATTAAGACATTGTGCAAATTGTTTCACAATTAATACCGCCTGGAACACCATAGTGTGATGGTGTGTCCGAACATCATAGTTGCACCCTATTAGATATGGTGTGTACCATGATGTCTCTTATCGAATTACCACTATCGTCCATGGGTTAGGCATTAGAGACAACCGCACTCACTTTAATAGGGCACCACGTAATTCCGTTGAGACGACATCGTTTGAACTATGGTTTGGAGAAACCTAAGTTGTCGTTTCTTAAAAGTTTGGGGCTGCGACGCTTATGTGAAAAGGTTTCATCGTGATAAGCTCGAACCCAAAACGGATAAATACATCTTCATAGGATACCCAAAATGGTTGGGTATACCTCCTATCTCAGATCCGGAAGCAAAAGTAATTGTTTCTAGAAACGGGTCCTTTCTCGAGGAAAAGTTTGTCTCGAAAAGTTGAGTGGGAGGATGGTGGAGACTTGATGAGGTTATTGAACCGTCACTTCAACTAGTGTGTAGCAGGGCACAGGAAGTTGTTCCTGTAGCGCCTACATCAATTGAAGTAGAAGCTTATGATAGTGATCATGAAACTTCGGATCAAGTCACTACCGTACCTCGTAGGGTGACAAGGATGCGTACTGCTTCAGAGTGGTACAGTAATCCTGTCTTGAAGGTCATGTTGCTAGACAACAATGAACCTACGTGCTATGGAGAAGCAATGGTGGGCCCATATTCCGACAAATGGTTAGAGGTCATGAAATCCGAGATCTAAGTCCATCGGAATCATGTTAGCATTAGCTGCATTTATGAAATCTTGCAGATAGGATGTCAAAAACATTGTTTCCTCGATGTTATTCTTGAGGAAAGGTTGTATGTGATACAACCAGAAGGTTTTGTCAATCCTGAAGGATGCTAACAAGTATGCAAAGCTCCAACAATCCTTCTAAGGACTGGAGTAAGCATCTCGGAGTTGGAATGTACGCTTTGATGAGATGATCAAAGATTTTGGGTTTATATAAAGTTTATGAGAAACTTGTATTTCCAAAGAAGTGAGTGGGAGTGCTATAGAATTTCTGATAAGTATATGTTGTTGACATATTGTTGATCAGAAATGATGTAGAACTTCTGGAAAGCATATAGGGTTATTTGAAAGATGTTTTTCAATGGAAAACCAGGATTAGGCTACTTGAACAATAAGCATCAAGATCTATAAGATAGATCAAAATGTTTAATAATACTTTCAAATGAGCACATACCTTGACATAATCTTGAAAGTGTTCAAGATGGATCAGTCAAAGAAGGAGTTCTTGCCTGAGTTGTAAGGTATGAAGTTAAGAGTTAAAGCTCGACCACGGCAGAAGAGAGAGAAAGGACGAAGGTCGTCCCCTATGCTTCAGACGTAGGCTCCATAGTATGCTATGCTGTGTACCGCACCTGATGTGTGCCTTGCCACATGTCTGGCAAGAGGGTACAAAGGTGATCAAGGAGTGGATCACCAGATAGCGGTCAAAATTATCCTTAGAGGAATAAGGATATGTTTTTCGATTATGGAGGTGATAAAGAGTTCGATGTAAAGGGTTACGCCGATGCAAGCTTTGACACCTATCCGAATGACTCTGAGTAGAAAACTGGATACGTATAGTGGAACAACCATTTGGAATAGCTCCAAGTGGAGCGTGGAAGCAGCGTTTCCAATTTGACCTAGAAATTTGCAAAGCACACACAGATCTGAAAGGTTTAGACCCGTTGACTAAAACCTCTCTCAAGCAAAACATGATCAAACCCCAGAACTCATTGAGTCTTAATCACATGATGATGTGAACTAGTTTAATGACACTAGTAAACTCTTTGGATGTTGGTCACATGGTGATGTGACCTGTGAGTGTTAATCACATGGCGATGTGAACTAGATTATTGACTCTAGTGCAAGTGGGAGACTGTTGGAAATATGCCCTAGAGGCAATAATAAATTAGTTATTATTATATTTCCTTGTTCATGATAATCGTTTATTATTCATGCTATAATTGTATTGATAGGAAACTCAGATACATGTGTGGATGCATAAACAACACCATGTCCCTAGTAAGCCTCTAGTTGACTAGCTCGTTGATCAACAGATGGTTACGGTTTCCTGACCATGGACATTTGATGTCATTGATAACGGATCACATCATTAGGAGAATGATGTGATGGACAAGACCCAATCCTAAGCCTAGCACAAAGATCGTAGTTCAGTATGCTAAAGCTTTTCTAATGTCAAGTATCATTTCCTTAGACCATGAGATTGTGCAACTCCCGGATACCGTAGGAATGCTTTGGGTGTACCAAACGTCACAACGTAACTGGGTGACTATAAAGGTGCACTACAGGTATCTCCGAAAGTGTCTGTTGGGTTGGCACGAATCGAGACTGGGATTTTTCACTCCGTGTGACGGAGAGGTATCTCTGGGCCCACTCGGTAGGACATCATCATAATGTGCACAATGTGACCAAGGGGTTGATCACGGGATGATGTGTTACGGAACGAGGAAAGAGACTTGCCGGTAACGAGATTGAACAAGGTATCGGGATACCGACGATCGAATCTCGGGCAAGTACAATACCGCTAGACAAAGGGAATTGTATACGGGATTGATTGAATCCTCGACATCGTGGTTCATCCGATGAGATCATCGTGGAACATGTGGGAGCCAACATGGGTATCCAGATCCGCTGTTGGTTATTGACGGAGAACGCCTCGGTCATGTCTGCATGGTTCCCGAACCCGTAGGGTCTACACACTTAAGGTTCGATGACGCTAGGGTTATAAAGGAAGTTTGTATGTGGTTACCGAATGTTGTTCGGAGTCCCGGATGAGATCTCGGACGTCACGAGGAGTTCCGGAATGGTCCGGAGGTAAAGATTTATATATGGAAAGTTGTTGTTCGGGTTCCGAAAAGTTCGGGTTTTTCGGTATTGTACCGAAGCTTCGGAAGGTTCCAGAGGATTCGGAGGGGTCCGGAGGTCCGGAAATTGTTCCACCACGTCCAATACAGTAGCATGGGCTGTGGGGGGCGCCCTAGCCTTAATGGGCCAGGGGCACCAGCCCCCAAGGCCCATGCGCATGGGAAGGGAAAACCTAAAGGGGAGGCCTCCACTTGACTTGGGAGGCACTCCTCCCCTTGGCCGCCCCTTAGATGGGATCTAGGGCTGGCCGCACCCCTTGGGGTGGAAACCCTAAAGGGGCGCAGCCCCCTTCCCCCCTATATATACTTGAGGTTTTGGGCTGCCCAACACACATGAGTTTTCTCCCTCTATTGGTGCAGCCCTGCCTCTCCTCCTCCTCCTCTCCTGTGGTGCTTGGCGAAGCCCTGCTGGATTGCCACGCTCCTCCACCACCACCACGCTGTTGTGCTGCTGCTGGATGGGGTCTTCCTCAAGCTCTCCCTCTCTCCTTGCTGGATCAAGGCGTGGGAGACGTCACCGGGCTGTACGTGTGTTGAACGCGGAGGTGCCGTCTGCTCGGCACTAGGATCTCCGTGATTTGGATCACGACAGTACGACTCCTTCAACCCCGTTCTCATGAACGCTTCCGCTTAGCGATCTACAAGGGTATGTAGATGCACTCTCCTTCCCCTCGTTGCTAGTTTCTCCATAGATAGATCTTGGTGACACGTAGGAAAATTTTGAATTTCTGCTACGTTCCCCAACACCCCTACCTCGTGCCCTCCTGGTTGATGTCTTGACGTAGGGTCCAAGTCCTCTGGATCACGTTCGTTCCGAAAATCACGTTCCCGAAGGTTTAATTCCGTTTGGACTCCGTTTGATATTCTTTTTCTGCGAAACTCTGAAATAGGCAAAAAAACAGCAATTCTGGGTTGGGCCTCCGGTTAATAGGTTAGTACCGAAAATAATATAAAAGTGTATAGTAAAGCCCAATAATGTCCAAAACATAATATAATATAGCATGGAGCAATAAAAAGTTATAGATACGTTGGAGACGTATCAATGCTCTACAGGTATCTTTGAAGGTGTTTGTTGGGTTGGCATAGATCGAGGTTAGGATTTGTCACTCCGAGTATCGGAGAGGTATCTCTGGGCCCTCTCGGTAATACACATCATGACAAGCCTTGCAAGTAATGTGACTAATGAGTTAGTTACGGGATGATGTATTATGGAACGAGTAAAGAGACTTGCCGGTAACGAGATTGAACTAGGTATGAAGATACCAACGATCGAATCTCAGGCAAGTAACATACCGATGACAAAGGGAATAACGTATGTTGTCATTGCGGCACTAGGGGTCCACAAGGGTGGGGGCACGCCCTACCCCCTGGGCGCGCCCTCCGACCTTGTGGCCACCTCGTGGCTTCCCTATCGTGCACTCCGAGCCTTCTGGTCCAAGAAAAAATCACCGCGAAAGTTTCATTCTGTTTGGATTCCGTTTGGTATTCCTTTTCTCTGAAACTCTAAAACAAGGAAAAAAACAAGAACTGACACTGGGCTCTAGGTTAATAGGTTAGTCCCAACAATCATATTAAATAGCATATTAATGCATATAAAACATCCAAATAGATAATATAATAGCATGGAACAATAAAAAATTATAGATGCGTTGGAGATGTATCAAGCATCCCCAAGCTTAATTCCTGCTCGTCCTCGAGTAGGTAAATGATAAAAACAGAATTTTTGATGTGGAATGCTACCTAACATATTTATCCATGTAATTATCTTTATTGTGGAATGGACTTTCAGACCCGTATGATTCAAAACAAAAATTTAATATTGACATAAAAATAATAATACTTCAAGCATATTAACAAAATAATTATGTCTTCTCAAAATAACATGGCCAAAGAAAGCTTATCCCTACAAAATCATATAGTCTGGCTATGCTCCATCTTCATAACACAAAATATTCAAATCATGCACAACCCCGATGACAAGCCAAGCAATTTTTTTATACTTTTGATGTTCTCAAACTTTTTCAACTTTCACACAATACATGAGCGTGAGCCATGGACATAGCACTATATAGGTGGAATAGAAAGTGGTTGTGGAGAAAAAAAAAGAAGGAGATAGTCTCACATCAAGTAAGCGTATCAACGGACTATGGAGATGCCCATCAATAGATATCGATGTCAGTGAGTAGGTATTGCCATGCAACGGATGCACTAGAGATATAAGTTTATGAAAGCTCAAAAAAGAAAACTAAGTGGGTGTGCATCCAACTTGCTTGCTCATGAAGACCTAGGGCATTTTGAGGAAGCCCATCGTTGGAATATACAAGCCAAGTTCTATAACGAAAAATTCCCACTAGTGTAAGAAAGTGATATCATAGGAGACTCTCTATCACGAAGATCATGGTGCTACTTTGAAGCACAAGTGTGGCAAAAGGATAGTAACATTGTCCATTCTCTCTTTTTCTCTCATTTTTTGGGCCTTCTTTTTTTTGCCTTTTCTCTCTTTTTTTATTTCCTCACACGGGACAATGCTCTAATAATGAAGATCATCACACGTTTATTTACTTACAACTCAAAATTACAACTCGAACTTAGAATAAAATATGAATCTATATGAATGCCTCCAGCGGTGTACCGGGATGTGCGATGAATCAGGAGCGAGGGGCGTATTCGTCCATACGACTTGTGCAACCATGGTTTTTGCTCGAAAGAGTAGCCATTAATGGTCGTCATTTATTGTCCCACCCCGTCCGCACCTAGTTCATGCCTCTGCGTGGCCGCTCGTTTCCCACAGGAGCATGCCCTCACGGGCCCTTTTCCCGCCGGAGCGCGGCTGTATACGTTGACACTCTCCTCGTTGCCTCCAAACTTAGCCATCTTCCTTCCTGCCCACTCACTTGAGCCATGTCATGTTCAGGGTCTCCTCGTGGACTCTTCCCGGGCAAGATCGAAGAGGAACTCGCCGAATGAAAGTATAGAGGGTCTGACGTTAGTCCAAGTAGGTCTGGGACAACGCGTTTTGAGAGGCTAAATCAGCCATCAGAGCCGAGCGCCTCCCCGCCACCATTCGATACCCCGCCTGCGTGACAGAAGTAGAGGCCATGATCAAGGAAGCCTACACAGTTGTGACTGTCTCCTGTGTAAGGGCATTTCCCTACTTAGTGTTTTGGATGATGATGACAACCCTTTGTTGGTCTAATCTTGTGGTAAATGCATCAGGTTCTTGATGGTTAGGATTTCATCGGATAGCCACTCTCTGTGGGAGGAAAAGATTGAAGATGGAGTTTTCTGCGCTTTTTTCTCTTTGGTCGTAGGGAACCCGTACTATCAACAGGGAATCCACATTGGAAGGAGTTGTGGGAATCTTTTCAAGTACACTTCCCTCACCCCTCTCTTGCCTTCCTTCCTAGTGAGAGAGAGCTCTTCCCTTATTATCCTACTACTTGCTGTGGCTTCCCAGCGTTTGTACCGCTCTTTGGAGCGGTTGTACCACTGGCTCTTGACGCTCTCCAGTCTTGATTGAGCGGTTGTACCGCTGCCTCCGGGCGGTGGTACCACCACCAGGCTCCGCAAAGACTACGGCAGTTGTTCTTGCCAAGCACCGCCCAAATACCGGTCAGACTTCTGTTTTGATGCGGTACTTGGGCGGTGGTGGATCGGTTGGTCCGGTCGTACCGGTACCACCGGTGCCCCGAGTTTTTTTTTACAGGGGGGGTCCTCCCTGCCCATATAATTGATAATACCTTATCAATATTTAAAGGATCTATTATGGGAATTTCTATCAATATTCGGGTCGGGTATAGGTCCTCCGTGCCCGAATAATTGATAACAATATCAATATATGCAATTTGGGCTTTATTCAGGCCGCTGCCCATGCCCTGCTATGTCCATATGATCCTCATCATTTAACAGATTGAAATCAAATTTTTCATCACATTCTTTCTTTGTTTCTTCAAATTTTTCATCCATTTCTTGCCTTAATTCTTTTAATATTTCCTCCTTTAATTCTTTCTTTATTATCTTTGAAAATTCTTCAAACCTTTTATCCATTTCTTGATCCATGTATTCACTGCCTAAAGGGTCAAGCCCTTTAGAAGGCATTCTTGGTATGTCTTATATTTTGGGGATTCTTCCTTCTTTATATTTTTTGAGCTTGATGCCTCCCCTTTGTGGGAGTTGGTGAAGCAGGTATGCCTCTTTTCATTTGGATATAGTCTTTAGCCTTTGGGTCAATATAATAATCTGGTCCTAATACCTTTCTTGCCCAAAGTAAGGCCTCATCTATACTGTAATATCTTTTGAATGTTAAATCTCCTCCATTTCTTTTTGCATCTAGTTTTTCAATCATAATATTTTCCCATTCCAAATATATGCCAGGTTTATTTCCATCGAATATGAGATATAGAGTTTCTCCTTTGGTATTTCAACCTTTGCTGGCTTTGGCACATTTTTGTTTAATTCATTAAAATATTCAGCCAAACTGTTGAGAATTGATAAAAATATCCTTGTTCCTCTCTTTTACGAGCATATTGGTACCAAAAGTTATCCAATATGCATCTTTGGGCTTCATCGAGCTTAATATGGGATTTTGGCTTAAAATTGAATGTATTTGGCTGAAACATTTTCAGCCTATTTTCTTCTCCAAAGAAGAGATATTCATCCTTGTTGGCTAATAATCCTCTCTTCATTCCTGCAAATTTGATGCACGAGAAAATATGTCGTAAGGTATTATCCTTCCCTTTAATATGCTCAAAAATAACTTTATAACCATTCCCAGCTATGGTGTCTTCAAATAAGACCCATCTTCCGTTGAGCTTTTCTTACTATTAATTTTATTGTAGTATCGGCATATGGCTTCACAGTCTGTTCAGATCTTGTAAATTCTTTAAATCCTAGATATAACCTAAATGCATTTATTGCATTTACCACTGCAAGAATTTCTCTATCAATATTATTTACCGCCTTTAATTTGTAACTTCCTCAAGCATATCTGCATATTTTTTCGCTGCCTTTGGAGAGTATTTATTGGGCTTTTGTTTTAGTATCGCACCCCATCCTACCTTAGATGCATCTGTCTCAATTATAAAATAATTGTCTTCTAGAGGCAATTCTAGGGTTTTAAATTCTTGAACTTTTCCTTGATGGCCTTTACTAATTTTATATCTTCGAATTGAAGTATCTTTGACCATTTTTTCTTAATTTAGCATATAAAGGTCCTGCTAGCTTTGCTAAGTTATCAATATAGTTTCGCGTAGTTTACAATTCCTAAGAACTGTTGTAAAACCTTTTATCACTCATATTATCAGGAAACTCTAGTATTTTCTTTGCAATATGTTCTTGTAGATATATCTTTCCTTCTCCTATTTCATGACCAAGAAAATTTATTTTCTCTTTGCAAATTTCCATATTCTTTTTAGATAGTATGAGCCCATTTTGTTCTACCTTTCAAAGAACACTTCAAGATGGGCTATATGCTCTTTGTATGATTTTGAGAATACTAACAAATCATCTACGATACTAATATAAATGCTTGATTCTCATTAAATATATTTTGCATCTTTCTTTGAAATAGTGCAGTGCATTCTTTAGGCCTAATGGCATTACTAGCCATTCATAATGGCCTTGTGGACAAGTAAATGCTGTCCATGGAATAGATTCTTCAGCCATTTTTACTTGCCAAAATCCTGCCTTTAAATCGAATTTGGAGAAATATTTACTTCCTTGTATTCTGTTAATCCATTCCTGCTTATTGGGTATATTGTATGCATCGTCAACTGTATTATCATTAAGCCTTTTAAAGTTAATTACCATTCTAGATTTACCTCTAACTTCTTTAGCATGATTTCTAACTATAAAAGCAGCAGATCGATGAGGGCTTCTGCTGTCTCTTATAGCTTTTAACTTTAATAACTCTTCAATATGCATTTTGAACTCTTCGATATCTTTAGGAGTAGTTTCTATTGGTCCTGACTTAATTATATAATCTGGATTTATGATATTTATTTTGCAAACTATAGAGTTCTTATCCCAATGCTTCATTGGTATTTCTCCAATAATTTGTATGCTTTCTAGTCTTTGCACAATCTTATCTATATCCTTTTTAGATTTTATATCTCTATACCAATTTGGAGAGAATGATTGCAACCCAATGCGTTCTGTACATGTATTTTCTATATGATATTCTTCTATGGTCTCACTAAGTTCTTTGTCTTTACAGAATTCATGGGGATCTGGACTTCTGCTATATTCATCATCTAAATTAGATATTTCTACATTTTGCAAGGACTTTCTTTGTTTTCGCACTTCAGATATGTATGGAACATTATCTTGATAAGGGATAAATGTTACCCCCTCTTCATGTATGATTGTGGTCTGTAAAGATTGTTGTAAAAATCTTAACCCTATTATCATGTCATCATTTATTACTGACAAATCTCTTATTGTAATTTCATCTATTATATATTTTGTGCCATTTATGTAAGCTTCAATATTATATGCTAGCTGATTATGGATCTTCTTTATTCCTGACATATCGGTAGATACTTCAGCTTTATTATCATCTATAGTTTCAACTATTTCGGGACATCTCATAAAATATTTATCATGGATGATATTTTTAGTGCAACCAGATCTAATAGTGCCAGTATTTTATATGAAATATTTGGCTTCGAACAATCTTAACTGGGATCCTTATTCCTAACACTTCTTTGAATGGTAATCGAACAATATATTTGTTTCCAAAACTAGTAATTGCATCTTTCAATTGTATTAATTTGTCTCCTTTTTTATCTCTTACTGTTATCATTTGCTCTTTCATTTATGTGTTTTTTGGAACATTATCATTTTCCTCTTTACTATTTTCTAACTCATCTTTAAGTTTTTCTAGCTCTGCTTCTAGCTTATTTATTCTATTTTCTAAATTTCTAACCCTCTTGGATAATATTCGCTCTTCTGGTTCCACTTCTATCTCTTGTCTCCATTTTTGATTATTGGCTTTTAGACATGAGGCACATGCTTGTTTTAAACGCAAGCTACAAGTGAACCTATTATCTTGGCTTGGGTAATATATACGTAAAGCACATTTTATGTTATAATCACCTTTTCCTCTAATCCAATCATGTTCACAATCTACTTGGTTCATCATTTCAATTTTAAACCGCTAAATCATCTATTAGGTCTATTTCATCTTCACTTGATTCATATTCGGAGCCTCATTTTCTACTTCATCTGTTTCTATAATTGAATATATTGACTCATCGTCCTTTATTTCATCATCACATACTAATATATTTTCATTAACGCTATCTATAATTAACACTCTCTTGTTCTTCATATTTGCTGGAGTATCTTTTCTGGTCTTTATTAGGGCAAGTTCTACTTAGATGATCTAGTGAGTTACATATGAAACACCTGCATGTTTTATCATAGGTTTTCTTAGGATTGTATCTTCTTACATTTCTTTTATGCAAGAATGGGGCTCTATTGTCTGATCTTCTTAAGAAATATCTTTTCTTTGTTCTAAAATTTCTATTATCTCTCCTTTGTGGTTTATAATATTTGTTTTTCCTATGCCTTTCTTCTCCATATGTAAGTGGTATTTGGACTATGTTATTGCAAAATTATAATCTGATTTCTTCATAGATCTTTGGGCTTGAATACTAGTACACACCTTTCTTAATTGTTTGAAAAAAATGTTACAGCTTGAGATATATTTACCACGTTTCCCGCCGTTTCCTTTTTATATTCTTCAAATATTATTGACCCTAGGGGGTCAGGCAACTTATTAAAATATCTTTCTACTACGCCTACATTAAAACCTTGTTTAGCAGTAGTAGCATTATACAAATAATGCTGGGAAAATTCTTTAATACCTTTCCAGCTAGTTAATGTTAATTTTTCTATTTCTCTTAACCTTTCATTTTGCAATGAGGTATGACCTAATTCTGGATCTTCTGCTATGATCATATTTGAGATAACATTCGCAGTTATTAGGGTTACTTCCTGCCCTTTTAATTCTTCATATTGACTAGGGTATGATTCTACCCATTGTTCCCAAAGAACTTTTACAGATTCTCCTAAAAATGTTTCAAGATATGTTAACATATCTTCTACCTTAGTGCCTATGCTATACTGATTTTGTATATATTTTTGTACTATTAAACCTTTCCATATGCTAATTATATTCGCCAATCTATTGGATCATGAGCTGCTAGGTTTAATATAGCACCATCATTTTATAATTTTGGAATTGCACTGGTTTTTCAAAATCTCTTCTTTTAGCACCCATGTATCTATATTGTCCTGGGATATATGTAGGCTGATAATCATCTTTTTCTGGAGGCCATTGTCCAGCTGTCCCGGTAGGTCTCTCTCTTCTCCTTCTCTTTTTACAGATGATTCTCCATATCCCTTCTTCTTTACCACTACTTTCTACTTCCATGGCTTCCATTGCATTGTCTAAATTATGTAGTCCCACATCATCTAGTGAGTTATAGAAATCACTATTTTGTTCTGAATCATCATACCTTTCATCTTCTAACCACATTTCTTTTATTAATTCCTCCTCTTCCTCATAACTTTCTAATAATAACTTATTATTGATATCCCATTGCTCTTCTTCACTAACAATTTCTTCTTTTTGAATAATATTCTTATCTTTATTATTATTATTATTGATAGAATTTTTATTAATAATAGCATTTGCTTTTCTTTCTGCGGATGCTATAATTTTATCTTCCATGCTGGAACTACTAGTGGCAGACATTTTATGGTTTTTTAGTTTCTTTAACCTTGCAATTTCTCTGATGATAAATAGTTCTCTTTCTCTAATTTTTGGCCAATCCTTTGTCATAGAATGACTATATTCCCATTCAATATGCTTTAGCTTCTTTTCCCAATGAATTATTTCGTCATCTAAATTAGCCTTTTCCATACATTCAGATATACCTTTATTCTTATCATCATTAATTTCTGATTCTACATAAATGATTCAGAGTCTTCTATTGAAGCAGCTTTATAGTTCATAAATCGAATACTGCTACTTCCTTCACAATTTTGATAGCTTATGTAATTTTCAGGTTGCTTTAATTCCTTTTTCTCTATTAGATCTCCTATCTTCCATTCTTCTCCTGCTCTTTCTTCAGAGCCAATTTTAAGAGGATTCATAAATTTAATACCTTTTGATTGCATGCTATCAATTACGCCATTCACATTCACTCTATATCTGGAGCTACTTCTATTAGTGAGCCTTCCTATAAATTCTATGCTTACTAGCAAATTTGTTCCTTTAAAATCTTCATAACCTTTAGTTTGGAAACCAAACTCATTTTTCAATAAATTCTTTTACAGGCATCATTAGGTCTGGAGCTATATAGGTTATTAATCTATTTTCATTCATGTCTCCTTCCAAAATCCTAATGCTGCTTTGTCTCTGATTCCCATCTTCTATCTAATAGAGTTATCAAAACCTTCGCACCTAATTTCTTCCTTGTCATACCTTTGACTCCTATGATATACATACCTTGATGAATATATTTATAACCACAATATTTTAGTTCATTTTCAATATTTTTGCTTACAATTTTAAATCTCTGGGGGTGTGTTAACACACTTAATTCTACTTCTCTGGATATTCTATATAGACCACTTTTACTTTCAAACATACCCATGTGGTATACTTGCTGCGGCTTTATTTTTCTCGTGGTATCTTTTGATATCTTTCTAGATCTCTTTGTATATCTATAACTTCTTCAATGCTATCAATATCATCAGCTTTGCATGATAATCTATGCTTCATGGCCAGAGGTCTTGAATCTTGCCTTACTAATTGGAGGGTTTTGTCTCTTCTAAGGAAGCCTTTAGATACGCCCATTTTTCTGAATTAATATTTCTAGTAGAGGCAACTATTCCAGATGATGATAACACAATTTCTTTGTTGCTTTGAACACTTTTTAGCTTATCTAATACTTGAATTAGTAGTTGGATGATTGTGTTATTTTGTCTTATTATTACTTTGGAATCTTCCTTTGGGGAGTCGTGATCGGAGAATCCTACAGGAGGTGACAGTATTTTGCTACTTCGCTTAATTCTTGAGTATATTCAGTCATAAAATTATGAGATAATCAAAGTTTTAACCTCTTGCACCAACTTTTTAATTTCAAGTATATCTTGTCTTGTATCGGTGCGTGGGAGTGACTCTTTGCCTTTACTTAAGTAACGGCCTATTGACAACACTTCCTCTTTAATATAATCGTTATTCTTGCAAACTGTATTCTGTCTTGCTTTTGCTTCCTCTAGCTTATGTAAAGCTAGATCAATTTTATTATTCAAACCTGAATACTTATCCGCAAGTTTTTGGTATTCTTTAAATAAACTTTCAAATTTTTGGTCTAAGTTATCTTGTCTTTTTCCCCAAGATATGTAAAAGTTATATATCAAATCGACGATCGTATTTAATCGGCTATGAGATGAATGCCGATATGCTCTTCGTAGGATTTACTCTACACCTTATATTTAGATTTTCCTTAGTATTTATAACTTTACTGCGCTAACTTCTAAGTTTAAATATTTTAACCTTTCAATGATTAAACGCTGGACCTGATACCAACAATATAGGGAAATATTTTTTTTTACTTTAATATGTGATTAGATATTGATTAGGTTAATTTGGGATTAGGTGGAAGTGGTAGACATGTATGCTTTTTATCTTGAATAGTATTTACTATTTACTAGGTAAGGCACTATTCACAATAGTGCTCCACTATTGAATACACTATTTGAAATAGTATTCCACTATTCACAGCAATATTTAATTCAATATGATTACCTTCACGTTCTAACTTGATTATATATTTAATGCAGGATCTATTTAGGGGCTGGCGAGGCCAACAATTCGTCCGACGGTGTGCGCAGAGGTGTAAAATCCTACTCGGTACTCACCATATTTTTCATTATGTTGCATCAGATGTAGCTAGTTACGTTCACTTAGCAGTTTTAATTGCAAATTTATGGGGTAAATTCTATCTTCTTCCCAGGCAGTTCCACCAAGGGAACACTTTCACGGCCACAAGGTTCTCATTCAAACGCCACTGGGCTACAGAGAACTACACACGCAGAGGTTTCTCCTATAGGATCCCTAGCATAAGAACTCGTCCCATAAATTCATAAATAAAAGCACTAAGTGAAACCAAGAAACTACATCATTTCAACAACATAATTTACATATGGTTTTCCCTTTCGGGATGCCCCGAAGGGATTACACACAACTAGGAAATTACCTTCAAACTCTTGGCGAACTAAGCGCCTTCTTGGCTATTCTACTAGTAGTGGTGGTGGCTAGAATATGAAGGAAGTGGTGCTCTGGTGGAGAGTGATGCTCTGAGTGCTTCGTGCTCTCCCTTCTCTTGTGTGTTGTGTCCTTCTTGAGCCCAGCGTCTCCTTTTATAGCCGCGAGGGGTGGCTGCAAGGGAGGCCTTCGGGAGCCTTCCTTCACTTATTTTACACACGGTAGTATGCACACGTGTCCTACTAGGGTACACACGTGTCCTTCTAATAATATAGAAAAATGTGAGAGAGTGCCGACAAGCTTCAATCTTCAGGAATATTTGCTTTCTTCACGTGGCATTGTCTCTCGGTGAATAATTGGCTGGCTCTTCTTTTCTTCTTCGCTTGCCGATGCACTTCTTCATGCCTTCAGATAGGTAGCTCTTCCTTAGGAATCCTTGTGTCGTTGTATGCGTACATACATGCCAAGGCTGCTTAAATATTCAACACTGCTTATTCATTTAATTTAAATTTAATTTAACTTGTTTAAATATTAGACATTGCTTTTTTTTTACAGGTGGGGTCCTCCCTGCCCATATAATTGATAATACCTTATCAATATTTAAAGGATCTATTATGGGAATTTCTATCAATATTCGGCTCGGGTATAGGTCCTCCGCGCCCGAATAATTGATAGCAATATCAATATATGCAATTTGGGCTTTACCCGAATGCAACCTTGTGCTAAATGCACCAGGTTCTCGATGGTTAGGATTTCATCGGATAGCCACTCTCTGTGGGAGGAAAAGATCGAAGATGGAGTTCTCTGCGGTGGTGGACCGGTTGGTCTGGTCGTATCGGTACCACCGGTGCCACGAGCGGTTCTACCGCCCAGGACTTAGCCGCCCGAGCGCTCAAGGCCAAGCGGTTGCACCGGTCGTGTATCGCTCGACTACCGCACCCAGGGGTGACTCCCTACTGTTTCTATGTGGTGGTTGAGCGGTGGCCGGGCGGTTGGTCCGGTTGTTCTCTCAAACCGGTATTACCGCCTGGTAGCCCGGTTGTACCGCCTGGTAGGGTTCTGCACGTAAGCCGTGAGTCCCGGTTGTACCGGGACAAGGAGCGGTTGTACCGCTGTAGTGCAGAAAACGCAGTAACGGTTGGATTTTTAGGGTTGCTATATAAGGTTGCTTCTTACACCTACCACACTTACCTCTAACCTCTCTCACTTCACCATTAATGCTACTCAAGCTCTCTTTGCCCGATCTCTCTCTCTAGCCACTCAAACTTGTTGATTTTCTAGGGATTGAAGGAGGAGACCTAGATCTACACTTCCACCAAAGGATATTTGCTTCCCCCATACTTTCTTGTGTGGATTTTGTTACTCTTGGGTGTTTGAGCGCCCTAGATGGTTGAGGTCACCTCGGAGCCACATTCCATTGTGGTGAAGCTTCGTGGTTTCGTTGGGAGCCTCCAATTAAGTTGTGGAGAGAGCCCCAATCTTGTTTCTAAAGGTCCGGTTGCCTCCTCCAAGGGCACCAATAGTGGAATCACGGCATCTTGCATTGTGTGAGGGCGTGAGGAGAATACGGTGGCCCTAGTGGCTTCTTGGGGAGCATTGTGCCTCCACACTGCTCCAACAGTGACGTACTTCCTTTCAAAAGGAAGGAACGTCGGTAACACATCCTCGTCTTCACCGGCTCCACTCTTGGTTATTTCATCCCTTTACTTGTGCAAGCTTATTTTTGTTATATACCTTGCTTGCTTGTGTGCTTGTTGTTGTTGTTGTTGCATCATATAGGTTGCCCACCTAGTTGCATATCTAGACAACCTACTTTGATGCAAAGTTTAATTTGGTAAAGAAAAGTTAAAAAATTGTTAGTTGCCTATTCACCCCCTGTCGGTGTCAAAACCGGCGGATCTCGGGTAGGGGGTCCCGAACTGTGCGTCTAGGCGGATGGTAACAGGAGACAAGGGACACGATGTTTTTACCCAGGTTCGGGCCCTCTCGATGGAGGTAATACCCTACTCCTGCTTGATTAATATTGATGATATGGGTAGTACAAGAGTAGATCTACCACGAGATCGTAGAGGCTAAACCCTAGAAGCTAGCCTATGGTATGATTGTTGTTCATCCTACGGACTAAAACCCTCCGGTTTATATAGACACCGGATAGGTTAGGGTTACACAGAGTCGGTTACAATGGTAGGAGATCTACATATCCGTATCGCTAAGCTTGCCTTCCACGCCAAGGAAAGTCCCATCCGAACACGGGACGAAGTCTTCAATCTTGTATCTTCATAGTCCAGGAGTCCGGCCAACGGTGATAGTTCGGCTATCCGGACACCCCCTAATCCGGGACTCCCTCAGTAGCCCCCGAACCAGGATTCAATGACGATGAGTCCGACGCGTTGATTGTGTTCGGCATTGCGAGGCGGGTTCTTCTCCAAATTCCATATACTTGTCGAATAGTGTCCGGCTTGTGATAAATGTTGCGCTCCTTGGCTTCTACGCCCAATAATGGCCATCTTCCACGTGTTTGAATGAATGCGAAAGGCGAGGGTATTTTTACAATTACCCCCCTAGCTGCGCAAATGAGCTGCCTATAAAAGGGGCGAGGATCTAGATCCGAGTCACATCATCCCTCCTTTGCGAGCTTTCATCGGAGCGCCCCTGACCAAAGCCGATTCCATCATGGACAGTCGACGCGGCTCCTCCTCTCGCACTCCCAGCCCTCAGCCCGAAACCGGAGAGATGCTCACCCCTTTGCGAGCTAGTTATACTCCAAACCAAGGGATTCCTTCCCCCGGCCTTCATGGTTCCGGTTCGAGCCGGACTCTCCACCTACAAGGGCGGAAAGTAAGCGGAGAGCGTCCCCGATCCTTCTAAAGGAGAGCGGGTATGCTTCATCTCTTATCTAGTAAGAGGACTCGGATTTCCAATCCATCCGTTTCTCCGGGGGCTCTTGGAGTTCTACGACCTCCAGTTGCACCACCTTATGCCTGCCTCCATTTTGCACATTGCGGGCTTCGTGGCCCTCTGCGAGCTGTTCTTGGGCGTCGAGGCTCATTTCGGGTTGTGGAAGAGATTATTCTGCCTAGTACCCCGTTCTCATGAGGGGTCAATATATCAAGTGGGCGGAGCCGAGCTATGGTGCATCGCCGGGACCGGATACCTATCCGGAACCCCAAAGAAGGTGTCCGAAGACTGGCCTTCGGAATGGTTTTATATGGAGGACGTCTCGCTGCCGGATCCTGTTCGGATCGGCCTTCCGGAGTTCAGCAATGCTCCTCTGAAGAAGCGCCTAAGCTGGCGCCCTCGAAGCCTCCAGAGGGAAGATGACCAGGACGTCCTCTATTTGATGAGCCGAATAAGGTTACTGGCTCATGCCGGATTAACCATGATTGGAGTCATGGCAATCTGCATTATGAGGGGGGTGCAGCCGCTCCAATATAGGGGCCACCCCATGTGGGACTTCAACGGGGAGGACGATGCCACCCGCCATGGCCGCAAAGGGCCGGGATCGGTCACCGAACTGGTGAAGATCTTGTTTGCTATGTATAAAGGGGAGGAGGAGGATTTCCTCCGCGTCAATCCACTGAAGGAGTTTTCTTCGAATAATCCTCGAAGCTGGGTAAGAAAACATCTTTGTGACCTGTCCGATCCATGCTCCCGTGGTTTAAATATCCCATTTCATGGTTTCTGCGCAGGAACTGCGCCGGACTGTGGAGAAGATACACAGCCCGCCCCCACAACCCGAGGATCCGGAACGGTCCCTCGATCCAACCTCCAAAGAGGATCCGGATATAAAGGTGGAGTTGATCGATGGGGTGTTCTACCAACTTAGCATCGACTTTGGTTGCCATTACGGCCGATTACCCCGGAATACTTCCAGCCTCACAAGTAACTGAGACCGAGGTCCCAAAATCCTGATAATGACCCACCCATGCATATTTTTTGATCACCGTATACCAATGGTGTTTCGCAGGGGGTACCTTCGAGGCAGGAAGCCGAGCCTGCGGCGGCTGGCCAACAAAGGGCAGTACAGCCCCGCAGGCTAAAAAGGAGTGCGGTCCGGATCGAGACTCCACCGTAACGGTACGGCGCGTCACCATGTTCCTAGGATGGATTCCTGGAAGGCGTACTAACGCTGACGCTCTTTTCAGGAAAAAGAGCGCTCGCCGGACTGAGTCCGGAGAGGTTGCCAATCGAACCTTCACCGGCCAGGCTACAAAGCCGGGTCCGGAGATGTGTGTCGGATGCTCCTTCGACAGAGGATGCCGACAAATTGTCCGCCACCAACTCCGAGGTGGAGAGCGCCATGAATCATAGGCGCCGCCGGACAGTTCTTCGTGACGCGTGTTTCTCCCAAGAGGCCTTGAATGCCTTTGATTCGGGAGATGTGCACCTCCGTGCCGCTCAAGATGGTCTAGCCAGAGCCACAGAGCAGTATGTAAAGGACATACGGGTGAGAAAATTTGATAGTTATATATGCCAGTAGCCCCCGAGACATAAAATAGTTAGAAAATAACTGATTTAAGGATCATTTGTTATGCAGGATCTTACAGAAAAGAATACCCGACTGTCCCAGGAGCTTGAAGAATGCAAGGCCCAACTTGAGGCCGCACTAGCCGCAACAGGGGGAGCCACAGAGACCCCCTCTGGTAACATATGTTTCAAAAGATAAATAGTTTATGAAGTGCGGCGGGTGTGTAAATCTGACAAAAATATTGCAGATGGCGCCGGACTAGATCCGGACAAGCAACAGCTCTTACGTCAGCTAAAGGCCGGCGAGAGCGTGCTTACGAGGGTGCGGCAGGAGAAAAATAACCTCCAAGATGCCAACACCCAACTGGGTGAGGAACTAAAGGATGTCCGTGCCCAGTTGTCTGACTTCGTAAAGGAGAATCGACGGCTTCGGCACGGCATTTTCAGTAAGTGCTTGAACGAACTTTGAAAGAGTTCGGCGAGGAAGGCGACTAACATAAACATGTATGTAGGTTTGCTCACAGGTCGTCCTGAAGAGGAGATGCCCAGTTCTTGGTGATCTTCTTCCTGAATCGTCGGCTACCGCACGAACGAGTTCGGCAGTGATGAAAGGCATCGCCAGGCCTTGTGGCTATCTATCTCCTGCCTCAAGGCATTGGAGAGTTGGCGGAGCGGCTTCAAGGAGCACGGCGCGCTTCCGTCTTTGGAAGATATCGGCCTGCTGTCGGCGCCAGGAGGCTCGGGCCATGGTGAAGACGCTGTACACGGTTGACCCAAACCACATGGCCGAGGTCGGACCTGTGGGGCCCGATGGGAAGGAGATCCCTGTAAGCTTAGTGTATGGCCAAGTAGAATTGGCCGCCAAGTATTCTCAGCAAGATTGTAAATTAGATAGCCTGTTAGATGGCATTGAGGAAGAATACAATGAGTCAAGTTGACTTTGTAAATAAATATGACATGAAAAATGTCTTCTAGTCGGATTGTAGATCGCTTGTCATAACGGACCTTTTCGCTCAACCTCGGGACCCAATAGTCCGGAGGTGTCCGAATACCTTCGTGGTTATATAAGAACCGTGGTATGCATGGAGACAAGGCGAGGGGTCGTTAGTGCTGTATCGCATAAGTGCCCAACTAGTTATGTTATATTACATGGATAGTAAGAAACATCTTCCAGGAGAATAGTTCCGTTAAGGGTTCCTTTCGCTGGGATGCATGCCCTAAAGTGCATGTCCAAGCTGCTATGAAAGCAGAAAATCATCCGGGGCAGATGGGTAAATAGTTTAAAATCATCTTTCAGTTCACCAACCGAATATTCCAAGAACGCTAGCTTTCGCTTCAACCACCGAGGTACACATCCGGCTGACCCGGCAAGAATAATCGCAGAGGTGCTCCTTTACCACGAGTCGAACAATCGGTAACTTAGGGTAAGCACAGGAGCCGAGCAACCCAGCTTGGCCAAAACTTAAGTCATATCGATGCATATAATGGTGAATAAAAGGTACATGCGGAAGTTTAACGATGTGTTGGGCATGAAGCCCAGATAAAATAAGCTTCGGTAAAGAAGCCCCGAGTATAATGAGCGCAGACAAGGCCAAATATGTGCGAACAAAGCGCAAACGAGCCTCTAGAGGCTGCAAAAAAGAAGGAGGAGGAAGGAGAGAAATAAAAGACAGCAAAAATAAAAAATGTGGACGGAGGAAGGAGACGAACTTGGAGTACGGCAATTAGGCGTAGAATCTTCGTAGACGGGCTGCATTCCATGGGTTCGGCTCGAGTCGGTTGTCCGACGCGCTTCGCAGACGGTATGCTCCGCCGGTCAGGACCTGGTCGATGATGAAGGGACCTTCCCATTTGGGCTTGAGTTTGTCCTTTTTCTTGTCCGACAGGCGTAGAACTAGTTCGCCAACGCTATAAGCTTTGGCCCGTACTTCCCTGCTTTGATATCTTCAAGCCTGCTGTTGATAAAATGCGGAACGAGCCTTTGCCACGTCGCGCTCCTCCTCCAATGCGTCCAAACTGTCCTGCCGATCGAGCTCGGCTTCTCTTTCTTCGTACATGTGCACGCGAGGTGAGTCATGTATTATGTCGCAGGGCAAGACTTCCTCTGCGCCGTCCACCATAAAGAATGGTGTGAATCCGGTAGTACGATTCGGCGTGGTCCGCAGCCCCCAGAGTACGGAGTCGAGCTCCTCAACCCAGTGCGTGTTAGATTCCTTTAGGGACCGCACTAGTCTGGGTTTAATGCCGCCATGATTAGACCATTTGCTCGCTCGACTTGGCCGCTGGTTTGAGGGTGATAGATCGAGGCTTAATCGAGCTTGATGCCCATGTTTTTGCACCATAATTTGACCTCATCGGCCGTGAAGTTGGTGCCGTTATCGCGATGATATCGTGGGGACACCGTAACGGTGCACTACCCCGATATGAAGTCTATCACCGTCCGGATTCGCCGTTTTAACGAGCTTGGCCTCTATCCATTTGGTGAATTTATCCACCATGACCAATAGGTATTTTTGCTTGTGGGTTCCTCCCTTAAGGGGTCCAACCATGTCAAGCCCCGCACATGACGGCCGGTGATGAGTATAGTTTTGAGGGCGGTGGGTGGCATGTGGCTTTGGTTAGCAAAAAGCTGGCAACCGACGCATCGTTGGACTAAATCCTGTGCATCTGCCCGAGCCGTCGGCCAATAAAATCATGTACGGAAGGCCTTGCCTACAAGGGCCCGGGCTGCGGCATGGTGCCCACCCAGTCCGGCATGAATTTCAGCCAGGAGGTTTCGCCCTTCCTCTTCGGAGATACACCTTTGAAGGACTCCGGTAGTGCTTTTCTTATAAAGCTCTCCCTCATGGACTTTATAGGCTTTAGATCGCCGTACTATGCAGCGGGCCTCATTTTGGTCTTCGGGGAGTTCCTGCTTAGTTAGGTAGGCTAGGAATGGCTCCGTCCATGGGGCGATAACCGCCATTATTTCGTGGGCGGAGGGTGTTATCTCGGTGGCAGGGCCTTCAATTGTTTCAGAGTGTTCGGCGTTAGGCAGTGCGGTTGGGTCCGGGTTGTTATTGCCGGACACCCCTTCCCATAGTACGGATGGCTTGAACAGCCGTTCCAGAAAGATGTTGGGCGGGACAGCATCGCGTTTTGCACCGATGCGTGCCAATATATCCGCCGCCTGGTTGTTATCCCGGGCTATATGATGAAATTCGAGCCCTTTGAACCGTGCTGACATTTTTAGGACCGCGTTGCGGTATGCTGCCATTTTCGGATCTTTGGCATCAAAGTGTCCGTTTATTTGAGATATTACGAGGTTCGAATCCCCGCGCACCTCTAGGCGTTGAATGCCCATGGAGACGCCATCCGGAGGCCGTGCGAATGGGCCTTGTATTCGCCGCGTTGTTGGAGTCCGTATACATTATCTCAAGGACGTTTTGGATTGTGTCCCGGTTGGGGACGCCAGACGACGCCAGCCCCAGTGCCGCCAACATTTTGGAGCCGTCGAGTGCATGATCCAATTGGGTATGCGCCGCACTTTTAGGAGTTCGCTTCAGTCCATTCGCCATGAAGTCGGCCAAAACCTGCGACTTAATAGCTCGTCGTGGCTTATAAGTTATGTCGAATGGAAGGAGCTCTATGGCCCATTTGGCAATCCGGCCCGTCGTGTCACGGTTATTTATAATGTCGTTAAGAGGTACTTCGGAGGCTACCGTTATCGAGCACTCTTGAAAGTAGTGTCGCAGCTTCCGGGATGCCATGAACACCGCGTATGCTATCTTTTGATAGTGTGGGTACTGGACTTGCATGGAGTTAGGACAAGGACACATAGTAAACCGGTTTTTGAAGAGGGAACCGGTGTCCGTCCGTTTCTCGTTCGACAACGAGCACCGCGCTAACAACTTGATGTGTTGCGGCGATATATAATAGCATTGGTTCGCCCACCTTGGGCGCGGCCAGGACCGGATTTGTTGCCAAGATGGCCTTTATTTCTTCGAGTCCGGCCATGGCGCATCCGTCCACTCGAAGTGTTCGGTGCGCCGGAGGAGGCGGTAAAGGGGTAACGCCTTTTCTCCCAAACGGGAAATAAGGCGGCTTAGAGCCGCCACGCATCCCGTCAATTTTTGTATTTGTTTGAGGTCTTTTGGGATATCCAATTGTGACAGATCTCGAATCTTGGCTGGGTTTGCTTCAATTCCTCTACCGGACACAATGAAGCCCAGTAGCTTTCCGGCTGGAACGCCGAAGACGCATTTTTCCGGATTGAGCTTGATGTCATAATTTCGAAGATTGTCGAATGTGAGCCTCAAGTCGTCTACTAGAGTTTCTACGTGCTTGGTTTTGACGACCACGTCATCTACATATGCCTCCACTGTTTTACCAATCTGGTTTGCTAGACATGTCTGAATCATGCGCTGATATGCTGCGCCGGCGTTTTTGAGCCCAAAGGGCATTGTGTTGAAGCAGAACGGGCCGTATGGAGTGATGAATGCTGTTGCAGCTTGGTCTGGCTCCGCCATCTTGATTTGGTGGTAGCCGGAGTATGCGAGGAAGCACAATGAGTCGTGTCCTGCTGCAGCGTCAATGATTTGATCAATTCGAGGGAGGGGGAAGGGATCCTTTGGGCAAGCCTTATTAAGGTCTTTAAAATCGACACATAGGCGCCAGGATTTATCCTTCTTTGGTACCATCACCAGGTTTGCTAGCCAGTCCGGATGTTTTATATCTCTGATGAATCCGGCTTCCAAAAGTTTGGCTAGCTCCTCTCCCATGGCCTGTCTCTTGGGTTCGTAAAAGCGCCAAGAGCCTGTTTGATGGCTTGAACCTTTGAGGATATTTAGGCTGTGCTCGCCAGCCGACGTGGGATTCCCGCATGTCCAAGGGTGCCGCAAATATGTCCCGCTTTTCTTGTAGAAATTCTCGTGGTGCGGCGTCTACATCAGGGTTTAATTGTGCCCCAATGGAGGCCGCTTTGCAGGGTCCGTTGTTGGGGAACGTAGTAATTTCAAAAAATTTCCTACGCACACGCAAGATCATGGTGATGCATAGCAACGAGATGGGAGAGTGTTGTCTACGCACTGTGAGACCGAAAGCGGAAGCATTATAACAACGCTGTTGATGTAGTCGACGCCTTCACGATCCGACCGATCCAAGCACCGAACGACGGCACCTCCGAAGTTCTGCACACGCTCAGCTCGATGACGATCCCGGACTCGATCCAAAGAAAGTGTCGGGGATGAGTTCCACAAGACGACGGCGCAGGACGATGATGATGCTCTATCGCGCAGGCTTCGCTTAAACTCTGCGATGATATGACCGAGGTGGAATATGGTGGAAGGGGCACCGACACGGCTAAGAGATCCAAGGATCAATTGTTGTGTCTTTAGTGCTAGCCCCGCCTCTATTTATATGTTGAGCCCTGGTCGAAACTTGGAGCAAAACCTCCTCAAAGTCGGTTTTGCCCGAAAGGCAAGAGTCCCACTCGACTCCAGGACCAAACGCCACAAACCTTGGCCTCGCCCAGACGCCATGGGCCTCGGCGTCTGCCCAGGCCGACGCGAGGGTCTCCGACGTTTGGCCCCTCGGCCTCCGCAAAACTCCTTTTGCACCGACCTAAAGCCTCATGGGCTTGACCCTTGGCCTAAACATATCATCCAATATATGAATCTTTACGCCTCGACCATTTCGAGACTCCTCGTCATGTCCCCGATCTCATCCGGACTCAACTCCTTCGTACATCAAAACATGCAAACTCATAATATAACCATCATCGAAACCTTGTTGCGTGGGACCCTACGGGTTCGAGAACTATGTAGACATGACCTAGAACTATTCTCGGTCAATAACCAATAGCGGAACCTGGATGCCCATATTGGTTCCTACATATTCTACGAAGATCTTTATCGGTCAAACCGCATAACGACATACGTTGTTCCTTTTGTCATCGGTATGTTACTTACCCGAGATTCGATCGTCGGTATCCAATACCTAGTTCAATCTCGCATCGGTAAGTCTCTTTACTCGTTCCGTAATACATCATCTCACAACTAACTCATTAGTTGTAATGCTTGCAAGGCTTATGTGATGTGTATTACCGAGAAGGCCCAGAGATACCTCTCCGACAATCGGAGTGACAAAACCTAATCTCAAATACGCCAACCCAACAAGTACCTTTGGAGACACCTGTAGTACTCCTTTATAATCACCCGATTACGCTGTGACGCTTGGTAGTACCAAAGTGTTCCTCCGTAAACGGAGTTGCATAATCTCATAGTTACAGGAACATGTATAGGTCATGAAGAAAGCATTAGCAACATACTAAACGATCAAGTGCTAGGCTAACGGAATGGGTCAAGTCAATCAGATCATTCTCCTAATGATGTGATCCCGTTAATCAAATGACAACTCATGTCTATGGTTAGGAAACATAACCATCTTTGATTAACGAGCTAGTCAAGTAGAGGCATACTAGTGACACTCTGCTTGTCTATGTATTCACACATGTATTATGTTTCCGGTTAATACAATTCTAGCATGAATAATAAACATTTATCATGATATAAGGAAATAAATAATAACTTTATTATTGCCTCTAGGGCATATTTCCTTCAGTCTCCCACTTGCACTAGAGTCAATAATCTAGTTCACATCGCCATGTGATTTAACATCAATAGTTCACATCTATATGTGGTTAACACCCATAGTTCACATCGACATGTGACCAACACCCAAAGGGTTTACTAGAGTCAGTAATCTAGTTCACATCGCTATGTGATTAACACCCAAAGAGTACTAAGGTGTGATCATGTTTTGCTTGTGAGATAATTTTAGTCAACGGGTCTGTCACATTCAGAGCCGTAAGTATTTTGCAAATTTCTATGTCTACAATGCTCGCACGGAGCTACTCTAGCTAATTGCTCCCACTTTCAATATGTATCTAGATTGAGACTCGAGTCATCTAGATTAGTGTTAAAACTTGCATCGACGTAACCCTTTACTTATTTAACCTTTTTCACTTCCATAATCGAGAAACATATCCTTATTCTACTAAGGATAATTTTGACCGCTGTCCATTGATCTACTCCTAGATCACTATTGCACTCCCTTGCCAATCTTAGTGGTAGGGTATGCAATAGATCTGGTACACAACATGACATACTTTATAGAACCTATGGCTGATGCATAGGGAATGACTTTCATTCTCTTTTTATCTTCTTCCGTGGTCGGGTTTTGAGTCTTACTCAATCTCACACCTTGTAACACAGGCAAGAACTCTTTCTTTGACTGTTCCATTTTGAACTACTTCAAAATCTTGTCAAGGTATGTATTCATTGAAAAACATATCAAGCGCCTTGATCTATCTCTATAGATCTTGATGCTCGATATGTAAGCAGCTTCACCGAGGTCTTTCTTTGAAAAACTCCTTTCAAACACTCCTTTATGCTTTGCGAATAATTCTACATTATTTCCGATCAACAATATGTCATTCACATATACTTATCGAAATGCTGTAGTGCTCCCACTCACTTTCTTGTAAATACAGGCTTCTCCAAAAGTCTCAGATAAAACCATATGCTTTGATCACACTATCAAAGCGCTTATTCCAACTCCGAGATGCTTGCACCAGTCCATAGATGGATCGCTGGAGCTTGCACATTTTGTTAGCTCCTTTAGGATTGACAAAACCTTCTGGTTGCATCATATACAACTCTTCTTTAATAAATCCATTAAAGAATGTAGTTTTGACATCCATTTGCCAGATTTCATAAAATGTGGCAATTGCTAACATGATTCGGACAGACTTAAGCATCGCTACAGTTGAGAAAATCTCATTGTAGTCAACACATTGAACTTGTCAAAAACCTTTTTGTGACAAGTCGAGCTTTGTAGATAGTAACACTACTATCAGTGTCCGTCTTCCTCTTGAAGATCCATTTATTTAACATGGCTTGCTGATCATCGGGCAAGTCAATCAAAGTCCATACTTTGTTCTCATACATGGATCCTATCTCAGATTTCATGGCCTCAAGCCATTTCGCGGAATCTGGGCTCATCATCGCTTCCTCATAATTCGTAGGTTCATCATGGTCTAGTAACATGACCTCCAGAACATGATTATCGTACCACTTTGGTGCGGATCTTACTCTGGAAGACCTACGAGGTTTGGTAGCAACTTGATCTGAAGTTTCATGATCATCATCATTAACTTCCTCACTAATTGGTGTAGGAATCACTGGAACTGATTTCTGTGATGAACTACTTTCCAATAAGGGAGAAGGTACAATTACCTCATCTAGTTCTACTTTCCTCCCACTCACTTCTTTCGAAAGAAACTTCTTCTCTAGAAAGGATCCGTCTTAGCAACAAATATCTTGCTTTCGGATCTGTGATAGAAGGTGTACCCAATAGTTACCTTTGGGTATTCTATGAAGACGCATTCTCCGATTTGGGTTCGAGCTTATCGGTGAAAACTTTTTCACATAAGCATCACAACTCCAAACTTTAAGAAACGACAGCTTAGGTTTACTGCTAAACCATAGTTCATACGGTGTCATCTCAACGGATTTAGATGGTGCCCTATTAAACGTGAATGCAGCTGTCTCTAATGCATAACCCCAAAATGATAGTGGTAAACCGATAAGAGACATCATAGATCGCATCATATCCAATAAAGTGCGATTCTGACGCTCGACACACCATAACATTGTGGTGTTCCAGGTGGCGTGAGCTGTGAAACTATTCCACATTATTTTAATTGAAGACCAAACTCGTAACTCAAATATTCGTCTCCGTGATCAGATCGCAGAAACTTTATTTTCATGTTACGATGATTTTTCCACTTCACTCTGAAATTCTTTGAACTTTTCAAATGTTTCAGACTTGTGCTTCATTAAGTAGATATACTCATATCTGCTCAAATCATCTTGTGAAGGTCAGAAAATAACGATACTTGCCGTGGGCTTTAACACTCATCGGACCGCATACATCAGTATGTATTATTTCCAATAAGTCATTTGCTCGCTCCATTGTTCCGGAGAACAGAGTCTTTAGTCATCTTGCCCATAAGGCATGGTTCGCAAGCATCAAGTGATTCATAATCAAGTGATTCCAAAATCCCATCAGCATGGAGTTTCTTCATGCGCTTTACACCAATATGACCTGAACGGCAGTGCCACAAATAAATTGCACTATCATTATTAACTTTACATATTTTGGTTTCAATATTATGAATATGTGTATCACACGATCGAGATCCAACAAACAATTTTCATTGGGTGTATGACCATAGAAGGTTTTATTCATGTAAACAGAACAATAATTATTCTCTAACTTACATGAATAACCAGATTGCAATAAACATGATCAAATCATATCCATGCTCAACGCAAACGCCAAATAACATTTATTTAGGTTCAACACTAATCCCGATAGTATAGGAGTGTGCGACGATGATCATATCAATCTTGGAACTACTTCCAACACTCATCGTTACTGCCCTTCAACTAGTTTCTTTTTATTCAGAACTCCTGTTTCGAGTTACTAATCTTAGCAACCTAACAAGTATCAAATACTCAGGGCTACTATAAACACTAATATCGATAGTATAGGAGTGTGCGATGATGATCATATCAATCTTGGAACTACTTCCAACACTCATCGTCACTTCCCTTCAACTAGTCTCTGCTTATTCTCAACTCCTGTTTGAGTTACTAATCTTAGCAACCTAACAAGTATCAAATACTCAGGGCTACTATAAACACTAGTAAAGCACACATCAATAACCTGTATATCAAATATACCCTTGTTTCACTTTGCCATCCTTCTTATCCACCAAATATATCGGTATTTCCGCTTCAAAGGACCATTTCCTATGCAGTGTAAGCACTCGCTTTCAGGCTTTGATTCAGCTTTGGGTTTCTTCGTGGGAGTGACAACTTGCTTGTCATTCTACTTGAAGTTCCCTTTCTTTCCCTTTGCCCTTTTCTTGAAACTAGTGGTCTTGTCAATCATCAACACTTGATGCTCTTTCTCGATTTCTACCTTCGTCGATTTCAACATCACGAAGAGCTCGGGAATCGTTTTCGTCATCCCTTGCATACTGTAGTTCATCACGAAGTTCTAGTAACTTAGTGATGGTGACTAGAGAATTCTGTCAATCACTATCTTATCCGGAAGATTAACTCCCACTTGATTCAAGCGATTAAAGTACCTGCATAATCTGAGCACATGCTCACTAGTTGAGCGATTCTCCTCCATCTTTTAGCTATAGAACTTGTTGGAGACTTCATATCTCTCAACTCGGTATTTGCTTGAAATATTAACTTCAATTCCCGGAACATCTCATATGGTCCATGACGCTCAAAACGCCTTTGAAGTCCCGATTCTAAGCCGTTAAGCATGGTGCACTAAACTATCAAGTAGTCATCATATTGAGCTAGCGAAACATTCATAACGCTCAGATTCGCTGCTCATATTGAGCTAGCCAAACGCTCATAACGCCTCGCATCTGCTCCTGCAATAGGTCTGCACCTAGCGGTGCATTAAGGACATAATTCTTCTGCAGCAGCAATGAGGATAAACCTCGATCACGGATCCAATCCGCATCATTGCTACTAACATCTTTCAATACAATTTTCTAGGAACACATATAAAAACATAGGGAAGCAACAACGCGAGCTATTGATCTACAACATAATTTGCAAAATACTACCAGGACTAAGTTCATGATAAATTAAAGTTCAATTAATCATATTACTTAAGAACTCCCACTTAGACAGACATCTCTCGGTCATCTAAGTGATCACGTGATCCAAATCAACTAAACCATAACCGATCATCACGTGAGATGGAGTAGTTTTCAATGGTGAACATCTTATGTTGATCATATCTACTATATGATTCACGCCGACCTTTCGGTCTCCGTGTTCCGAGGCCATATCTGCATATGCTAGGCTCGTCAAGTATAACTCGAGTATTCTGCGTGTGCAAAACTGGCTTGCACCCGTTGTAGATGGACGAGAGCTTATCACACCCGATCATCACGTGGTGTCTCGGCACGACGAACTTTGGCAACGTGCATACTCGTGGAGAACACTACTTGATAATTTTAGTGAGAGATCATCTTAAAATGCTACCGTCAATCAAAGCAAAATAAGATGCATAAAGGATAAACATCACATGCAATCAATATAAGTGATATGATATGGCCATCATCATCTTGTGCTTGTGATCTCCATCTCCGCTTACCGTCGTGATCACCATTGTCACCGCGCCGACACCTTGATCTCCATCGTAGAATCGTTGTCGTTTCGCCATCTATTGCTTCTACGACTATCGCTACCGCTTCATGATAAAGTAAAGCAATTACAGGCGCTTGCATTTCATACAATAAAGCGACAACCATATGGCTCCAGCCAGATTGTCGATAACTTCGTTACAAAACATGATCATCTCATACAATAAAATATAGCATCACGCCTTGACCATATCACATCACAACATGCCCTGCAAAAACAAGTTAGACGTCCTCTACTTTGTTGTTGCAAATTTTACGTGGCTGCTACGGGCTTAAGCAAGAACCAATCTCACCTACGCATCAAGACCACAACGATACTTCGTCAAATAGACTCCGTTTTAACCTTCTCAAGGACCGGGCGTAGCCACACTCGGTTCAACTAAAGTGAGAGAGACAGACACCCGCCAGCCACCTTTAAGCACGAGTGCTCGTAACGGTGAAACCAGTCTCGCGTAAGCGTACGCGTAATGTCGGTCCGGGCCGCTTCATCTCACAATACCGCTAAGTATGACATGCTGGTAGGCAGTATGACTTGTATCGCCCACAACTCACTTGTGTTCTACTCGTGCAAAACATCAAACCATAAAAACCTAGGCTCGGATGCCACTGTTGGGGAACGTAGTAATTTCAAAAAATTTCCTACGCACACGCAAGATCATGGTGATGCATAGCAACGAGATGGGAGAGTGTTGTCTACGTACCCTCGCAGACCGAAAGCGGAAGCGTTATAACAAAACGCGGTTGATGTAGTCGTACGTCTTCACGATCCGACCGATCCAAGCACCGAACGTACGGCACCTCCGAGTTCTGCACACGTTCAGCTCGATGACGATCCCGGACTCCGATCCAGCAAAGCTTCGATGAGTTCCACAAGACGACGGCGTGGGACGATGATGATGCTCTACGGCGCGAGGCTTCGCCTAAACTCTGCGACGATATGACCGAGGTGGAATATGGTGGAAGGGGCACCGACGCGCTAAGAGATCCAAGGGATCAATTGTTGTGTCTTTAGTGCTAGCCCCGCCTCTATTTATATGTTGAGCCCGGGTCGAAACTTGGAGCAAAACCTCCTCAAAGTCGGTTTTGCCCGAAAGGCAAGAGTCCCACTCGGACTCCAGGACCAAACGCCACAAACCTTGGCGTCGGCCCAGACGCCATGGGCCTCGGTATCCGCCCAGGCCGACGCGAGGGTCTCCGGCGTTGGCCCCTCGGCCTCCGCAAAACTCCTTTTGCACCGACCTAAAGCCTCATGGGCTTGACCCTTGGCCTAAACATATCATCCAATATATGAATCTTTACGCCTCGACCATTTCGAGACTCCTCGTCATGTCCCCGATCTCATCCGGACTCAACTCCTTCGTACATCAAAACATGCAAACTCATAATATAACTATCATCGAAACCTTGCGCAAGGACCCTACGGGTTCGAGAACTATGTAGACATGACCTAGAACTATTCTCGGTCAATAACCAATAGCGGAACCTGGATGCCCATATTGGTTCCTACATATTCTACTGAAGATCTTTATCGGTCAAACCGCATAACGACATCGTTGTTCCTTTTGTCATCGGTATGTTACTTACCCGAGATTCGATCGTCGGTATCCAATACCTAGTTCAATCTCACATCTTGTAAGTCTCTTTACTCGTTCCGTAATACATCATCTCACAACTAACTCATTAGTTGTAATGCTTGCAAGGCTTATGTGATGTGTATTACCGAGAAGGCCCAGAGATACCTCTCCGACAATCGGAGTGACAAAACCTAATCTCAAATACGCCAACCCAACAAGTACCTTTGGAGACACCTGTAGTACTCCTTTATAATCACCCAGATTACGCCAGACGCTTGGTAGTACCAAAGTGTTCCTCCGGTAAACGGGAGTTGCATAATCTCATAGTTACAGGAACATGTATAGGTCATGAAGAAAGCATTAGCAACATACTAAACGATCAAGTGCTAGGCTAACGGAATGGGTCAAGTCAATCAGATCATTCTCCTAATGATGTGATCCCGTTAATCAAATGACAACTCATGTCTATGGTTAGGAAACATAACCATCTTTGATTAACGAGCTAGTCAAGTAGAGGCATACTAGTGACACTCTGTTTGTCTATGTATTCACACATGTATTATGTTTCCGGTTAATACAATTCTAGCATGAATAATAAACATTTATCATGATATAAGGAAATAAATAATAACTTTATTATTGCCTCTAGGGCATATTTCCTTCAGTTGGGTGGACTTGGAATTTGACTATTTCATCCGCTGGTTTAAAAGAAGTGGACTTGGATCTTTTATCAAGTATCACATCGTCCCTGTTCACCGTGGAGCGTATCGAGGTGAGTTCCTCGGCCGCTAGGGCTTCGGATAGTGCCTCGAGGGCTAGTGCGGCTGTCTTGTTTTTCGCGCAGAGTGCTATGTTCGGATCACTAGCGAGAGTGATGATTCCGTTAGGTCCGAGCATTTTAAGCTTCATGTATCCATAATGGGGTATAGCTTGAAAAATTGTGAATGCCTCTCGTCCTAATAAAGCATGATATCCGCTATTGAACGGGGCCACTTGAAATGTGACCTCCTCGGACCTGTAATTGTCCGTGAGCGAACACTACGCCCAAGTGTGATTTTTCCTGCAGCATGCTTCCGGCTAGGGATTATTCCTCTAAAGGTTGTGCTGCTTCGCTCAATGCGGTTCCAGATATTTCCATTTTTCGGAGGGTTTCCTCATAGATGAGGTTTAGTCCGCTGCCGCCATCGATGAGTACCTTAGTAAGGCGAAAGCCGCCCACTATCGGACCGAGGACCAATGCGGCTGGTGCTCGGGCTGTTCGAATTTAGGTTCGCACGGCATTAAAGGTAATAGCCGTGTCCTCCATGGATTTATTGTTGCTACTTGGTAGACTTCGGCAATGTTGCGGAGTGTTCTTTTTCGCATGTTATTTGATGCGAAAGTCTCGAAGCCTGTTAACACCGTACTGGTGTTGCTGGGCTGGGGTTCTGAAGCTAGAAGCTCTTTGCCACTTTTGGCCACCTGCCGTAGTATCCAACATGCTCGAAGGCTATGTGTTGGAGTGGCGCCCTCTGTGCTATGAATTTTGCAGGGTCCGTTTAGCCAACCCTCCAGTACGGTTCAGTGCGGATAGTTATTTATGACACGGGTATTGTTATACCGCGGACATGGAGCGCGTGCCAGCATAATTTTGTACTAAAGTTCCTCCGGGCCATGCTGCTCGACGGATACATGTGCAAATTGCCGCCCCCGCTGTTCGGTTTACATCCGTCCACGCATGCGGCCGACTCATCGTCCGCGCCGGCTTACAAATATCACGGCCGATTCACCCATCCGCACCGGCTTACCACACTGCAACCGGTTCACCCGTGATTGATTTTAGCTTCACCGTGGTGACCATCAACTCCACGGCGGATAATTTCCGGCCTAACACACCAGGTGATATCCATCTAAAATATATTTTATTAGTGCATATTATTTTTGTCAAAGAGCAGTTTATCTTTGCCTTGGTCTGCATTCACCGCAATCAATATGGTTTTCTTCGGTGTCGTTCCATCCAAGACTGCTTAGCCTGGTGTTTTGAGTATATACATCAATGCAAAGCCTCCAAACGACCTATCGTTCTACTTAAACTGGATTTTACGAAAGCCTTTGATACAATTGAGCATGAGCTAATCCTCAAAATCCTGCAACACAAGGGTTTCGATTTCAGGTGGACTGGGTGGATCAATTCAATTCTGTCAACCGGATCTTCTTCGGTGCTTCTCAACGGCGTGCTGTGGAAGCATTTTGTTTGTAGAACGGTGTGCGCCAAGGTGACCCTCTATCACCGTTACTTTTTGTGATTGCAGTGGATTTATTACACCATTGTCAATGAGATGTGCTCCAGAACATCCTTTCTCCGCCAATCCCAACCACCTCCAATGATTACCCTATAGTACAAGATGCCGATTTACACTTTAATTGTACTACTGCGGTTGATGCTCAGCTCATTGCTTTCAAGGAGATGATGGCAACCTTTGCACTCAACTGGCTTGCGAGTTAATTTTAGCAAATCTTCTCTCATTCCCATTAACATGACTGATGAAGAAGGTGCTCGAGTGGCCTCTTTGCTGGGTTGTGACGTTGGCACGATGCCTTTCACGTATCTTGGTCTGCCCATGGGAACTTCTAGGCCCTCCATCTATGAGCTGATGCCTCTGGTGGATCGAATCGAGCGCCGTTTATCTGCTTCTTCATGTTTGCTTAACCAAGGATGCCGGCTGCAACTTGTTCAGTCCGTGTTGTGCTCCATGCCAATTTATTTTCTGGGCACTTTATCTCTTCCAAAAGGCATTATTCAGCAACTTGAGAGGATCATGAGGCAGTGCCTATGGAGGGGTAACACGGATAACCCTCGCCAATCTTTGGCTGCTTGGGATCTAGTCTGTCATCCTAAGGATTTTGGAGGTTTGGGTGTTCTCAGCTTGTCTATCCAAAATGAAGCCTTACTTATTAAGCATCTTTTCAAGTTTTTCAACAAAGTGGACGCCTTGGGTATCACTAACTGGGACACCTATTATGCTTCATCACCACCCCAAAGCACCAGGGCCTGTGGTTCATTTTGGTGGCGTGATATTATGCGGTTATTCCCGAAGTTCTCCAACCTAGCAGTTCCTCAAGTTCATGCTGGTGATACGGTTCTTTTTGGCTTGATCGCTGGCAACGGGAAATCATGTTGTCTTGTTGCAGGAATCTTTCCCAAGGCTCCACTCCTTTGCTGTGGACAGGTAATCACAGTTAAGGAGTTCTTGGTGCGGTCTGACATCTTGGAGCACTTTCATCTGCCTCTATCGCAGGAGGCTTTTTCTGAGCTCACACATCTACAAGCTTTTCTGCCATCGATCAGTTTAAATGGTGAGATCAAGGACGTTTGGAAATGGCCTTCCAAATCTGGTGATTACACGGCAAAGATATACTATGATTTTTGCTTCTCACATCCGGTGGTTGATCGATTTTCAAGTGGATTTGGAAGAGTGCATGCACGCTAAAGATAAAAGTCTTTGGTTGGCTTCTGTTAATGGATCGTTTGAACACCAGAGATATGATGCAACGAAGGCACTGGATCATTCAGGATGATACTTGTGTGCTTTGCAATCTTGCCCAACATGAGGATCGGGCTCACCTTTTCTTTACTTGCAATTATAGCCAAAGAGTTTGGAACTATCTTGGAATTTCATGGTCTGCGCAACCAAACCAAACCACATATGACATGGCACATGCAGCAAGGAAGGATTTTGGACACCCTTTCTTCTCTGAGGTGGTTTTCACTGCTACCTGGAACATTTGGATACAAAGGAATGGGAAAATCTTCAGGAATGAGCAGCCATCATTTAGAGCTTGGAGAAGAAACTTTATACATGACATCTCTCTCCTGTCTCATAGGATTAGATGTAAATATAAGGATAGTTTTGATTCCTGGATAGCTGACCTTACATAGTCCCTTTTGTAAGTTTTTTCTCCTTTCTTGTAAATTTGTATAGTTGTAACTAATACTCTTTTATTTAATAAAGGGCTGTGAGGCTGTTGCCTTGCAGTAAATAGTCAAAAAAATATTGTATGCAGGACAATTATTCATTATAAACGTGGTTTATACCATGGGTACGGCACGCTACTGGCAACGCCCTGCCGGTGTTCGTCTGCGCTATATTACACGGTGAATGGACGATGCAAGACGCCGCCTTACGGCCCGGTTTACATCAGCTTGCCGGACCGTGCTGCGCTTGACTCGCCCGTCCGAACCGGTTTACAACACCATGGCCGGTTCATCTGCCCAAGCCACCTCTAATACTGTGGACGTCTCTACCGTCCATTTATTGCGGCCTGGTCTACATCAACATACCAGGCCGCAGCTGTCTGCATGAGCAAGTCACAGCTTGGGTAGCCCGGTTTTCTTTCAAAATGGAGGCAAATTATCATATACTATCAACCGCCGTCTACACTGGATGGCTCAATGGGCAGGCACACAAGTCGCCACCACTACAGTTTGGTTAACTTCAAATCGCCAGTTGGAAGGAACTATTGGCCGAGTTGCTGACATGGCTCATACGAGATCATCTATAATCCGCCGCAGTCACCTCAACCTTCTGTGGATTTACATCGCGTTATTAACACCGATGATATATACCTTCTGCTATGGTAAAGTATGGAGAATCTCAAGACAACTCCTTGAGTCATCTTAAGACTCGGAGGCTACGATGATATGATGCAGCAAGTCTTGCCAGTTTCAGCAAATTCAAGTGCCCCGGGATGTTGAAGGGAAACCCGGTCCCGGAGGCTGCTGTTATATTGATGAAAATTTAAAGGCCGCCAGAAATAGTCCGGCTCACAATGATGTTTCCGGTTTATAGTCCGGTTCAAGGGAAATATATTCTCCCACAAAGCTCTCAAGCACTCAAATCCGGTTTAAAAATGTCCGGTTCAAAAAGGAATTAACTTCTCGCAAGTTCGAGTTGAAAGGCCATCAGAAAATTTCTGGCTGAAAATGAAGATTCCGGTTTACAATCCGGTTCAAGGGAAATATGTTTCCCACAAAGCTTTGAAGCTCTCAATATCCGGTTCAAAATCCCGGTTCAAGAAGGATTTATCTCTTGCAAAAAGTTAAAGGGTGCCAAAGAGGACCTGCTGCCATGATGCGCGGTCCAAACATGGGTATCATGCCTTATTGGCTTATCATATTATTGGTCACTTGGGGCTTGGTCGATCCGAACCATAGCCACGCCTCTTGATCGCCTAGTGCCACAATATCACTTGGGGCTTGGTCGTGTCCGAACCAATGCAACGCCTTTTGATAGGCGAAAGCCACCAGATCACTTGGGGACATGGTCAAGTCTCGAACCAACACGCCTCTTGATCGGCCTAAGGCCATAGAGTCACTTGGGGCTTGGTCAACCCAACCATTGCCACGCCACTTGATCGGCATAATGCCACGGTTTCAGCTTGGGGACCGCTGACTTGAACCATAGCTACACCTTATTGGGAGCTTGGTCGTGTCCGACCATGGTAACACCATCCGATCGCTCAAGAAAGCCTCTTTTTGCAAACGGTCTTGTCATTGCCTTTGCTTCCATATTTTTCATAACTGTTATTTGATTTTTGTTGCGCTTTTAAACCGACATTGTTAATCCGCTTCAAACTGTCAATTACAAATTGGCGGAACACGGTCAAATCCTAATCCGAGACTATCTGCCCGGTTTGATTTTATGTTACCATCTTATTATGGAGTAAACCGTGTTCATTAACCCGGCTTGACTTTCAATTACAAATTGTCAAGACATGATCAAATCATAATCCGGAGACTATCCGCCAATCTGGTTTGACTACGAGTCGCCAAGATATATATGGTTAAACCGGTGTTTATCACAACCCGCACGGTTTTATCATAAACCGACACAAGATGAAAGGAGTTATAAACACTCAAGATTGGGGTTATCACCCTTACTACAAAAAGTTGGTAAACCAATGATGTGATTCAATGTCACGGTATGATATATTTCATTGATTATTCTTAAGTGCAGCCTTGGTTATAAACCTGGGTTATATGTTGGGTATTATGATTCGTCCGTGATAAACCGCCAGACACTTTAAACTTGTTGTATGCGAGACAGGTTGAATAAAGCATGATGATAAATTATCCGTGTTTATTAAACCGCCTGGCTTTAAGATGATAAGTCGCCAAGATATGATGAGAAATTATCCGTGTTTGTTAACCCGCCCGGCTTTGGACTATAAGTCGCCAAGACATATTTGGATTGCGCCATTGGAATCATGCGCTTATAAATCATTGGGTTATATTATTCAAATAGCCAAACTTGGCTGAATTTTCATTATGATATTGAATGAATAAGGTTTTTCATACCAGATTATGTTATCTTTAAAAGCCAACACGGCTGGATTTTTATTATGGTTATCAATAACCAATATTATAATTGAGGTTTTCAAAGTCGCTTTTAGCGCAATGGTTATCATATTATTAATGGATATGATTTATTCTACAATTGAAGGAATAGTCCCGAGTCGCTGAGGCTTACGACCCGCACTTGGGGGCTACATTATTCAAAGTTGAGATTACATCGATATGCAAGTCCCATGTCACCGCCAAGATGCACCATGGCACTTTGGGGCTAATGCAAAGTCATTTTTACTGGCTTATTGAAGACCCAACTCATCACATTGTAATGAGCCGGCCCTTGGGGGCTACCAATTGCTTCTGTCAACAGTTGAAGATACAAAGCCTTTTTATTCATTATATTGAAGGGTCCACCGCTTCGCTTGGTAAAGCACAAGGCTCTTAACCTTGTGGACGTGGATTCAAGTCCCATGATGGGGTTACATCATATGATGTTATTTTCATTGAAGTATATATTAAGTCCCAGCTCAATATTATCTTACTGAGCCGGTCCTTGGGGGCTACACATAATTGCATAATGACCCGGCCCTTGTGGGCTACACTGGTTGAAGTTTTTATGAGTATAAGATAATTATAAGTCCCGTGTTGTTGCAAGCATGACAACCCGCACTTGGGGGCTACATAGTATGGAGTATTCAGTTTTTACTAGTCACTGGGATGAACAACATGGATTTCTTTGAAAGTGGCAGTATTTATATTGAAGCAAAGTCTTAAGCCGCCACTTTGTTCTGCTCAAAGACTTGGGGGCTACAGGTATTATATTATTATCGAAGAAATATTTTCAAATTCTTTGATTGAGCAAACTAGGTTGACCCGGCGTCACCAATCATTATGACCCTGTGGTTGCAACCCGGCGTCATTAATAATCATGAACCAGCGTTGGCAACAATCATGAACCGGTGTCTGCAACAATCATGACTCTAAATTATCAAGTTTTTATAACCCGACAGTCTTTGGCAATGATAAAACTGGCAAGTTCTCATCTTCAAATTGGTTGAATATCGACGAGTATTTCAAGACCAATATTTCTTAAACCGCGCTTTGGAAGCCGACTCAAGTGGATTATTCTTCACAATATTTTTTCTATAAGAAGCCAACATCAGCAATTTGAGTATGAAGCTGGTTATTGACCCGGATTTTCTATAAGGAGGAAATGACAAAAGACTTAAGGACGATCAAAAGCCGGTCTACAAGAATTCTTAACCCGGAGCACAACCTGCCAAATTTGTTCGTGTTTATTTTGCAGCATAAGTTTACTATGGATAAATCCAAGCTAAACTTGGGGCTAATGTTGGGATATACCCAGCATGGTAAACCGCCGAAGTTAACCCGCCGGACTTGGAGGTTTATTTGAGGTCCCGCGGCACTTGGCGATATTCATCTGGTGACCCGCCTGCACGGCAATTTACCAAAGAACCCGCCAGGATGTTGTAACTCACTGGTGACCCGGCAGACGGGACAAAGGAGCGACAAGACCCGGTGGCCCGTCTGGCGGTTCATGAAGGCCGGTTCAACTATTGTGGGCCGGTTTAAGAGGAAAGGCATGAGGAATATTTACCTTACAAGGAGTTAAGACCAGGACTTGTATCCGGTTTGCATTAGAGATAGACTAGTCCTAATCCTAATAGGACTCCACATGTAACCCGCCCCTTCAACATATATAAGGAGGGGCAGGGCTCCCCAAAGAGGGACAAGCTACAAGCAAGAAGAAACAATCTTAGGGCTAGACACAAAGAGGAGAGCCGGTTTACGGCGACTCCCTCGTGATGATAATGAGACCTAGCCTCAAACAACATGTAGGGTTTTTACCGGATGATGTTTCCCGGGGCCCGAAGCTGTCTAAACCCTTGTCTAGGTGTTGATCCGCCCTGGGTCTCTTGATTCCGCTCAACCCCTCTCAAGCTACCACATAGATGCGTTGGCCTCGCGACTAAGTCCTTACACTAGGACATCTGCCGTGACAATTCCACGACACATACCCTTTATGGGGTTTTGGTTTTTTGGTATTTAACCCAGGTGCTTGATAATGATGCACCCTTTTATTTCGGACTAGGGATGTATTCGGCGCCGGATTATCCCAAAATTTACTTTCGGTTTTCCAGGCGCTCTCCATCGCACAGTACTTTTGTACTATGGTCACCAATTCAGCAAAGCGTGTAATTTCGCGATGACTTATGGCGTTTAGGATTCCCTTGTCCGTGCAATTATTGCAGAAAATTGGGATTGCGTCCTCCTCTCGGCAGTCCTTTATCCTTTCCATAACCAGGAGGAATCTGGCCCAGTAATGATGTACTATTTCAGTGGGCTCTTGCCGAATTCGAGAGAGATCGCTAATATTTGGGTGGGCGGGTGGAACTAGATCCGGAACCCCGTCCAATTTAGGACTCAGGGGCCGAGAAGTTTCCGAACTCGGAAGTTTGGATTTTTGAGTGTTATCCAATGAGTCCAACCCGCCGCCTGACTTTAAGTTCAGGGCTTGATCGATATCCGTCCCTCTGCGGGAATCCGGCATGGAGGGATCGGGAATCCGGACGTGGCTAGTCCTTAAGATAGAAGAAGAATTGCCGCATGGCTCCTCTATCTCAGCAACATGATGGGTGGGCTGGGGAGAGTTGATCTCTCTCAGATCGGTTTTAGGCCCGATCCGGTCATAGTCTGTGGCGACTCCCAGGGCGGCGATGCGATCCAAGAGCTCGTTTACGGAGGAGAGCTCGATCGGATCTAGCTGTTCGGCAAGTTCCGAATTGACATGGAGATTGGTTTCGATGACTCGAGAGGTCATCGTCGGCACGGTGGCCGGACTGGCGGTCATAATAAAACCACCTAGCCGAAGAGTCTGGCGAGCGGCCAAGGCTCCTTTGGCGATAGTATCGTCTTTAAAGACGAGATGAGGCATCCTACCTGACGGCAACAACACAGAGGAACTCTCAATGAAAGCACCAATGTCGGTGTCAAACCGCGGATCTCGGTAGGGGGTCCCGAATCAAGCGCCTAGGCGGATGGTAACAGGAGACAAGGGACACGATGTTTTACCCAGGTTCGGCCCTCTCGATGGAGGTAATACCCTACTCCTGCTTGATTAATATTGATGATATGGGTAGTACAAGAGTAGATCTACCACGAGATTGTAGAGGCTAAACCTAGAAGCTAGCCTATGGTATGATTGTTGTTCGTCCCACGGACTAAAACCCTCCGGTTTATATAGACATCGGATAGGTTAGGGTTACACGAGTCGGTTACAATGGTAGGAGATATACATATCCAGATCGCCAAGCTTGCCTTCCACGCCAAGGAAAGTCCCATCCGCACACGGACGATGTCTTCAATCTTGTATCTTCATAGTCCAGGAGTCCGGCCAACGGTGATAGTTCGGCTATCCGGACACCCCCTAATCCGGGACTCCCTCACCCCCCTCTAGTCAACTATATCGATCCTTTCAATTGGTATCAGAGCCTCATCTCTTTATTAAGGACTTTACCATCCGAAGAGTATGGTTGATGTCATAGACGGTGTGGAGGAGCACTCCGATGCGAATCCGGTCTCGTCTACGGGAGATGGGGGAACCGCGGTCTCTCGTGAGGAATTCAATGTGGCATTGGACACATTGATAACCTCCATGACGACCGAGGTCGAAAGCATGTTTAATAAATTCATAGAAGGGCTTAAACTTTCCACCGCACCATTGAAAGTGGGTGATCCCGCTAACAAGGTGACGGATGCTACCTCCGACAAGGGGGAAGCTACTAGCGAGAAAGCTCCTTCTTTTAGTGGTAAAAATGGCACCGGCATCTTTGCCCATGTGGAACCCCCACTTCTCTATGGTGGACCGCTTCCTTCCACTCATTTGAATCATGCCGGCCCGGCCCCTAAGATTGAGAAGAATGTGGACTTTGATTCTTGGATCTATTGCTTTAAGCGTCATTTAAATCATGTGAACACTAACCTTTGGAGAATCATTGAAGAAGATTTCTATCCGCATGATCGAAGCAACTTCACTCCTAGAGAAGCCGTGGATAATCAATTCAATGAGAATGCTCTCTTCATCATCCAAGAAGGAATCCCACCCGAAGATCTTCCTCATCTCCGCCCTACTCCATGGCCAAAGATGCTTGGCACCAAGTTGTTTCCCTCTACCGGGGAAGCGCAAGCATTCACGCTCCAACTACGAAGTGGTGCAAGATGAAGCCGATGAGTTTTCAATGAAAGAAGATGAAGAACCTCGTGAGCTTTATCGGAGGGTAACCAAACACGCGGTCTCACTCCAAATCATGGAAGTAAGGACACGGATGACAATTGGATCAATCGCAAATTCCTCAAGGCAATTATGCCCTACCACAAAGCCATGTCCTCTGTCATTCGTCAAAGACCGGACTTCCACACCTTATCCTCAAGTGAAGTGTTGGATGAGTTTGTTGCTATGAGCATCTTGGACAAGACCGCCGACAATGCGGTACTTCGCTCTCAAAGAGTAAAGAATCAAACCTTGCACTAAAGGCCAAGGTTAGTATGGAGGAATAGGATGAAGAGGAATAAGAGGAGAGCAACCTCGAAGATACGAAGTATGCCTATCATGAACACATGGCTCTTGCTTCAAGGCAATTTTGGAGCAAGAAGAACTCAAGGCCCAACTTCAACAAGAACAATTCAAGTGGCGCAAAGGGCAAGCAACGAGTGAGGACTTGCTTTAATTGTGGCAATGTGAGCCACTTTGTTGCGGAGTGCCCTTATGAGAAGAGGGAAGACAATGGTGGCAAGCTCATCCGAAAGGACAAGGCCAAGTCTTTCCCCAACAAGAGCAACTTCACCAAGAAGACTCCTCCCAAGGCATTGGTGGTACAAGAAGAGTACAATGAGGATGATGATGAAGATGGTGAGTCGGTTGCCATGGCCTCCATTGCCATTGCAACAACTCCACGGGCTTCTCTCTTCGACTCACCAAATGAGAACTTCATCGCCAAGTGCCTCATGGCTAAAGCCACCAACAAGGTAACCCCCAACATCAAAACTACCATCATTAATAATCCCTCTTTGACGGATTGCATTGATGAACGTGAGGGGTCTAGTGTGGAGGAGAATGAGTTTGAGTCTTTCATGAACAAACTCAAAGGTAAATCCAAGAAGCACTTCGTTGCTCTCTTGGAACAACTTGGTGAAGCCAATGACATGATCGAGGCTCACGAAGATACCATCTCTAAGATGGAGGGGCATAGTCATGACTATGCCGATGAGATTTCGGATCTTTCCAATGCTCTTGAAGAAGAGCGTGGTCTTCGTTTGGCTCTTGAGGAGTCACACAACGATGATCATGCTAACTTAAAGAAAGAACTTGATCATGCTCTTGTTGTTTCTCGTGTGCTCAATTCCGAGAAAGCCAAACTTGGGGTTGATCTTGCTAGACTCAAGGAGGAGTTTGATATACTTGACAAGGCTCACAAGGCCTTGAAAGGTATTCATGCGAGCCTCAAGGAGTCTCATGATCAACTCCAAGTGAAGCTAACTGTCGGTGTCAAAACCGGCGGATCTCGGGTAGGGGGTCCCGAACTGTGCGTCTAGGCGGATGGTAACAGGAGACAAGGGACACGATGTTTTACCCAGGTTCGGGCCCTCTTGATGGAGGTAAAACCCTACGTCCTTCTTGATTAATATTGATGATGTGTGTTACAAGAGTGGATCTACCACGAGATCAAAGAGGCTAAACCCTAGAAGCTAGCCTATGGTATGATTGTTGTTCGTCCTACGGACTAAAACCCTCGAGTTTATATAGACACCGGATAGGGTTAGGGTTACACAGAGTCGGTTACAATGGTAGGAGATCTACATATCCAGACGCCAAGCTTGCCTTCCACGCCAAGGAAAGTCCCATCCGGACACGGGACGAAGTCTTCAATCTTGTATCTTCATAGTCTTGGAGTCCGCCGATGATGATAGTTCGGTTATCCGGACACCCCTAGTCCGAACTCCTCAAGAGCCCTCGAACCAGGCTTCAATGACGACGAGTCCGCGCGCATGTTGTCTTCGGCATTGCAAGGCGGGTTCTTCCTCCGAATAATTCATAGAAGATTGTGAACACCAGGATAGTGTCCGGCTCTGCAAAAATAAATTCCACATACCACCGTAGAGAGAATAATATTACACAAGATCAATCTGCTGACGTATTTTGTGGCGTGACCTCGCACCACTACCAATCCTTTACTCAAATTGCTTTTACTGTTCCACCTCAGCGTGTTTAGCGAAGCGGTTTCCTTGGCACGTCCTGTCGAGGCAGAGATCGTGTTCCCCTTATTCCGGGATTCCCATCAATACGGACGTGGGTAACCCAACCGCGCCATTGGTTGTGGCGCTTGGGAGATAAGCGAGTTTTATCAGGCCGGTGGGGACACATGTTTTTGTCCGCCCATATAAGGGGATAAAGATCCAACCCTTTAACCTGCGCCTTCTTCCTCCTTGGCTTATCCATCTCCGCTAACTCGAGCTCCAGCGCCCAAGTCCGCACTTCTCACCTCAACCTTCTCCATCTATGTCCGGAGCGGAGGCAGTGGATGGCCTCCTCCGTCACGGAGGGGCAGATCTGAAGCTGCGCGACGCCGGATATCTGTCCCAAAGAACATCGCAGCATCGGCTCCCCGACGAGGGAGAGCTTGTCCCCAACCCCAGCCCCATGAGAGGGTAGTATTTCTTCCCATTTCCTCCGCTGGACTGGGCTTCCGATTCATCCCTTTGTCCGGGGCTCATGTTCTACTATGGCCTGGATTTCCATGATCTGGCCCAATTTCATCCTCAACATCTCGGCTTTTATCGTCGTGTGCGAGGCATTCCTGTGCATCCAGCCCCACTTCGACTTGTGGCTCAAGACCTTCAAAGTCAAGCAAGGTTGTGAAGGGCAACCAAGCGGAGTGCGGAGGCGCCATGGTGGGCAGGATGTCCCACGCTACGTGGTGGAGGGCACTTTCGTGGAAACCATCAAGGGGTGGCAATCGGGTGGTTCTACATCACCGAGCCAAGTGACCCTGATTGGGCAGCGGCCCGAATTCAGATCTGGCATCCCCACACGGCTCACCTCTTGGAAAGAGAGTGGCCGAATTTGGGGGATTCGAGGAGCTGACCGATTCCAAGCCCGTATCCGTAAGTGGTGGACAAGAAGCTCAAGCTTGTCAACGTAGTCCAGTCATGCTCATCCGCCGGATTCTCCCGCAAGCCAGCGACGGGCTTTAATATGTGGGAGTTTGATCCGCGCAGCACCGCACCTGGCGGGCTCTTCGACACTACGTATGAAGATGTCGGAAGGTGCTGTTCATACGCCAAGCTCCCACATCCGCTACCGAAGATCGCGGATTCTGCTCGCAGCGTCCAGCCGATGAGGTAAGTGATTTCACCACTTGTTTTCCATAGTTTGGCTCTATGCGGGATCTAAACTCCCTTTACCTTTGACAGGAATGGCTGGCGAAGGCCGAACGGATTACCTGTCCGGCCCCATTGCCAGAGGACCCAGCGGACGCCCGCCTAACGGGGCTGTTGGCTCCGGCACCCCACGTGGTGCCGGAGAGGAAGGCCAAGAAGACGGCCACGGGGACTCGGAAGAGTTCCCGTTTTCAGGTGCTATCGGATGACGAATCCGAGGCCGACTCCTCCCACCAAGGTGAGGAGGAGAAGAAGAAAGCCTCTCCCCCAGTGGGGGGAGGAAAGAAAAGGAAGGCCTCCCCAACAAGGGAGGCCGAAGGGTCCAAGAAGGGAAAAACTCTTCCTCCGGACTGCTCCGCCAACGCCAGTGACGACGACGAAGACTGGCATCCAAGGGCCAAGCCCCTAGCGAGATTGTAAGTATCCGGACTCTCGAATAACTTCAAGGTTTTTATTTTCACCACATAATGTCTTTCTAATGCCGCATACAACCCTGCAGTCCGCCCAAGGATGATCTTCCTGCTTGCCGAAGCGGGTCCTTGGGTGCGTCGGATATGGATTCCCTTCCGACTGCCTCCACCCCCCGTCCCGCGGACGACGCCGAGGTGGGATCCCAGAAAAGGACCCACCAGGAGGAGGAGGCCCCGGAGGCGTCACAGGACACCCTCCCGGACTGTGCACCGGACTCAGCCCCGGAGGCCATAGTGGCTCCGGAGTCCGGCGGGTGACCCCTTCGTAAGAAGGGCAAGACCGAGACGCCGGCTGCCTCCATCCAACCGGAGGTGCCGGATAATTTGCTGGAGGCGCTCAACGGCGCCTCCATCGAAGAGGAACACCACACTGTTATGAGTGCGGTGATTCAGAAGGTTCAGCTCGCCAAGAGCGGGCTGACCGAAGCCTGCAGTAGCCTTCTAACAGGCTTTGAGGTAAGAATTTCAATGTATGTAAAATGGTACCGCATAGACAGTAGCCCCTGATGCTCGGTTCGGTGTTCGGAAAGAAAAGCCGGACTGAGGATCTTTAGAAAGATAAACGCAGGAGTCATATAAAAAATATGTCAATATGGGATTGCAGGTTGTGTTGCTGACCTCCGCCAAGACCGATCATGGAGGTCAATACTTTGAAGGAAAACCTCGAGCGTCCGAGAACGAGCTCGCCATGCCAAGAAGCAGCTCGAGGAAAAGAAGGTGAGTAATACCTTATGAAAATTGTACCTTCATGTAAAAGGATTTGGTTGCAAGAAAATGACAAGGATAACGTGGTATTGTAGGGGCCACTAACGAGGTGGCGACCTGAAGGAGGCGGTGTCCGCGCCAAACGCAATGCGGACACGGAGCGCACTGAGCGAGAGAAGCAGGAGGCGTGGGTGGCGGAGGTACAGCAAGAGCTCCAGGATCTCGTGAAAAACATGAGAGCTTGGAGCGTGACTCAAGACTCGAGTCCGAGCTTGCAACGGCTCTTGAGAGTGCCAAAGCCGCTAAGGCCAAGCCTACAAGGCCCTCCAGAGATTGAGGCGGTGAAGAAAATAGCAGCGGTAAGGCATTTTTCATGCAGAGTAAGCATGTGAGTGTTAATTACCTGTTGCTTACCCGAATTGGAGCTCTCGATGCGTTCGCAGATCTTCCTCGCAGCGTGTCCGATGCTGCCAGATTCTACCGGGCCGAGGAGGGAGCTCGACGGAGAAGGTCTTCTGGTCTCGAGATGTTGAGGCCGGACATCCGGTGCCCATTAGCGACCAGCTGAAGCAGCTGGTCGAGCTCCACAAGGCGGCCGAACAGGCCATGAAGGACCTCATAGTTCGGCCGTGGCCTAAGGAGGCCATGCCTCGGGAGCTACTTCGCCTGGTGTGGCGGCCGATGGATGCGTGTCTGGGTTGAAGTGATCAAGCATTCCGCTTGTATTGAGGGTGCCTGTCGGGCCCTTGCCCGCGCAAAGGTGCACTCGAGGCAAGATGGATGCCCGAAGCTTGTGACGGACCCGCCACCGTGAGGGCAAGGAGCATCGCACGCCCGAGATGTATTATAAGAGTGTGTTTGAAGGGTGCCCGACTATTGCGGTGAGTGCTCCAAAGATGTAATATTTGAGTAGACTCAGCATTTTGTTATCCCGCGCTGAAAACTTAGTTCATATGCGCTAAGCAACGCTTGTTAATTTAAAATATTACCTTCAGGCGGCTGTTTATCAAATCGAGAGATGGCAAGTCGTCGGCTTCAGCCCCATGCCACGAAGTTCGGGGTGTTCGGGATAAACTTGAGCGCCTAGTTCCCATTTTGGGTCCATCTAGGAGGCCTCAACACAGCGAACAAGGCAACCGGACTTATAATGCTTGAACACTCTCACTTAGCCATAGAATTCTATAATTTTAAATTTCGGCGAAGCCCCTAGTCTTCGGAGGGCCGAATTTGGGGCGCTATCCACGCCTTGGCCGGACAGTATCCAGCTCCTCGCTCTAAGCGGCATAAGTCTTTAAGGACTCGCAAAAAACCTCTCGAACAGCGACCGGTCTCTCACCTCATCATGACGGTCAGTTTTAGCTTTCCATCGAGGCGTTAACTCAGCCGAATCGGGGCGGAATCGCAGTGGTTCTTCCGGTGCTACCTTAGCCGATATAACGGAACGGAAGGTACCAAAACACGGAGCCGGCAAACCCAACTATTGACCCAAGAGATGATTCGAGCCGATGCATATAGTGCTATAAGTTCGGGTGCCGCACTTGTGAAAGTGTTCGACTCATCATACCATAATGCGGGACATAAGCCCTGGTGTATATTAGCCGCACTAACGTAACGGATGCAACATGCCGTGAATGAACATGTGTATGAAAAAGAAATGCAATTATAAGCAAAAAGGTGCTGCATTGTTTTATTCAATAAGTGCTGCTACTTAATGCGAACGATACAAATAGTGCGATAAGCAAGGTATGAGACTGTTAAACATGTCCTCCTCCGTGGGTAGGCTGCAGATTGGTGTATGAAAATGCTCGTAAAGGAGACCACCTGTATATTCGCTTGTAGCCTTTATCCTTCCCTCGCTGTTGCATCGTGAGTTCGGCAGGTCTCTGCCGGACAGGCTTCGACGAACGGAGTCCTGTGGGTAAAAAGTAAAAGGTAAAAAGAAAAGAAAAGGAACGACACACTTGAGAGCCCCGGTGTGGTTGAGCTGCGATGCTGGGTTTATCATGGTCGTGCCCTCTCCCCAAGCCCATGGTATCTTCAGAGCGTAGTTGTGTACGCTGGCGGACCTGCTTTGACGTTTCGCAGGGCTGGGGTTAGCCGCATCGCTACGCTGCATCGAACGTGCTGTGGTCTTGTTGTAAGTTACTCCGGCGCGCTTAGCTGTGTCCGCCGCTTAACGGCCGGACTCGAGAATTGCCTTAAGAGGCTGCATTGCACTTCGCTGCGAGAGCGCAGATGTTCCTCCGCGCGGAGAGAACGCTCAGTGTTTCCGCTGACCGTGATGACTCCTCGAGGGCCTGGTATCTTGAGCTTGAGGTATGCGTGGTGCGGCACCGCGCTGAACTTTGCAAACGCTGTGCGTCCGAGCAAGGCATGATAGCCGCTGCGAACGGGACTATGTCAAAGATTAACTCCTCGCCGAAGTTATCCGGGATCCAAGACCACTTCAGTAATTGAGCCTGTACAATTGGCTTCGACACCTGGTATGACGCCTTTAAAGGTCGTTTTGGTAGGTTTAATCATTGAGGGTCTATGCCCATTTTGCGACCGTATCCTCGGTAAAGCAGGTTCAGTTGCTGCCGCCGGCCCATCGTGACTCGTTAGGTGAAATCCATCGACGATTGGGTCTAAGACCAGTCTGGCGAATCCGCCGTGGCGGATGTTGGTGGGTGGTCCTTCGGTCAAAAGTGATCGGGCAGGAGGACCATGGATTGAACTTCGGGCAACTGGCTCCATCGCGTAGACATCCTCGAGTGCATGCTTCCGCTCCCTTTTGGGTATGTGCGTTGCGATATCATGTTCACCGTCCGCACTGTGGGGAAACCTTCGTCCTTTATTGTTCAGCGGTTGGGTCTCGCCCTCGCCATTGCTATGCAGCCCTTGTCATTGTTTTCGCAATTAACTTGCCTGCTCTGTTGAATAACCAACAGTCCCTGTTGGTGTGGTTAGCTGGCTTTTCGGGTGCCGTATCCGCACAAGCGGTCGAGTATTCGGTCCAAATTGGATGGACCCGAGTAGTTCTTTTGAATGGCTTTTTCCGCTGACCGGTTTAGAGCCTCTGAATCCGCATTGACTGCCGATCCTCAATATTGTCGCCGTTACGCGGCGCTTGTTTTGTTACGACGCGGCCTGCCATTTCGGTCCTTGAAGTCCGGACTGCCAGAATTTTTGCTGAGGTTGTTGTTGCGTGCTAGCCAGTTGTCCTCACCCGCGCAGAAGCGGGTCATGAGTGATGTGAGGGCTGCCATGGATTTCGGCTTTTCCTGTCCTAGGTGCCGGGCAAGCCACTCGTCATGGATGTTATGCTTGAAGGTCGCGAGGGCCTCCGATCCGGACGACCAACGATTTGGTTTTTCTTGGTTAAGAACCGTGTCCGAATTGTCCGCCGATTCGTCTGCTGCTGAATTATGTGGCTTAGGTCGTCAGCTGTGCGGTGGTCGCATATAAGTGCCCGGAAGTTATCGAGGAATGCGGCTTCAGGTCCTCCCAGCTCCCAATTGACTCTGCTGGCAAGCTGTTGAGCCAATGCCGGGCTGGTCCTTTAAGCTTGAGGGGGAGGTATTTGATGGCGTGAAGATCGTCACCGCGGACCATGTGGATGTGAAGGAGATAGTCTTCGATCCAAACCGCGGGGTATATTGTGCCATCATAGGATTCAATATTGATGGGTTTAAACCCTTCGGGGATTTGATGATCCATTACTTCGTCTGTGAAGCATAGCGGGTGTGCGGCGCCTCTGTACTGGGCGATATCACGACGGAGCTCAAAAGAGCTTTGTCTGCATTTTGTTCGGCCCGCCGACTTATCGTGTCCGCGCGACGGTTGTCGCCACGCACGTGGGCGCCCACGCGATCCATATATCGATCTTGATTGTCTTGCCTTGTCCTCCAATATATCTCGCAGGTCCGGAGCGCCCCCTTTGGCCGTGTGATTTTTGAGCGATGCCGGGTACGGTTCTAGTGAAGGGCCTAGAGGCCTCTCCGTCGCGACCACGGGGTGGTCGGTCACCGTATTGTCTCTCCTGGTGATGCGGCTTCATAAGGCTCCTCCTCTAATCGGGGAGCAGCTTGCGCTTAGGGTAGCTTTTGAGGGCGTTCGAGCTCATGCTCTTCGCCGCGAGGACTTTAGTCCATCCGTCGACTAGCGATCCTGATCAGCTCAAGCTGTTGCTGCTTTTCTTGAGGCTGTTCGCCGTGGCTATAAGCCCGCGCCTAAAACGCTCTTGTTCGACGGGATCCTCGTGCACGATTTAATTCATTGTCGTCGAGGCTTGCTTCGTCTTCGGAGGGAGGCATATAATCCTCTACCTCTTCTTCTGCCGCTCTCTCTTGAGGGCTGGCATCTCCATCCTCCTGCGCTGGATCTTGCTGGAGTGGATTGTCTTCGGCACTGTCCGGTGTATTGTTATCTCCGGTGCCGGAATCTTCATTCTTGCTGTGGCGGGATTTAGAGCGGCACCGCTGACGCCGGCGCTTGGGCTGCTTCTCGGAGGGGTCATCCTCCATTGTTCCATCGCCGTTCCCATATTTTGGGATGTCCACAATGTATATGTCGATGACGAGGTGGCCTTCCAAAGCCTCTCGTAGGCGCTGGTCTTGGTTGCCTCCGCATCGCCGCCCGCACCGTCGATGTCTTCGAGTCATAGTCTAGCATGTCGGTTAGATCGTCGACAGCGGCTACCAAGTGGGTGGTGGGTGGGCGTTGAATTTCTTCGTCGTCCGCATCCCAACCTTCCTGACCGTAATCCGGCCAGGGCTCTCCGGATAAAGAGAGAGACTTTAGTGAATTCAGGATGTCGCCAAAGGGCGAGTGCTGAAAGATGTCCGCGGCAGTGAACTCCATGACGGGCGCCCAATCGGATTCGATTGGCAAGGGGCGGAGGGTTCGGAGTCCGGGGAGGAGCGGCACCCTGGAGTCGAGGTCTTCGCCAAGGACAGGGATAGAGTTCGGCTTGATCGCCGTAGAGATTAAAGCCCCCGAGGCGGTGTCCAACCACTCGTCCTCGATCGGGGAATCCGCCCGGATTAAGGGTCGGAGCGGATTCAGTGCGGCCTCGAGGCACCGCTCGCTGCAGAGCTAGATCATGCCCATCGAGACAGAGCGGCGCGCTTGGCTGTGGCTCGAATCCGTCGAAGATCAAGTCTCCGCGAATATCGGCCGTATAGTTTAAACTTCCGAATCTGACCTGACGGCCGGGGCGTAGCTTTCGATCTGCTCCAGATGGCTGCTTAATTAGCCCGCAGGTGCAAAGCCGCCAACACGAAGATCTGTCCGGGAGAAAAGTCTCACCCGGACCGCGTCGTTGTTGATGATCGAAGGAGCCATCGGGCCTATCGGTGACGACATACGAGGAACTCTCAATGAAAGCACCAATGTCGGTGTCAAAACCGGCGGATCTCGGTAGGGGGTCCCGAACTGTGCGTCTAGGCGGATGGTAACAGGAGACAAGGGACACGATGTTTTACCCAGGTTCGGGCCCTCTTGATGGAGGTAAAACCCTACGTCCTGCTTGATTAATATTGATGATGTGTGTTACAAGAGTAGATCTACCACGAGATCAAAGAGGCTAAACCCTAGAAGCTAGCCTATGGTATGATTGTTGTAATGGTTGTTCGACCTACGGACTAAAACCCTCCGGTTTATATAGACACCGGGGAGGGCTAGGGTTACACAGAGTCGGTTACAATGGTAGGAGATCTACATATCCATATCGCCAAGCTTGCCTTCCACGCCAAGGAAAGTCCCATCCGGACACGGGACGAAGTCTTCAATCTTGTATCTTCATAGTCTTGGAGTCCGGCCGATGATGATAGTCCGGCTATCCGGACAACCCCTAGTCCAGGACTCCCTCAGTAGCCCCTGAACCAGGCTTCAATGACGATGAGTCCGGCGCGCATATTGTTCGGCATTGCAAGGCGGGTTCCTCCTCCGAATAATTCATAGAAGATTGTGAACACCAGGATAGTGTCCGGCTCTGCAAAATAAATTCCACATTCCACATTCTTATGTTTTGTGTCGTGCTAGTGATGGGCATGTTTATGCCAAATTTGTTGGTTCTCCTCATGAGTATATTGAATGGTCTATTTGGGTTACAAAGACCCTTGTTACTAACATCAAAGGACCCATTACAAAATGGGTACCTAAAACCAAGCATTGATCTCTTGTAGGTGTTTGCTTTCGGTGGGGGATCATGGTTGCTCGATAGTGAAGCTACAAATCATATGACCGGAAGCAAGGACTCGGTGGTGGACGTGCACAAGATTCCATCTATGCCCACCAATGTCGAGTGGGGTGATGCCTCGTCTTCTAAGGTATTGGGACTCGACAAGGTTGTCATTTCTCATGATCTCACGATCGAGAAGGTCATGCTTGTTGAGTCCGTTGCATACAATTTATTTTCTGTTAGTCAACTTGCAATAATGGGCTTTGCCACTTTCTTTGATATTGATACCGTGGCCCTCTTGTGGAGCAAGACTCTTAAAGTAGCCTTTGTTCTTTTCGAAGCGACCCACTAAGACCGCGACATGCCTAATGGCTAAAGTTGACGTGGGATGGCTTTGGCATCGCCGTTTAGCCCATGTCAATATGAGATCTTTGCAAAGTCTTCTCAAGGGGGACCATGTACGTGGACTAACGAATGTTAGTTTTGCTAAAGATCGTGCTTGCAGTGCTTGTATCGAAGGAAAGTTACATGAGAAGGCTCACCCTCCCACGACTATTATTTACTCGAAGGGGCCTTTGGAGCTCCTTCATTTGGATCTCTTTGGACCTCCATCCTTTTATAGTCTTGGGGGTAGGAAGTATTGCTTGGTGATAGTGGATGACTATTCAAGATACACTTGGGTGTATTTCTTCAAGAGGAAGAGCGAGACCCAACAAACCGTCATTGACTTTGCAAATGAAGCCCAACGTCAACAAAATGCAAAGATCTTGACAATAAGAAGTGACAACGGCACTGAGTTCAATAACTACACCTTGGATGAGTTTCTTAGTGATGAGGGGATCAAGCATCAATATTCCACACCTTACACCCCTCAACAAAACGGTGTTGTGGAGAGGAAGAACCGGACATTGATGGATGCGGAAAGGACCATGATGGCTGAGTTCAAGTCTCCATACAACTTTTGGGCCGAAGCCATCAACACCGCGTGTCATGCTTCAAACCGTCTCTATCTCCGCAAAGGCTTGAACAAGACTCCGTATGAGATACTCACCGGTAACAAGCCCAACCTCAAGTACTTCCGGGTGTTCGGGTGTAAGTGTTTCATTCTCAAAAAGGGTGTTCGGTTGTCTAAATTTGAGGCTAGAGCTTATGAGGGCATATTTGTTGGTTATGCTACAAACTCTCATGCTTACCGTGTCCTCAATAAGTCCACGGGGCTTATTGAGGAGACGTGTAATGTGGAGTTTGATGAGAATAACAGCTCCCAAGTGGAGCAAAGTGGCACTTGTGATGTAGGTGATGAAATTCCTCCTCAAGCCATAAGAAGAATGGGTGTAGGTTTTATCCTACCCATTGAGGAACCCCTTGTGGCCGAAGGAGAAGGACAATGCTCCACTCAAGTGGAGCCATCACCAACCCAAGGCCCACACGCTTCCAAAGAACAAAGTGAAGGCCCTCAACCTCATGAACAAGACCAAGGGCACGATCATGCTCAAGACGGTGTTGAAACACCAAGTGATGCCCAAGATCAAGTTCTCTCCTCCGAGAAAGTTCAAGATCAAGAACAAGCTCATGAAGGCGCTCAAGATGATCAAGTGACCGCTCCTCAACTCACCACCGAGGAGGAATTGGAGCGTCGTGCCGCCAAGATTGCATCCAAGCTCTCCACCAAGGGTCATCTCATGAAAAATGTGCTTGGAAGCATTCAAAAGGGGGTAAGCACTCGTAGACAATTGGAAAACTATTGTGAACATCACGCGTTTGTCTCTTGTGTTGAACCCCAAAAGGTATATCAAGCACTCGAAGATCCGGATTGGCTTAATGCCATGCATGAAGAACTCAACAACTTCGAGTACAACAAGGTGTGGAGATTGGTGCCAAGGCCAACGGGGAACCACAATGTCATTGGAACCACGTGGATATTCAAGAACAAGCAAGATGCTCATGGGACCATCGTTCGCAACAATGCAAGATTGGTGGCACAAGGCTACTCCCAAGTCGAGGGTATCGACTACGGTGAAACCTTTGCTCCCGTTGCTCACCTTGAATCCATTCGTTTGTTGATTGCTTATGCCTCTCATCACAACTTTAAGTTGAAACAAATGGATATGAAGAGTGCTTTTCTTAATGGTCCTATTAATGAGTTGGTATATGTCAAGCAACCCCCCGGGTTCGAGGATCCCTACTTTCCCGATCATGTGTATCAACTCGATAAGGCACTCTATGGCCTTAAACAAGCCCCATGTGCGTGGTATGACCACCTTACCGAGTTGTTACAAGACCGTGGATTTGAAGTTGGGCTAATCGACCCCACTCTTTTTACTAAGAAGGTCAAAGGGGAGTTGTTTGTGTGCCAACTATATGTTGATGATATTATCTATGGTTCCCCTAACAAAGCTTTCAATGAGGAATTTGCCGCACTCATGACCTTAAAGTTCAAGATGTCTTCCATGGGAGAGTTGAAGTTCTTTCTCGGGTTCGAAGTGAAGCAAAGAAGAGAAGGAACCTTCATCAACCAAGCCAAATACACTCAAGACATGCTCAAGAGATTCTAGCTAAGTGATGTCAAGCCTGCTTCCACTCCAATGCCCACCAAGTGCCAACTTGACAATGATCCCAATGGTAAAGCGGTGGATCAAAAGGTATATCGTTCCATGATTGGCTCCTTGCTTTACCTTTGTGCATCTAGACCAGATATCATGTTGAGTGTGGGAATTTGTGCACGGTTTCAAGTCAAGACCTAAGGAAAGCCACTTTGTGGCGGTCAAGTTTAATCTTCGATATTTGGCTCATACCCCAAACTTTGGCTTATGGTACCCAAGAGGGGCAAACTTCAAGCTTGTAGGTTATTCGGACTCGGACTGGGCGGGAGACAAAGTGGATAGGAAGTCCACTTCCGGAGGGTGCCAATTCCTTGGTTGCTGTTTGGTAAGTTGGTCTTCAAAGAAACAAAGTTGTGTCTCTCTCTCGTCCACCGAAGTGGAGTATGTGGCGGTCGGTAGTTGTTGTGCACAACTTCTATGGATGAGGTGAACTTTAAAGGATTACGGTGTCATTTGTGACAAAGTGCCTCTTTGGTGTGACAATGAAAGTGCCATCAAGATTTCTCTCAACCCGGTGCAACACTTCAAGACGAAGCATATTGAGATTCGGTATCACTTCATCCGGGATCACATTAGGCGAAGGGAAATCGAGCTCAACTACGTCAACACTCATGATAACCTTGCAGATATTTTCACGAAGCCCTTGGATGAAGAAAGATTTCGCGAGTTAAGGCATGAGCTAAATATCATTGATTCGAGCAATGTTGCTTGAACCCTTGCACACCCCACCATACTCAACTTGTTATCTTGTTCAGATGTAGGCATGGACATAGGGGGAGTGTTGTTCTCTCAATGAACTCTCCCTCCCCCCATTATGCATAAATTTATCAACTCTTTCACATTAGCCATTGTTGATGGTACTTGTGCTTTAAAGACGAGTTTTGGTCATGGGCCCAAGGATAATTCTTCGCGGTGCCATACCAATTGACTCATACATAGGTGGCTACGGCCACCGACCCCCCTTGGAAGAGTTTGTTCTTTGTGTTTGTCCTTCTTGACCTTGCCTTAGTTTGTTTTCGTAGGCTCTAGGTGGCTACGCCTAGTTAATGTGAGACTATCTTCTCCCTTTTTGTCTTCTCCACAACCACCATTCTATTCCACATATAGTGCTATATCCATGGCTCATGCTCATGTATTGCGTGAAGATTGATTTTTTTTTGAGAATGTCAAAAGTATGAAACAATTGCTTGGCTTGTCATCGGGGTTGTGCATGATTTAAATACTTTGTGTGGTGAAGATAGAGCATAGCCAGACTATATGATTTTGTAGGGATAACTTTCTTTGGCCATGTTATTTTGAGAAGACATAATTGCTTTGTTAGTATGCTTGAAGTATTATTATTTTTATGTCAATATGAACTTTTGTCTTGAATCTTTCGGATCTGAATATTCATACCACAATTAAGAAGAATTACATTGAAATTATGCCAAGTAGCACTCCGCATCAAAAATCCTGTTTTTATCATTTACCTACTCGAGGACGAGCAGGAATTAAGCTTGGGGATGCCTGATACGTCTCCAACGTATCTATAATTTTTTATTCCTCCATGCTATATTATCTACTGTTTTGGACAATATTGGGCTTTATTATCCACTTTTATATTATCTTTGGGAGTAACCTATTAACCGGAGGCCCAACCCAGAATTGCTATTTTTTTTGCCTATTTCAGAGTTTCGCAGAAAAAGAATATCAAACGGAGTCCAAACGGAATTAAACCTTCGGAAACGTGATTTTCGGAACGAACGTGATCCAGAGGACTTGGACCCTACGTAAAGACATCAACCAGGAGGGCACGAGGTAGGGGGGCGCGCCTACACCCCCCCAGGCGCGCCCTCCACCCTCGTGGGCCCCCTCTTGCTCCACCGACGTACTCCTTCCTCCTATATATACCTACGTACCCTGAAACTACCAGATACGGAGCCAAAAACCTAATTCCACCGCCACAACCTTCTGTACCCGTGAGATCCCATCTTGGGGCCTGTTCCGGAGCTCCGCCGGAGGGGGCATCCATCACGGAGGGCTTCAACATCATCACCATAGCCTCTCCGATGAAGTGTGAGTAGTTTACCTCAGAACTTCGGGTCCATAGTTAGTAGCTAGATGGCTTCTTCTCTCTTTTTGGATCTCAATACAATGTTCTCCCCCTCTCTCGTGGAGATCTATTCGATGTAATCTTCTTTTTGCGGTGTGTTTGTTGAGATCGATGAATTGTGGGTTTATGATCAAGATTATCTATGAACAATATTTGAATATTCTCTGAATTCTTTTATGTATGATTGGTTATCTTTGCAAGTCTCTTCGAATTATCAGTTTGGTTTGGCCTACTAGATTGATCTTTCTTGCAATGGGAGAAGTGCTTAGCTTTCGGTTCAATCTTGCAGTGTCCTTTCCCAGTGACAGTAGGGGCAACAAGGCATGTATTGTATTCACTACTAGGAAAAGGGCTATAGATAGGATTGATACTAATGGCGCACCAGGTAAGTAGTGCGCCACTACTATATACTAATGGTGCACCGGTGGGTGATGCGCCATTAGTGTGGAAGACACTAATGGCGCACCAGACACACGGTGCGCCACTAGTATTATTATTTTTTTCCATTTTTCCATACATACTAATGGCGCATCAGGTCGAAGTGCGCCATTACTAGTTCTAACTAGTAATGGCGCACCAGGCAGACAGTGCGCCATTACTGTATTTTTTTATTTCTTTTTTTTTTGCAAAACTACTAATGGCGCACTATGACCCGGTTCCGGAGCTCCGCCGGAGGGGGCATCCATCACGGAGGGCTTCTACATCATCACCATAGCCTCTCCGATGAAGTGTGAGTAGTTTACCTCAAACCTTCGGGTCCATAGTTAGTAGCTAGATGGCTTCTTCTCTCTTTTTGGATCTCAATACAATGTTCTCCCCCTCTCTCGTGGAGATCTATTCAATGTAATCTTGTTTTTGCGATGTGTTTGTTGAGATCGATGAATTGTGGGTTTATGATCAAGATTATCTATGAACAATATTTGAATCTTCACTGAATTCTTTTATGTATGATTGGTTATCTTTGCAAGTCTCTTCGAATTATCAGTTTGGTTTGGCCTACTAGATTGATCTTTCTTGCAATGGGAGATGTGCTTAGCTTTGGGTTCAATCTTGCGGTGTCCTTTCCCAGTGACAGTAGCGGCAACAAGGCACGTATTTTATTGTTGCCATCGAGGATAACAAGATGGGGTTTTTATCATATTGCATGAATTTATCCCTCTACATCATGTCATCTTGCTTAAGGCGTTACTCTGTTTTCTTGAACTTAATACTCTAGATGCATGCTGGATAGCGGTCGATGAGTGGAGTAATAGTAGTAGATGCAGGCAGGAGTCGGTCTACTTGTCTTGGACGTGATGCCTATATACATGATCATACCTAGATATTCTCATAACTATGCTCAATTCAGTCAATTGCTCAACAGTAATTCGTTCACCCACCGTAAAATACTTATGCTCTTGAGAGAAGCCACTAGTGAAATCTATGGCCCCCGGGTCTATCTTCATCATATTAATCTTCCATCCATTTATTATTGCCTTTGCTTTTTTACTTTGCCTTTTATTTTACTTTGCATCTTTATCACAAAAATACCAAAAATATTATCTATCATCTCTATCAGATCTCATTCTCGTAAGTGACCGTGAAGGGATTGACAACCCCTTATCGCGTTGGTTGCGGGGAGTTATTTGCTTTGTGTAGGTACGAGGGACTCGCGCGTTGCCTCCTACTGGATTGATACCTTGGTTCTCAAAAACTGAGGGAAATACTTGTGCTACTTTGCTGCATCATCCTTTCCTCTTCAAGGAAATCCAACGCAGTGCTCAAGAGGTAGCAAGAAGAATTTCTGGCGCCGTTGCCGGGGAGTCTACGCAAAAGTCAACATACCAAGTACCCATCACAATCCCTTATCTCCCGCATTACATTATTTTCCATTTGCCTCTCGTTTTCCTCTCCCCACTTCACCCTTGCCGTTTTATTCGCCCTCTCCTTCCGTTTGCCTTTTTCTCGCTTGCTTTTTGTTTGCTCGTGTGTTGGATTGCTTGTTTGTCACGATGGCTCAAGATAATACCAAATTATGTGACTTTACTAATACCAACAATAATGATTTCCTTAGCACTCCGATTGCTCCTCTTACCAATACTGAATCTTGTGAAATCAATATTGCTTTGTTGAATCTTGTCATGAAAGATCAATTCGCCGGCCTTCCTAGTGAAGATGCCGCTACTCATCTAGATAGCTTCGTTGATTTGTGTGATATGCAAAAGAAGAAAGATGTTGATAATGATATTGTTAAATTGAAGCTATTTCCTTTTTCTCTTAGAGATCGTGCTAAAGCTTGGTTTTCGTCTTTGCCTAAAAATAGTATTGATTCTTGGAACAAGTGCAAAGATGCTTTTATCTCTAAGTATTTTCCTCCCGCTAAGATCATCTCTCTTAGAAACGATATTATGAATTTTAAGCAACTTGATCATGAACATTTTGCACAAGCTTGGGAGAGGATAAAATTAATGATACGTAATTTCCCTACTCATGGTTTGAACTTGTGGATGATTATACAAGAATTTTATGCCGGATTGAATTTTGCTTCTAGAAATCTTTTAGATTCGGCCGCGGGAGGCACTTTTATGGAAATCACTTTAGGTAAGAAACTAAACTCCTAGATAATATTATGGTTAATTATTCTCAATGGCACACTGAAAGATCCACTAATAAAAAAGTGCATGCGATAGAAGAAATTAATGTTTTGAGTGGAAAGATGGATGAACTTATGAAATTATTTGCTACTAAGAGTGTTTCTTCTGATGCTAATGATATGCCTTTGTCTACTTTGATTGAGAATAATAATGAATCTATGGATGTGAATTTTGTTGGTAGGAATAATTTTGCTAACAACGCGTATAGAGGGAACTTTAATCCTAGGCCTTATCCTAGTAATTCCTCTAATAATTATGGAAATTCCTACAACAACACTTATGGAAATTTTAATAATATGCCCTCTAAATTTGAGACTAGTGTTAAAGAGTTTATGAATTCACAAAAGAATTTCAATGTCTTGCTTGAAGAAAAATTGCTTAAAGTTGATGATTTGGCTAGGAACGTTGATAGAATTTCTCTTGATGTTGATATTGAAAGCTTAGATCTATTCCTCCTAAGCATGATATCAATGAGTCTCTCAAAGCCATGAGAATATCCATTGATGAGTGCAAGGAAAGAACCGCTAGGATGTGTGCTACAAAAGATGCCTTTATTAAAGCGTGTTCTTCCAATTCCTATGAAAATAAAGATGAAGATCTAAAAGTTATTGATGTGTCCCCTATTAAATCTTTGTTTTGCAATATGAATCTTGATAATGATGGGACTTAATATGATCCACCTTTACCTAGAAGGCGTTCCAAAAATTCGGAGTTTTTAGATCTTGATGATGAAATTGATAAAAGTGGGATTGAAGAGACTAAAACCCTAGATGTTGCTAAACCCACTATTTTGGATTTCAAGGAATTTAATTATGAAAGTTGACTTTAATTGATTGTATTTCCTTGTTGCAATCCGTGCTAAATTCTCCGCATGCTTATAGTCAAAATAAAGCCTTTACTAAACATATCGTTGATGCCTTGATGCAATCTTATGAAGAAAAACTTGAGTTGGAAGTTTCTATCCCTAGAAAACTTTATGATGAGTGGGAACCAACTATTAAAATTAAGATTAAGTATCATGAATTTTATGCTTTATGTGATTTGGGTGCTAGTGTTTCCACTATTCCCAAAACTTTGTGTGATTTGCTAGATTTCCATGATTTTGATGATTGCTCTCTAAACTTGCACCTTGCGGATTCCACTATTAAGAAACCTATGGGAAGAATTAATGATGTTCTTATTGTTGCAAATAGGAATTATGTGCCTGTAGATTTTATCGTTCTTGATATAGATTGCAATCCTTCATGTCCTATTATTCAGGGTAGACCTTTCCTTAGAACGATTGGTGCAATTATTGATATGAAGGAAGGGAATATTAGATTCCAATTTCCATTAAAGAAAGGTATGGAACAATTCCCTAGGAAGAAAATAAAATTACCATATGAATCTATCATGAGAGCCACTTATGGATTGCCTACCAAAGATGGCAATACCTAGATCTATCATTGCTTTTATGCCTAGCTAGGGGCGTTAAACGATAGCGCTTGTTGGGAGGCAACCCAATTTTATTTTTAGTTTTTTTTGCTTTTGCTTCTGTTTAGGAATAAATCTTTGATCTAGCCTCTGGTTTTATGTGTTTTTATGTTTTAATTAGTGTTTGTGCCAAGTTAAACCTATAGGATCGTCTTGGATGATAGTTATTTGATCTTGCTGTAATTTCCAGAAACTTTCTGTTCACTAAAACAATTGTTAAAAATCACCCGAACGTGATAAAATAGTGATTCCAATTGCTGCTGATCAATAAACAAATTTTCTAGGCCTTCCTATTTTTTATGAATTTTTGGAGTTCCAGAAGTTTGCGTTAGTTACATATTACTACAGACTGTTCTGTTTTTGACAGATTCTGTTTTTCGTGTGTTGTTTGCTTATTTTGATGAATCTATGGCTAGTAAAATAGTTTATTAACCATAGAGAAGTTCTAGTACAGTAGGTTTAACACCAATATAAATAAAGAATGAGTTCACTACAGTAACTTGAAGTGGTCTTTTGTTTTCTTTCGCTAACGGAGCTCACGAGATTTCTGTTGAGTTTTGTGTTGTGAAGTTTTCAAGTTTTGGGCGAAATATTTTTGATGGATTATGGAACAAGGAGTGGCAAGAGACTAAGCTTGGGGATGCCCATGGAACCCCCAAGATAATCTAAGGACACCAAAAAGTCAAAGCTTGGGGATGCCCCGGAAGGCATCCCTGTTTCGTCTACTTCCATCGGTAACTTTACTTGGAGCTATATTTTTATTCACCACATGATATGTGTTTTGCTTGGAGCGTCTTGTATGATTTGAGTCTTTGCTTTTTAGTTTACCACAATCATCCTTGCTGTACACACCTTTTGAGAGAGCCATACATGAATTGGAATTTGTTAGAATACTCTATGTGCTTCATTTATATATTTTGAGCTATATAGTTTTGCTCTAGTGCTTCACTTATATCTTTTAGAGCACGGTGGTGGATTTGTTTTATAGAAACTATTGATCTCTCATGCTTCACTTAGATTATTTTGAGAGTCTTAAATAGCATGGTAATTTTCTTAAAAATCTAATATGCTTGGTATTCAAGATTTGTAAAACTTTCTTTTGAGTGCGTTGAATACTAAGAAAAGTTTGATGCTTGATACTTGTTTTGAGATATGAAGATGGTGATATTAGAGTCATGCTAGTTGAGTAGTTGTGAATTTGAGAAATACTTGTGTTGAAGTTTGTGATTCCCGTTGCATGCACGTATGGTGAACCGTTATGTGATGAAGTCGGAGCATGATTTATTTATTGACTGTCTTCCTTATGAGTGGCGGTCGGGGACGAGCGATGGTCTTTTCCTACCAATCTATCCCCCTAGGAGCATGCGCGTAATAATTTGCTTTGATAACTTGTAGATTTTTGCAATAAGTATAAGAGTTCTTCATGACTAATGTTGAGTCCATGGATTATACACACTTTTCTTCCTTCCACCATTGCTAACCTCTCTAATACCGCGCACTTTTCGCCGGTATCATACACCCACCATATACCTTCCTCAAAACAGCCACCATACCTACCTATCATGGCATTTCCATAGCCATTCCAAGATATATTGCCATGCAACTTTCCACCGTTCTGTTTATTATGACACGCTCCATCATTGTCATATTGCTTAGCATGATCATGTAGTTGACATCGTATTCATGGCAAAGCCACCGTTCATAATTCTTTCATACATGTCACTCTTGATTCATTGCATATCCCGATACACCGCCGGAGGCATTCATATAGAGTCATTTTTTGTTCTAAGTTCGAGTTGTAATTGTTGAGTTGTACGAAAATAAAAGTGTGATGATCATCATTTTTAGAGCATTGTCCCAAGTGAGGAAAAGGATGATGGAGACTATGATTCCCCCACAAGTCGGTATGAGACTCCGGATGAAAAAAAGGCCATAAAAAAAGAGAAAAGGCCCAAACAAAAAAAATGAGAGAAAAAGAGAGAAGGGACAATTTTACTATCCTTTTACCACACTTGTGCTTCAAAGTAGCACCATGACCTTCATGATAGAGAGTCTCTCATTTTGTCACTTTCATATACTAGTGGGAATTTTTCATTATAGAACATGGCTTGTATATTCCAATAATGGGCTTCCTCAAAATAACCTAGGTCTTCATGAGCAAGCGAGTTGGATGCACACCCACTTAGTTTCTTTTGTTGAGCTTTCATATACTTATTAGCTCTAGTGCATCCTTTGCATGGCAATCCCTACTCACTCACATTGATATCTATTGATGGGCATCTCCATAGCCCGTTGATACGCCTAGTTAATGTAAGACTATCTTCTCCCTTTTTATCTTCTCCACAACCACCCTTCTATTCCACATATAGTGCTATATCCATGGCTCACGCTCATGTATTGCGTGAAGATTGAAAAAGTTTTGAGAATGTCAAAAGTATGAAACAATTGCTTGGCTTGTCATCGGGGTTGTGCATGATTTAAATACTTTGTGTGGTGAAGATAGAGCATAGCCAGACTATATGATTTTGTAGGGATAACTTTCTTTGGCCATGTTATTTTGAGAAGACATAATTGCTTGGTTAGTATGCTTGAAGTATTATTATTTTTATGTCAATATGAACTTTTGTCTTGAATGTTTCAGATCTGAATATTCATACCACAATTAAGAAGAATTACATTGAAATTATGCCAAGTAGCACTCCGCATCAAAAATTCTGTTTTTATCATTTACCTACTCGAGGACGAGCAGGAATTAAGCTTGGGGATGCCTGATACGTCTCCAACGTATCTATAATTTTTTATTGCTCCATGCTATATTATCTACTATTTTGGACAATATTGGGCTTTATTATCCACTTTTATATTATTTTTGGGACTAACCTATTAACCAGAGGCCCAGCCCAGAATTGCTGTTTTTTTTGCCTATTTCAGAGTATCAAAGAAACGGAATATCAAACGGAGTCCAAACGGAATGAAACCTTCGGGAACGTGATTTTCTCACCGAATATGATCCAGGAGACTTGGACCCTACGTCAAGAATGAAAGGAGGTGGGCACGAGGTAGGGGGTGCGCCCACCCCCCCAGGGCGCGCACTCCACCCTCGTGGGCCCCACCTTGCTCCACCGACGTACTCCTTCCTCCTATATATACCTACGTACCCCCAAACGATCAGATACGGAGCCAAAAACCTAATTCCACCGCCGCAACCTTCTATACCCATGAGATCCCATCTTGGGGCCGGTTCCGGAGCTCCGCCGGAGGGGGCATCCATCACGGAGGGCTTCTACATCATCACCATAGCCTCTCCGATGAAGTGTGAGTAGTTTACCTCAAACCTTCGGGTCCATAGTTAGTAGCTAGATGGCTTCTTCTCTCTTTTTGGATCTCAATACAATGTTCTCCCCCTCTCTCGTGGAGATCTATTCGATGTAATCTTGTTTTTGCGATGTGTTTGTTGAGATCGATGAATTGTGGGTTTATGATCAAGATTATCTATGAACAATATTTGAATCTTCTCTGAATTCTTTTATGTATGATTGGTTATCTTTGCAAGTCTCTTCGAATTATCAGTTTGGTTTGGCCTACTAGATTGATCTTTCTTGCAATGGGAGAAGTGCTTAGCTTTGGGTTCAATCTTGCAGTGTCCTTTCCCAGTGACAGTAGGGGCAGCAAGGCATGTATTGTATTCACTACTAGGAAAAGGGCTATAGATAGGATTGATACTAATGGCGCACCAGGTAAGTAGTGCGCCACTACTATATACTAATGGCGCACCGGTGGGTGATGCGCCATTAGTGTGGAAGACACTAATGGCGCACCAGACACATGGTGCGCCACTAGTATTATTTTTTTCCATTTTTCCATACATACTAATGGCGCATCAGGTCGAAGTGCGCCATTACAAGTTCTAACTAGTAATGGCGCACTAGGCAGACAGTGCGCCATTACTGCATTTTTTATTTCTTTTTTGCAAAACTACTAATGGCGCACTATGACCCGTGCGCCATTAGTATATATATTTATTTTTTTACTTTTTTATGAAACTACTAATGGCGCCTCCCGGCCCGCGCCCACCGCCGAGCACCCCGCACCTCCTCGCTCCACCGCCGCCCGACCCACCACACCTCCTCGCTCCACCGCCGACCCCCCACACCTCCCGGCCCGCTCCACCGCCGCCGAGCAACCCCATTTGATGATATTTTTTCATGTTCATAAAAAAATTATTACTGTTTTTATAAAAAATTATTACTATTTTTATATTTTTTTAAAGAAATATCAACAAAAAATAATAATAATAATAACATACTAATGGCGCACCGCTCGGGGGTGCGCCATTAGTAATCTTCCCCCTAGCTCTAACTCGCCCGACCGCTTCTCCCTCTCGCCAGATCCACTTCCCCACCCACGCGCTGCCCCGACGACTAACGACGCCGCCGCCCCTACGTGCGCCGCGCCCCCGCGCCATCGCCGGCGCCTCCGCGACCTCGCCGTCGCCGACAGCCTCCCAGCGTCGGCGCCTGCCTCGCCGCCTCCCGCGTCGGCCCCTGCCTGCGTCGCCGCCGACCCCGACCCCTCCTGCGACCGGCCGCGCCCGCCCAGGTACCTCTCCTCCTTCCTCCTTCCTCCCTCTCCACCCTTCCTCCACATTCCTCCTCCTTCCCTTCTGCTGCGCCCTCCACCTCCCTCCGCCTCCTCCCCGCCGTCAGCCCCGCCCCCAAGTCCGAAGCTCCCCGCCTCCCCACCGTCCGCCTCGCCGCCACCCGCTGCGCTCCCCCTCCAAAGCCCGCGCCTTCCACGCCGCCCCCCACCACCAGCCCTAATCGTTGCTGCCGGTCGCTTGCGTGTTCATTTTACTCTACTTGTTTGACTTAAAACCCAACGGTTATGACTGAATTTCCAAACTAGCTTGTAGTAGTGGAATGCTAGTGGAGTCGCTCTTACTATGCGTCTCAAAACTGAATATGGTTTTCCATGAGGTTATCGAGGAGCTGCCGGCCTGTGTTCATTCTGGTGGGGAGAATGCAGTAGATGATCTTTTTTCGGCCTGCATTGCGCTCCGCTGCTATGAACTTTTGAAAGGACCGCGCGACGGAAGCCACTGCAAGCTATTGTGTGTTTCTCTGAATGTTGTGTTTCTTCAGTTCTTTATCCATTCTTCGTTCCTGCTGAATGTCATGCTACTTTAGTTTGTTTTTGTCTTGCACATCGGTAGGCAAAGCCTAGTGTTTGTTTCAGACATTTACTGAAACTGAACCAAGGAAATTTGGATTTCATAGTTACAGTTGCAGGAAAAGGTCATATTATGAGTGAAATATATTTAAAATGTCTATTTAGTTCTATTTTCAGATATAACCTTGTAAGTAGAAACATGTATAACTCAAGTAAACCATACATCTAGTTAATATTGCACAGGCAGCAATGTTAAGTCTTACTATGAACCTAGCAATAAAAATGATGAAGCTCTGTCAATTTTTGACATATCTTAAGTTCTTAACAAGACATGTTTGTCGTCTTTTAGCTAGTGTGATGAGATTTTGGTACCTGTCAACTTAGGCAAATAATAATTTATTTGTTTTTGTGACAGCTGGTTGAGCACATCTTCTAGCCTCTTGTGAATACATCTGGGACAACGCTTCACATCACCGGTATATACTGCTTCAGTTTTGAGTGAAATCCTCTGCCATAGCCCCCGCCCCGGATGAAGTGAGCTATATATGTGTGATGATCCTCCTTTCCTAAAAGTGAGATTGCCATGTGTAGTTCAGAACTGACCTAGCTAAGGTTGTTTTCCTCTTGAATGATGATATTATTATGATGATATTTTCCTCATGATTATAATTTGTACCGTGTACTAGCACTGTGTCATATTCTTCCATTACAAGTAGTACAAGGCTAGTACTAGTAGTGCTACTCTCTTCTTGCCAAAGGACAGTCTATCGAGGTCATTAACTCCAACTCAAGTGGGCATAATTCTCTGCAGTAGTATAGCACTTGCAGTAGTATGGCACTTGCAGTAGTATGGCACTTGCAGTAGTGCGGGACAACAGTAGTTTAGTGCAAGTTTCAGTTAATTAGCTGGATTAAAAAAGATGCTTGGTGATCTGCAGGAGTAGGACAAGCAAATCTTCTTGAATATTTGTTTATTCAAAGTAAATGAACATTTTACTGCTAGTGTACTGATAGTGTAATCTAGCTATTGTACTGATATTTCTGTTTCTTTGAACATTTTACTATCAATAAAAATGATGTACTGCTGCTTTCAGTTAATTCAAATTAGCTAAAACCTTTTATTGTCAAATAGTGCTAATGTTTACTCTATGTCATGTGCTTTGCTCCATGTCAAATAAACCTTGCTAGGTGAATCTTGTTTGCATTAGGAGTAGTTGCTGAAATTTACTGAATTTTGTTATGTGCTTTGCTAAACTATTGATGATTTTTTGTTGGGTGACCTATTAGATCTGGAACGGAAGCTCACATAAGTTGAGCTGATTTTTGTCCATATGAAAGCAGAGGACCATATGGTCTGTGGCCTTTTCATCCATATGAAAGTAGAGGCACATTGTGGTGCTAGTTTGCTGGGTTTTGTCTCCGACCATTGTGTCGTGATGAATTTGCAGTACCACGAGAGGCCCTTGAGTTTGCGGAATGTCGATTAACTTCCGTTCCGGCAAATTCGGGTACTCCATATGTCCTATTTTCAGCAAAGGTAATGCTGAAATTTTCCGTAAATTTTAGCATGACTTTGCTAAAAATAGGACATATGGGGTACTTGCAACTAATGTCTGTTATCATGCATGTTTTATGATCTGTTGTAAGGGTACTAATTGGTCTCTTCTGCTGCTTATCAGAGATGGCGGGAAGCAGCCACCGCCGCTCTGCGACACCGCAGATCTGAGTTGGATGCTTCCGAGTTCTTCACTATCATACTTGAGACTTCAGATCATCCATGACGTAGGTATATAAAACGAGAGATCTCCCTTCACCCATCTCATTATGATATCATTGTTTGCTACATCACTCATCGTCCCAAACTGCGCAGAGGCTGCCCGACAGTTTATGAATATGCTGATGGGTGAAGATCTGCCAAATAATGTGAAGCTGCGACAGGCCGGCAGCGGGTTTCGTAGGCAGTGGGATGTGGAGTTGGTGATCAAGGAGGGCCACATGTACTTTTCTCGTGGGTGGGAGAAGTTCTACCGTGCCTACGACCTGCGGCTGGGGTACTTCCTTCTCTTCAGGTACGACGACGACGCCACCATGCTCATCGTGAAGGTGTTCAACACGACTATGTGTCGCATGCGCTACACTAACGATGATGATGCCGATACGTTCTGCCTCTTCTTATTCCTCTACATTTGGCTTTGTCTCACATCGATTGTTAACATTCATTGTTGCATTTTGGACAGGTAATGGGAGCAGCGATGACATCAGCTACACCAAAGCAGCGATGACTATGGTCAGTGTGAAGCAGCAGCGATTCTGGTCTGTGGCGAAGCTACAGCGATTCAGCAGCAAGATAGACAACAAGAAGGATGATCCGGACTGGAGTGCGGGAGAAGAGGAGCAGAGTGGGGATGAGGAGATGCAGGATGACGATGGGCATCAGGCTGAGGATGACCTAGCGCTTGTGGTGGCTGACCAAGGGCAAGAGATGGTGGTGGCTGACCATGGGCAAGAGATGGAGGTGGCTGAGGATGACCTATGATGGTCGTGCCTGAAGGTGGCCTCGCGATGGTGGTGGTGCCTGCCAATGACCACGCACCGGTGGTGGCACCAGCGATCCCACAGCTGGGCGACATGACCACGCCAATTGTGGTAGAAGACTACATCCCACTGCCTCCACTGCCTCCACCGCCTCGCCGCTCTTGGCGCATCAGGCTGAGGAAGGAGAAGGAGAAGGAGAGGAACAATGCATGAGAACTGAACTTTGTCAGGTATGTCAGATCTCCAAAATGATATATATATATATACTTAGTTACCTATGTTATCTCTAATATGCTTAGTTTCCTATAGGTTAGCTTCATTTTTACCTAAGTTGGCTCTAATATGCTAACTTAGAGCTTATATGCTTAGTTTCCTATAGGTTAGCTCCAAAACAACTTATGTTAGCACAAAATGATCAAGTTTACATAATAAGCTTATAGTCTTTTTCTTATTCTTCTTCTTTTCCAAAATGACATAGGTTAGCTTCATTTTACCTAAGTTGGCTCTAATATACTAACTTAGAGCTTGTATGCTTAGTTTCCTATAGGTTAGCTCCAAAATAACTTATGTTAGCACAAAATGATCAAGTTCACACAATAAGATTATAGTCTTCTTCTTTTCCAAAATTCTTCTTATTCTTCTTCTAGTGTTCTTCTTCTTCTAGTATTCTTCTTCTTCTAGTATTCTTCTAGTCTTCTTCTTTTTCTTCTTCTAACTTCTTGTTTATCATTTTGCAGATTTGATTTAATTCACAGAAGCTTGCATGGATGGAGTGCTTCTTTTCCATTTTTGTTTTTATTTTGTATCAATGTGAAACTTTTGTGAATTGATGGATAACGGTGTTGGATGAACAATGTGAAACTTTTGTAATATGTAACGATGGAACTATGTGTTGGCTATGTATGTATATATGATGGAACTTGTGTGTTGGCTATGTATGTATATATGATGGAACTTGTGTGTTGGCTATGATTGTTATATGGATGCTTGTTGTATATATATGTGTTGGATATCTCATAGGTGAAATAGTGACGTGAGATTAATAAAAAAAAAATTAAAAAATTGTTACTAATGGCACACTACCATGTGGTGCGCCATTAGTATAGAAGACACTAGTGGCGCACTGTGGGCAAAACTAATGGCGCACTGCATGGTGTGCCATTAGTATACCAGATACTAATGGCGCACCAGTGGTGCGCCATTAGTAAAAAATACTAGTGGCGTGATACTAATGGCGCACCGGTAGTGCGCCATTAGTAGGCAAAACCGGTGCGCCATTAGTAGGCCTTTTCCTAGTAGTGATTGTTGCCATCGAGGTTAACAAGATGGGGTTTTTATCATATTGCATGAATTTATCTCTCTACATCATGTCATCTTGCTTAAGGCATTACTCTGTTTTCTTGAACTTAATACTCTAGATGCATGCTGGATAGCGGTCGATGAGTGGAGTAATAGTAGTAGATGCAGGCAGGAGTCGGTCTACTTGTCTCGGGCATTATGCCTATATACATGATCATACCTAGATATTCTCATAACTATGCTCAATTCTGTCAATTGCTCAACAGTAATTCATTCACCCACCGTAAAATACTTATGCTCTTGAGAGAAGCCACTAGTGAAATCTATGGCCCCGGGTCTATCTTCATCATATTAATCTTCCATCACTTTATTATTGCCTTTGCTTTTTTACTTTGCTTTTTTATTTTACTTTGCATCTTTATCACAAAAATACCAAAAATATTATCTATCATCTCTATCAGATCTCATTCTCGTAAGTGACCGTGAAGGGATTGACAACCCCTTATCGCGTTGGTTGCGAGGAGTTATTTGCTTTGTGTAGGTACGAGGGACTCGCGCGTAGCCTCCTACTGGATTGATACCTTGGTTCTCAAAAACTGAGGGAAATACTTACGCTACTTTGCTGCATCATCCTTTCCTCTTCAAGGAAATCCAATGCAGTGCTCAAGAGGTAGCAAGGATCCTCCCCAGCCCTCCACCTCCTTTGCTGCAGCTGACCATACCATGGAGGAATCCAATCACGACGATGATGACGAGTCTGGAGATGATGAGGATCCAGATGCGACCGAGGAGTCAGAGGAGGAGGACTGAGCTCTGGGGCGCTAGCTTCGCTCTTTTCCTTTTTGGTGTCTTGATGCCAAAGGGGGAGAGAGTTCTATAGGTCTCAGGTTTTGCATGGGTGGTTGTTGCCTCGCTTGGGTTTGCGTCGCTTGGGTTTGTGTTTCCTTTTGTCGTGCGTTGTGTTTGAATTTCAGCTTGTGAACCTTGTTGCTTATCTCATCTTGCATGGTGTAAGACATGCACCTATCTAGTTATCTAGTTATTGTTATTATCAGTGATATTATTGCACTATTCGTTGTAGTCCATATTATGGTCTCATTGCTTACTTTCGCTTATCTAGTAGGAGTGGTGAGTCTATAAAATCTAGGGGGAGTCTCGCCCTTAATGGGTGCCAAAATTGGGGCACACATCTAGGGGGAGTCGCGTCTACATTTTACAGACTTCCCTCGTGCAAATCGTGTTGTTGTCATCATCCACCAAAAAGGGGGAGATTGTAAGGGCATTTCCCTTCTTAGTGTTTTGGATGATGATGACAACCCTATGTTGGTCTAACCTTGTGCTAAATGCATCAGGTTCTCGATGGTTAGGATTTCATCGGATAGCCACTCTCTGTGGGAGGAAAAGATCGAAGATGGAGTTCTCTGCGATGGTGGACCGGTTGGTCTGGTCGTATCGGTACCACCTGTGCCACGAGCGGTTCTACCGCCCAGGACTTAGCCGCCTGCGCTCAAGGCCAGCGGTTGCACCGGTCGTGTATCGCCGACCACCGCACCTGTGGGTGACTCCTCACTGTTTCTATGTGGTGGTTGAGCGGTGGCGGGCGGTTGGTCCGTTGTTCTCTCAAACCGGTATTACCGCTGGTAGCCGGTTGTACCGCTGGTAGGGTTCTCAGACGTAGCCGTGAGTCCCGGTTGTCTGGGACAAGGAGCGGTTGTACCGCCAGTAGTGTGAAACGCAGTAACGGTTGGATTTTTAGGGTTGCTATATAAGGTTGCTTCTTCCACCTACCACACTTACTTCTAACCTCTCTCACTTCACCATTAATGCTACTCAAGCTCTCGTTTCCCGATCTCTCTCTCTAGCCACTCAAACTTGTTGATTTGCTAGGGATTGAAGGAGGAGACCTAGATCTACACTTCCACCAAAGGATATTTGCTTCCCCCATACTTTCTTGTGTGGATTTTGTTACTCTTGGGTGTTTGAGCGCCCTAGACGGTTGAGGTCACCTCGGAGCCACATTCCATTGTGGTGAAGCTTCGTGGTTTCGCTGGGAGCCTCCAATTAAGTTGTGGAGAGAGCCCCAACCTTGTTTGTAAAGGTCCGGTTGCCGCCTCCAAGGGCACCAATAGTGGAATCACAGCATCTCGCATTGTGTGAGGGCGTGAGGAGAATACGGTGGCCCTAGTGGCTTCTTGGGGAGCATTGTGCCTCCACACCGCTCCAAGGGAGACGTACTTCCTTCAAAAGGAAGGAACTTCGGTAACACATCCTCGTCTTCACCGGCTCCACTCTTGGTTATTTCATCCCTTTACTTGTGCAAGCTTATTTGTGTTATATACCTTGCTTGCTTGTGTGCTTGTTGTTGTTGCATCATATAGGTTGCCCACCTAGTTGCATATCTAGACAACCTACTTTGATGCAAAGTTTAATTTGGTAAAGAAAAGTTAAAAATTGTTAGTTGCCTATTCACCCCCCCCCCCTCTAGTCAACTATATCGATCCTTTCAGCCTGCGTCCAAGAAGCTGAACGGCACCTCGCCAATGTCAAAGCAGAGAAAGCAGCCAAGTCACCCCATCTTGTTAGGTCACCTCCAAACGGAGGAAGCCGACACAATAAAACCATGTTCAGATTCGACTTATCTTTCTAGGTCAACTTAAATTTCAATCCGGTGTTTAACGCAAACGCAATGTGCAATTTATTTGTGGAAAGATTGATCAAATAAATGAATAAATAATTGAAATTGTAAAACTAATAAAAATAGAAATGGTAAAAGTGTTGTAGAAAGCTGAGAAAATACAAATAAATGGGAAATAAACATAAAAGTGAGAGAAACAAAAGAAGAAGGAAAAGGAAACGACAAAAGTCAGGGTAAAAAATACGTGTCTTATAGTCCAGTCCTGCCCGCCTCTAATTTATCACGGAGGCCCACAGCCCAATAAGATTTTAACGATAGCCTATCGCGTTGAAGCCTCCCTCGGCGACGGTTTCTTCCACGGTTCCACCTCTCTCCTTCTGCCACTAGTCTTTTTTCCCTCTCGTTAGGGTTAGTTCTCCTCTCGCCGCCTAGGGCGTCGTTGAGATCTACCTTCCCTCCCGCCGGTGGTTGGATCTCTGCACCGGGGATCGGGGCAGCCTAGTCGAAGTCACGGCCCAGGTCTGATCTTTCGCCATCGGGGGCTAGGGTTTTGTGTGCTGGACCGAGGATATCTCTCGCCTCCTCTGGCTAGTTCCATGGCTAGTCGGGGGAATTCATCGGGGGCCGATCGCAAGGGAAAAGGCAACTTGGAGGAGATGGTGAAGGACCTAGCCCTCAAGGAAGAGGACCTTGACGATGTAGTTTTTGAGGATGATGATGCACCAGCCGAGGAGGCGCTCCGCTGAATGATCATAACCCGAGTTCATATGGACAAGGACTTCAGCTCCTACTGGTTCTTCCACAACATGAAAACAGCATGGGATCTAGCCAAGCCAGTCAAGATCAAAACCTTGGAGGAGAACCTTTTCCAGATGCAATTTGACTGCTTTGGTGATTGGGAGCGTGTGACCCAGGGCGGCCCATGGCACTTCACGGGAAACCCAGTTGTAATCGCCCGTATGATGGTTATTCAAAACCCTCTTCCATCGAGCTTTTCACTTTCGAGATCTGGGCAAGGATCATCGACCTACCGATCGCTTACCAGGGTAAGGTTAAGGCGCTTGCATCAAAGATTGGCGAGTTTGTTGACTCTGAGCCTTCATCGTTAGATTTCGAAGGAAACTTCTTTAGAGTCAGAGTTAGATTGGACGTCCGTAATCCTCTGAAGAAAGCTATTTCCTTGATCCGGGGAGGAGAGAGGGAGATTTTTGCAGTGAAGTATGAGCGTTTGCCCGACCGGTGCCAGGTCTGCGGCATGATGGGCCATGAGTTCAAGGAGCATGGCGACGAGGTGCATCCCCCTTCTGCACTGGTGTTCAAAAACCTCCGGGCTCCAGCGACCACGGCATGGGGAACTCGACGCCGAAACAGAAAGCAGCAGAACCAGGGTCAAGAGACGTATCCGGAATACAACCCAGCAACTAGCAAACAAGATGCAGATACAAATGAGGGTATGGACTTGGACAACAATAGGAAGCGCTCCTCCGATCAGGTTCTTAGCTCTCCAAACCCCAAACCGACGGGCCTGGAGTTGGTTACGGTGACAAAGCCAAGTGGGAGCACGGTGCCGATTATCCCCCCTCCAAAGAAAGACCCGAAGAGGTATAAACTCACGGGGCAGATGGGGAGGACAGGAACTCTGGTTGAGAAGGACGGGACAGTTGTTGTGTTGAAGAAGAACCCAAGTGCAGGAAAAAGCTCGGACGCGAGATCGGCGGCCTCCCCGGTGGAGGACCGCCGGACGCAATGAATCTGTTGTGCTAGAACTGTCGTTGGATTGGCAACGCCCCGATAGTTCAAGAGCTACGCGAACTCGCAAATAAGTTTGCCCCTAGAGTGCTATGTCTAGTTGAAACCCAGATTAGTGGGGCGAGAGCTGAAAATTTGAAAAGCACTTTAGGTTATGATTGTTCTTTTGCTGTTGATGCCTCTGGTAGGAGTGGAGGCTTGGCTGTTTTTTGGAATAATGAAATAAAGACTGAGATTTTGGGTTATTCTAAGTATCATATTGATTGCAAAATTGTTGGCATAGGAGACCAACCTTGGAGGCTGTCTTGTTTCTATGGCGAAGCTCAAACGCATCTTCGCCATCACACTTGGGATACAATGAAAAACCTGTCCACACTCCAAGATATGTCGTGGGTGTGCATAGGCGACTTCAACGAGGTGCTGAGACACGATGAACATGACGGGATTGGCTCGAGAAGCCAATCGCAGATCCAGGGCTTCAGAGATGCGGTGGACGTGTGCGGTTTAATTGATCTTGGATACAAATGTGTAAAGTGGACCTATGAGAAGAAAGTAACAGGAGGCTCGTATACAAGAGTCAGGATGGACAGAGCGTTGGGCTCGGTGGATTGGTGCGATCTGATTCCATCAGCGGCTGTTGAACATGTCACAGTAGCAACTTCGGACCACTCGGCCATCATGTTACAGCTAAGCCAATTGAATGGAGGAACCAAGAAGGGCAAGCAGTTTAGGTACGAGGTTATGTGGGAGACGCACCCCGATTTAAAACCTGTGGTGCATGGAGCATGGGAGCCCAACGGCCAGAATCTAACGGCGGGTGAAGTCCGTACGAATCTCGAGGCCCTGGCGCATAACCTTGGTGACTGGTCACGTACCACTTTCGGCAGCGTAAGAGGAGAAATATTTAGTTTAAAGAAGGAGCTTGACCGCCTGCGTAGTGACGCCATGAGGGTGGGCCCTTCCCATGCGGAGATTAAGATCAACGACCGCCTAATTGAACTCTATCTGCGAGAAGAACTGATGTGGCGTCAACGTTCTCGGGTGGAGTGGTTATCTGCTGGGGATCGGAACTCCCATTTCTTTCATATGCGGGCGTCTATGCGGAGGAGGAAGAACCTTATCAAGGCTCTACAGAAACCAGATGGGCAAGTGACCACGGAGTTGACGGAAATGCAGCAAATGGCACTTGATTTTTACAAACAACTCTACACTTCAGAGGGAGTTGATGGCCTGCAAGATGTTCTTCAACATGTGCCATTAAAAGTTACTCCGGAGATGAATGCATCACTGCTGGCCCCGTATGAGCCAAAGGAGGTCAAGATTGTTCTCTTCCAGATGTTCCCTACCAAAGCACCAGGTCCGGACGGGTTTCCGGCTCATTTTTTCCAAAGACATTGGGATGTGTGTGGCGAATCGGTCACTAGAGAAGTCCTAGCTATAGTCAGAGGCGATGAGAGTCCTGCTTGCTTGAATGATACTCTACTGGTTCTTATTCCGAAGGTATCTAAACCAACCTTGCTCTCACAGTTTTGCCCAATAAGTTTGTGTAATGTTTTTTACAAGATCGCTTCAAAGGTGCTAGCTAATCGGCTTAAGGTAATCCTCCCGGATATTATATCAGAGGAGCAGTCAGCCTTCGTCCCCGGTAGAATGATAACTGACAACATTATATCGTCTTATGAGTGTTTACATTTCATGAAGCGAAACAGATCAAAGAATAACATCTATGCAGCTCTCAAGCTTGATATGATGAAGGCTTATGACCGGGTGGAGTGGACTTACTTGAGATCAATAATGGAAAAGCTGGGCTTTGCAGCACCATGGGTGTCTATTGTGATGAATATGGTGAGCTCAGTATCGTTTTCAGTCATGTTCAATGGTGTGAAGTCAGAAGTTTTTACACCTTCAAAGGGTATTCGACAGGGAGATCCAATCTCTCCATACCTTTTCTTGTTAGCAGCAGAGGGCCTCTCGTGCCTCTTAAAATCCCTGAATCAATCATCCCAGCTCAGCGGCATTAAGGTGGCACAGTCGGCACCGGCAGTAAACCACCTTTTATTCGCTGATGATAGCCTGCTGTTTTTCAGGGCAAGTGTTGATGGAGCTGAGGCAGTGTCAAACCTGTTGGATATGTACTGTAAGGCATCAGGTCAAAGAATTAACAAAGAGAAGTCTTCAATTTTCTTTAGTAAGGGCTGCCCCGAGATTGTTCGTGATGCTGTCAAAGGTCACTTGCAGGTACCTAATGAGTCTTTAAGTGATAGATATCTGGGCATGCCAACGGATGTGGGTCACTCTAAGAAGGGGACTTTCAAATATTTGAGTGACAGAGTTTGGGACAAAGTGAAGGGTTGGATGAGTAAATGCCTGTCTGCAGGGGCAAGGACGTGCTAATCAAGTCGGTAGCTCAGGCTATCCCAGTGTTCTCTATGTCATGCTTTAAGCTTCCTCGAGGCCTGTGTGATCATATCAAATCCATCTTAAGGAAATTTTGTTGGGGCTGCAAACAGGGGGCACGCAAACCGGCTTGGGTGTCATGGGACGTGATGACACGTCCAAAACACCTAGGTGGGGTGGGTTTCAGAGATTTGGAGATTTTCGACCTAGCTTTGTTGTCACGTCAGGCCTGGAGACTATTGCAAGAACCTTTGAGTTTGAGCGCAAGGATTTTGAAGGCTGCATACTACCCTGATAGTAAGATACTTCACGCTGAGTTGGGGTCTAGACCTTCTCAGATTTGGCGAGCTATCATGGAGGGCCTGGATCTGTTAAAGCAAGGAATTATTCACAGGATTGGGAATGGACAAACAACGGAAATATGGACTGATAACTGGGTACCGAAGGAGATGACGCCACGGCCCATCACGTCGCTGGTATCGGAGTTGCTGTCCCCAGCGACAACCTCATGGAATGAGCCTCTAGTCTGGACAGTTTTCTTACCGATCGATGTTGATGCTATTCTGAAGATCCCGGTGTGCACGCGTAATATAGAGGATTTTTGGGCTTGGCACCCGGACAAAAAAGGCAACTTCATGTTGGAAATATGCCCTAGAGGCAATAATAAATTAGTTATTATTATATTTCCTTGTTCATGATAATCGTTTATTATCCATGCTATAATTGTATTGATAGGAAACTCAGATACATGTGTGGGTACATAGACAACACCATGTCCCTAGTAAGCCTCTAGTTGACTAGCTCGTTGATCAATAGATGGTTACAGTTTCCTGACCATGGATATTGGATGTCGTTGATAACGGGATCACATCATTTGGAGAATGATGTGATGGACAAGACCCAATCCTAAGCCTAGCACAAAGATCGTAGTTCGTATGCTAAAGCTTTTCTAATGTCAAGTATCTTTTCCTTAGACCATGAGATTGTGCAACTCCGGATACCGTAGGAATGCTTTGGGTGTACCAAACGTCACAACGAATCGGGTGGCTATAAAGGTGCACTACAGGTATCTCCGAAAGTGTCTGTTGGGTTGGCACGAACCGAGACTGGGATTTGTCACTCCGTGTAAACGGAGAGGTATCTCTGGGCCCACTCGGTAGGACATCATCATAATGTGCACAATGTGACCAAGAAGTACAATACCGTTAGACAAAGGGAATTGTATACGGGATTGATTGAGTCCTTCACATCGTGGTTCATCCGATGAGATCATCGTGGAACATGTGGGAGCCAACATGGGTATCCAGATCCCGCTGTTGGTTATTGACCGAGAACGTCTCGGTCATGTTCAGATGGTTCCCGAACCCGTAGGGTCTACACACTTAAGGTTCGATGACGCTAGGGTTATAGGGAATAGATATATGTGGTTACCGAATGTTGTTCGAAGTCTCGGATGAGATCCCGAACGTCACGAGGAGTTCCGGAATGGTCCGGAGGTAAAGATTTATATATGGGAAGTCCTATTTTGGCCACCGGAAAATGTTCGGATTTTTCGGTATTGTACCGGAAGGTTCTAGAAGGTTCGGAGTGGGGCCCACCTGCATGGGGGACCCACATGAACGTGGGTAGTGGGGAAAGGCCCCACACCCCTGGTCAAGCGCACCAAGATCCCCCTTAGAAGGAATAAGATCATATCCCAAGGATAAGATCAAGATCCCTAAAAGGGGGATAACAATCGATGGGGAAAGGAAAGGATGGGATTTCTTTCCTCCCACCTTTGCCAACGCCCCAATGGACTTGGAGGGCAAGAAATAATCCCCCTCCACCCCTATATATAGTGGGGAGGCGCATGGGAGCTGCACCCTTGCCCCTGGCGCAGCCCTCCCCCTCTCCCAAGTCCTCCTCCTCTCCCGCGGTGCTTGGCGAAGCCTGCAGGATTGCCACGCTCCTCCATCACCACCACGCCGTTGTGCTGCTGCTGGATGGAGTCTTCCTCAACCTCTCCCTCTCTCCTTGCGGGATCAAGGCATGGGAGACGTCACTGGGCTGTACGTGTGTTGAACGCGGAGGTGCCGTCCGTTCGGCACTAGGATCTCCGGTGATTTGGATCACGACGAGTACGACTCCTTCAACCCCATTCTCTTAAATGCTTCCGCTTAGCAATCTACAAGGGTATAAAGATGCACTCTCCTTCCCCTCGTTGCTAGTTTCTCCATAGATAGATCTTGGTGACACGAAGGAAAATTTTGAATTTCTGCTACGTTCCCCAACAGTGGTATCAGAGCTAGGTCTATTGCGTAGATTCTTTGCACAAGTAGAACACAAAGTAGTTGTGGGCGTTGATTTTGTTCAATATGCTTACCGTTACTAGTCCAATCTTGTTTCGACGGTATTGTGGGGTGAAGCGGTCCGGAACGACCTTACACGTACACTTACGTGAGACAGGTTCCACCGACTGACATGCACTTGGTGCATAAGGTGGCTAGCGGGTGCCAGTCTCTCCCACTTTAGTCGGACCGGATTCGATGAAAAGGGTCCTTATGAAGGGTAAATAGCAATTGGCATATCATGTTGTGGCTTTTGCGTAGGTAAGAAACGTTCTTGCTAGAAACCCATAGCAGCCACGTAAAACATGCAAACAACAATTAGAGGACGTCTAACTTGTTTTTGCAGGGTATGCTATGTGATGTGATATGGCCAAGAAGAATGTGATGAATGATATGTGATGTATGAGATTGATCATGTTCTTGTAATAGGAATCATGACTTGCATGTCGATGAGTATGATAACCGGCAGGAGGCATAGGAGTTGTCTTTATTTATTGTATGACCTGCGTGTCATTGAACAACGCCATGTAATTACTTTACTTTATTGCTAACCATTAGCCATAGTAGTAGAAGTAATAGTTGGCGAGACAACTTGATGAAGACACGATGATGGAGATCATGATGATGGAGATCATGGTGTCATGCCGGTGACGATGATGATCATGGAGCCCCGAAGATGGAGATCAAAAGGAGCAAAATGATATTGGCCATATCATGTCACTATTTGATTGCATGTGATGTTTATCATGTTTATGCATCTTATTTGCTTAGAACGGCGGTAGTAAATAAGATGATCCTCATTAAAATTTCAAGAAAGTGTTCCCCTAACGTGCACCGTTGCTATGAAAGTTCGTCGCTTCAAGCACCACGTGATGATCGGGTGTGATAGATTCTTAAGTTCACATACAACGGGTGTAAGCCAGATTTACACACGCGAAACACTTAGGTTGACTTGACGAGCCTAGCATGTACAGACATGGCCTCGGAACACAAGAGACCGAAAGGTCGAGCATGAGTCGTATGGTAGATACGATCAACATGAAGATGTTCACCGATGATGACTAGTCCGTCTCACGTGATGATCGGACACGGCTAGTTGACTCGGATCATGTAATCACTTAGATGACTAGAGGGATGTCTATCTGAGTGGGAGTTCATAAGATGAACTTAATTATCCTGAACATAGTCAAAAAACCCCTTTGCAAATTATGTCATAGCTCGTGCTTTAGTTCTACTGTTTTAGATATGTTCCTAGAGAAAATATAGTTGAAAGTTGACAGTAGCAATTATGCGGACAGTAGAAGGCTTATGTCCTTAATGCACCGCTCGGTGTGCTGAACCTCAAACTTCGTCTGTGGATGTTGCGAACATCAGACATACACGTTTTGATAACTACGTGATAGTTCAGTTAAACGGTTTAGAGTTGAGGCACCAAAGACGTTTTTGAAACATCGCGGAACATATGAGATGTTTCGAGGGCTGAAATTGGGACTTCAGGCTCGTGCCCACGTCAAGAGGTATAAGACCTCCGGCGATTTTCTTAGCCTGCAAACTAAGGGAGAAAAGCTCAATCGTTGAGCTTGTGCTCAGATTGTCTGAGTGCAACAATCACTTGAATCGAGTGGGAGTTGATCTTCCAGAGATAGTGATGTTTCTCCAAAGTCATTGCCACCAAGCTGCTAGAGCTTCGTGATGAACTATAAAAAATCAGGGATAGATATGATGATCCTTGAGATATTCGCGATGTTTGACACCGCGAAAGTAGGAATCAAGAAGGAGCATCAATTGTTGATGGTTGGTGAAACCACTAGTTTCAAGAAGGGCAAGGAAAGAAGGATACTTCATGAAACAGCAAATCAGCTGCTGCTCTAATGAAGAAACCCAAGGTTGAACCCAAACCCGAGACTAAGTGCTTCGTAATAAGGGAACAGCCACGGAGCAGAATTACCCTAGATACTTGGTAGATGAGAAGGCTGGCAAGGTCGATAGAAGTATATTGGATATACATTAAGTTATTGTGTACTTTACTAGTACTCCTAGTAGCACCAGGGTATTAGATACCGGTTCGGTTGCTAAGTGTTAGTAACTCAAATAAAAGGCTACTGAATAAACGGAGACTAGCTAAAGGTGAGTGACGATATGTGTTGAAGTGTTTCCAAGTTTGATGTGATCAAACATCGCGCGCCTCTACCATCAAGATTAGTATTAAACCAGAATAATTGTCATTTGGTGTTTGCGTTGAGCATAAACATGATTGGATTATGTCTATCGCAATACGGTTATTCATTTAAGGAGAATAATGGTTACTCTATTTATTTGAATAATACCTTCAATGGTCTTGCACCTAAAGGAATGGTTTATTGAATCTCGATCATAGTAATACACTTTTCATGCCAAAAGATATAAGATAGTAATGATGGTACCACTTACTTGTGGCACTGCCATGTAAGTCATATTGGTATAAATCGCATGAAGAAGCTCCATGTTGATGGATCTTTGGACTCACTCATTTTTGAGAAGTTTGAGACATGCGAACCATGTCTATTGGTGTATACGCATGAAGAAACTCCATGCAGATGGATCGTTTGGACTCACTTGATTTTGAATCACTTGAGATATGCAAATCATACCACATGGGCAAAATGACTGAAAAGCCTGGGTTTCAGTAAGATGGAACAAGATAGCAACTTGTTGGAAGTAACACATTTTGATGTGTGCAGTCCAATGAGTCTTGAGGCATCTGATGAATATCGTTATGTTCTTACTTCACGGATGATTTGAGTAGATATTGAGTGTATTTACTTGATGAAACACAAGTCTGAATTATTGAATGGTTCAAGTAATTTCAGAGTGAAGTTGAAGATCATCGTGACAAGAGGATAAAATGTCTATGATATGATCATAGAGATGAGTATCTGAGTTACGAGCTTTGGCACGCAATTAAGACATTGTGGAAATTGCTTCACAATAAATACCGCCTGGAACACCATAGTGTGATGGTGTGTCCAAACATCATAGTTGCACCCTATTGGATATGATGCGTACCATGATGTCTCTTATCGAATTACCACTATCGTTCATGGGTTAGGCATTAGAGACAACCGCACTCACCTTAATAGGGCACCACGTAATTCCGTTGAAACGACACCGTTTGAACTATGGTTTAGAGAAACCTAAGCTTTCGTTTCTTGAAAGTTTGGGGCTGCGACGCTTATGTGAAAAAGTTTCATCGTGATAAGCTCGAACCCAAAACGGATAAATGCATCTTCATAGAATACCCAAAATGGTTGGGTATACCTCCTAATTCAGATCCGGAAGCAAAAGTGATTGTTTCTAGAAACAGGTCCTTTCTCGAGGAAAAGTTTCTCTTGAAAGAATTGAGTGGGAGGATGGTGGAGACTTGATGAGGTTATCGAACCATCACTTCAACCAGTATGTAGCAGGGCACAGGAAGTTGTTCCTGTGGCACCTACATCAATTGAAGTGGAAGTTGATGATGGTGATCATGAAACTTCAGATCAAGTCACTACCGAACCTCGTAGGGTGACAAGGATGCGTACTACTTCAGAGTGGTACAGTAATCATGTCTTGAAGGTCATGTTGCTAGACAACAATGAACCTACGAGCTATGGAGAAGCGATGGTGGGCCCGGATTCCGACAAATGGCTCGAGGCCATAATATCCGAGAGAGGATCCATGTATGAAAACAAAGTGTAGACTTTGGAAGAACTGCTTGATGGTCGTAAGGCTATTGGGTACAGATGGATTTTAAAAGGAAGACAGACAATGATGGTAAGTATCACCATTAAGAAAGCTCGACTTGTCGTTAAGATGTTTTCTGACAAGATTCAAGGAGTTGACTACGGTGAGGCTTTCTCACTCATAGCGATGCCAAGAGTCTGTTGGAATTGGATTAGCAGTTACTACATTATTTATGAAATCTTGCAGATAGGATGTCAAAACATTGTTTCCTCGACAATTTTCTTAAGGAAAGGATGTATGTGATACAACCAGAAAGGTTTTGACAATCCTGAAAGACGCTAACAAGTATGCAAAGCTCTGGCAATCCTTCTAAGGACTGGAGTAAGCATCTCAGAGTTGGAATGTACGCTTTGATGAGATGATCAAAGATTTTGGGTTTATACAAAGTTTATGAGAAACTTGTATTTCCAAAGAAGTGAGTGGGAGCACTATAGAATTTCTGATGAGTATATGTTGTTGACATATTGTTGGTCAGAAATGATGTAGAATTTCTGGAAAGCATATAGGGTTGTTTGAAAAGTGTTTTTTCAATGGAAAACCTGGATTAGGCTACTTGAACAATAAGCATCAAGATCTATAAGATAGATCAAAATGTTTAATAATACTTTCAAATGAGCACATATCTTGACATAATCTTGAAGGTGTTCAAGATGGATCAGTCAAAGAAGGAGTTCTTGCATGAATTGTGAGGTATGAAGTAAGAGTTAAAGCTCGACCACGGCAGAAAAGAGAGAAAGGACGAAGGTCGTCCCCTATGCCTTAGACGTAGGCTCTACAAGATGCTATGCTTGTGTACCGCTTTGATGTGTGCCTTGCTACATATCTGGCAAGAGGGTACAAAGGTGATCAAGGAGTGGATCACCAGATAGCGGTCAAAATTATCCTTAGAGGAATAAGGATATGTTTCTCGGTTATGGAGGTGATAAAGAGTTCGACGTAGAGAGTTGCGTCGATGCAAGCTTAACACCTATCCGGATAGCTCTGAGTAGAGATACCGAATACGTATAACGGAGCAACAATTTGGAATAGCTCCAAGTGGAACGTGGTAGCAGCATCTACGATATGACATAAAGTTTTGCGAAATACATAGGGATCTGAATTTTGCAGACCCATTGACTACAACCTCTCTCACAAGCATAAACATGATCAAATCCAGAACTCATTGAGTGTTAATCACATAGTGATGTGAACTAGATTATTGATTCTAGTAAACTCTTTGGATGTTGGTCACATGGCGATGTGACCTGTAAGTGTTAATCACATGACGATGTGAACTAGATTATTGACTCTAGTGCAAGTGGGAGACTGTTGGAAATATGCCCTAGAGGCAATAATAAATTAGTTATTATTATATTTCCTTTTTCGTGATAATCGTTTATTATCCATGCTATAATTGTATTGATAGGAAACTCAGATACATGTGTGGGTACATAGACAACACCATGTCCCTAGTAAGCCTCTAGTTGACTAGCTCGTTGATCAATAGATGGTTACAGTTTCGACCATGGACATTGGATGTCGTTGATAACGGATCACATCATTTGGAGAATGATGTGATGGACAAGACCCAATCCTAAGCCTAGCACAAAGATCGTAGTTCAGTATGCTAAAGCTTTTCTAATGTCAAGTATCTTTTCCTTAGACCATGAGATTGTGCAACTCCGGATACCATAGGAATGCTTTGGGTGTACCAAACGTCACAACGAATCGGGTGGCTATAAAGGTGCACTACATGGTATCTCCGAAAGTGTCTGCATTGGGTTGGCACGAATCGAGATCGGATTTGTCACTCCGTAAACGGAGAGGTATCTCTGGGCCCACTCGGTAGGACATCATCATAATATGCACAATGTGACGAAGGGGTTGATCACGGGATGATGTGTTACGGAACGAGTAAAGAGACTTGCCGGTAACGAGATTGAACAAGGTATCAGTATACCGACGATCGAATCTCGGGCAAGTACAATACCGTTAGACAAAGGGAATTGTATACGGGATTGATTGAGTCCTTCACATCGTGGTTCATCCAATGAGATCATCGTGGAACATGTGGGAGCCAACATGGGTATCCAGATCCCGCTGTTGGTTATTGACCGGAGAACGTCTCGGTCATGTCTGCATGGTTCCCGAACCCGTAGGGTCTACACACTTAAGGTTCGACGCGCTAGGGTTATAGGGAATAGATATACGTGGTTACCGAATGTTGTTTGGAGTCCCGGATGAGATCCCGGACGTCACGAGGAGTTCCGGAATGGTACGGAGGTAAAGATTTATATATGGGAAGTCCTATTTTGGCCACCGGAAAATGTTCGGGATTTTTCGGTATTGTACCGGAAAGGTTCTAGAAGGTTCCGAGTGGGGCCCACCTGCATGGGGGACCCACATGAACGTGGTAGTGGGGCCAAGGCCCCACACCCTGGTCAAGCGCACCAAGATCCCCCTTAGAAGGAATAAGATCATATCCCGAGGGATAAGATCAAGATCCCTAAAAGGGGGATAACAATCGTGGGGAAAGGAAAGGATGGGATTTCTTTCCTCCCACCTTTGCCAACGCCCCAATGGACTTGGAGGGCAAGAAATAATCCCCTCCACCCCTATATATAGTGGGAGGCGCATGGGAGCTGCACCCTTGCCTGGCGCAGCCCTCCCCTCTCCAAGTCCTCCTCCTCTCCGCGGTGCTTGGCGAAGCCTGCAGGATGCCACGCCCTCCATCACCACCACACCGTCGTGCTGCTGCTGGATGGAGTCTTCCCAACCTCTCCCTCTCTCCTTGCTGGATCAAGGCATGTGAGACGTCACCGGGCTGTATGTGTGTTGAACGCGGAGGTGCCGTTCGTTCGGCACTAGGATCTCCGGTGATTTGGATCACGACGAGTACGACTCCTTCAACCCCGTTCTCTTGAATGCTTCCGCTTAGCCATCTACAAGGGTATGTAGATGCACTCTCCTTCCCCTCGTTGCTAGTTTCTCCATAGATAGATCTTGGTGACACGTAGGAAAATTTTGAATTTCTGCTACGTTCCCCAACACTTCAGTGTTAGTTCAGCATACAAATTTTTGCTCAAAACAAAGTTACAGAGAGAGGAGTGGTTGTACGGGGGGAGTGGATCATCTCATTCTGAGAAAGATGAACAAGCTTGGACCTCTCTCTGGAAATTGAAAGTTCCGTCGAAGGTGCGAATTTTCCTATGGAGGTTGGCACATCATTCACTACCCACAACGGATGTTTTGAAGAGGCGAAACATGTCAGAACGAGATGTGTGTCCGCTGTGTGGATGTGAAGATTCTTGGCGCCATGCTTTGGTTGCATGCACGATGGCCCGTTGTGTATGGGCGCTTTCGGATGAAGCTTTGGTGTCAATCATGTCTGAACACAAGGAGTCCAACGCAAAAATCTGGTTATTCGAACTTCATGAGAAGTTGGACCATGCTAGCTTCACGAGGATGGTAATAACATTGTTGTCTGTATGGTATGCTAGGAGGAAGGCTGTATATGAATCGATCTTTCAGAGTCCTCAACAAACGGCGTCCTTTATTAACAACTATATCGATGAACTGGGCCAAGTGAACGCCGGGGGGGTGCATGATGGTACCCCTAGGGCCGCACGACCACGACCGAAGCGATGGCTTCCCCCACCGAGTGGCAATGCAAAGATCAATGTTGATGGGGCTGTGGTGAGAACAAGGAGAGGAGGAGCTGTTGCAGCTCTATGCCGCGACCAGGACGGTCACTATTTGGGTTCATCGCCGGTGGTTTACTATGGGATCATGGATCCCTTAATGCTCGAGACTTATGCATGCCGCGAGGCACTTGCTTTGGCGGAAGACCTAGGGGAGCAGAAGATCTGTGTGGCCTCAGACTGCCAGGAGGCGGTGAATGACATAAACAGGGGAACAGGAGGCCCCAATGCTGCGTTGGTACATGAAATTATGAATCACTGTAATAGTTTTATTTCGTGCTCTTTTGTTTTCGAGCGTAGAAACTTCAATTTTGAAGCTCATAATCTCGCCAAGTTTGCTTGTAACCTAGAGATAGGTAGATATGTTTGGTTGGGCACCCCCCATGACCCAAACCTTGTACATATGACAATTCCCCTTGAATAAATAAATCAGGCGAGATTTCTCAAAAAAAAAAAACCTCTCTCCTTCTGCCCAGGTGTGGACATAAAAACCGAGGAACCGAAGACCGAACCAAAGCCGAAACCGAAAAAACCAAATTTTCGGGTTTTAGTAGTGTTGATGAAAAAATCGGTTTTTACTTTTGTTAACTGAACTGACTTTGATCGATTCGGTTTTACACTGGTAACCGAACAAAAAAACCAAACCTGCAAGCACTACAGCGCTAAAAGGACGCGCACGTTGGTAAAAGGTGTTTCTCCTGTGCGCATGTCGCTAAATGGAGGCAATTCCTATTTGACGCGCGCGGGCGGCAAGCTGTCGAGGAAACGCTCGCTTCTTTTTCGTTCTCTGATGTTTCTTTCGTTAGTTTTTTTCTTCCACGTTTGGTTTTCCCTCTTGTTTTTTTCTTTTGGTTTTGTTCCGGTTTTCTTCTTCTAGGTTTGTTTACGTTTCTTCTGGTTTGGTTTTCTCCTGTTTCTCTTCTGGTTTTTGGTTTTTGGTTTTTGTCCTGTTTTCCTCTTTTGGTTTTGGTTTTTCTCTTTTAGTTTTGTTTTTTCAACAAATATACAAATGTTCACTATGTTTCTTAATTTTGTTCACTGTATATTACACAAATGTTCAGTGCGTATCCAAAAATTGTTCAGCGCGTATATTCATTTTTTCAATAATGTTCATCGTATGGAATTGCCCTCCGAAGATAAATGTTCAATGTGTATTTTAAATTGTTCAGGTTATATGACAAAAATGTTAAATATGTATTTTCAAATTGTTCAGCATATATCACAAAAAAGGTTCAATGGGTATTTGAGAAATTTTCATCGTATATTACGAAAATGTTCAACGTATATCAAAAAATGTTCAATGGTCAATTTTTTTATTTTTGGATCAGTAAGTACATATAGTTCTTAATTAGTCACGCAGCGTTTTGATTACAATGACGCAGCAGCTCGAGTGGTAAGGAACGCTAACTCTCTATCGTTGGATTGGGAGTTCGATTCCTACGTACAGCATTGTTTTTCGGGATTTTTGGCACTGGCTCGCTGTAACGCCAAGAACGGGCCGGCCCATCCAATCGCGTCCTGCGCGAATGCTCCTCTACCAAGTGCGTGCGTGCGGCAGGAATATCTTTTTGGGCTTTTAATGTGGCACTGCACGGCCCATATTGTCTTCCTGTACGCGGGAAACTAGCAGGGTGTGGTGTCGTCGTGGGTTTAGCCCCACCTCGGCTGGCTACGTGAAGGAACAGATGGAGGTCGGCTATATAAAAGCCTTGGTTGCCACAGGTATGCCAAGTGTGCACGACGTTGCGGCAATACTTCGGTATGTACGGTAGAAATCGAATACCAAAATCGAATTATCAGTTGACTGAAGTTTCGGTTTTCTAGTTTTTTGACCCATTTTCGGTTATCATTTTGTCTAACCGAAATTTAGAAAATACCGAAATATATTAAGCGCACTTTCGGTTTCTACCGAATGCCCAGGCCTACTAGAGATGGTGTGGCTGCCGGCGGAGGTGGAGGTCGGCGCTCCTCGCGTATTCGAGGAGGTGGAGGACGGCGTTGCGGCTACAGCGCCGCCGACGAGAGGCCCGCAGGTTTGTTTCTTGGAATCTTTGGTTATAATCTTTTCACATCCCAGCCGGTAGATGCACAAGATCAAGAAGCGCATCTCAGAACCTTAATAGATACACGGACAATCTCTTGGTAGTTCTTTTTTAATCAAACCAAGTGATGGTCCAGATTAGATATATAGTATTATTTCTTTCAGCATGAATATATGGCTTGGTAGGGAAGAACTTGGGTACTTGTACTTCTAAGTTGCTACAGGCGAGTCCACAACACCGAAGCATGGCAACACAAAAGAACATTGTCGTTGGAGTCGGTCTCCACCCGCTGCTCGCCCTTGAGAGTCCGGGATGAAAAAGCCCCCGCCGCCATTGTCAGTCGCCACCACCTGCGGCAACATTGTTGCCGTAATGTTCATCTTTAGAGGCCGGTCCTCCCTACGACCCATCGCATGTTGCTGGAGTCGGTCTCCTTTCGTGCTCTTCCCAAAAAATTGTTTACAGTCATGCAAACACAGCCTAGAATTAAGGTGCGGTTGGGCATTCTCACTAGCATTACCTTATTTCGCACACGATACATCATAGAAACCCATATATAGTAATGCAATAATAAGGATGTTCTGTTGGAGGTTTTTGCTTAGCATCACCTCAATAATGACCTCCTTAGCGCTATAGAGTTGTGACGCTATTGCAGCCAGAGGGCGGCGCTTGGAGCTCTCTTCTTGCGGTATACCCTCTAACCCAACTTCATGGAAAACTGGCCCTTCCATCCAGTAGACAGGACAATATATCCTTCCACCCATTAGACAGTGTTGTAAGCTAATAAAGTTTTCGTCTTTGATTCTCCAACATAGGCTTCAATTTTTAGGATTCACTTCTGCTGAATAAAGAATTTATCATGTAGTATTTCATTGGTCAAATTACTTTATGGTCTTGTTCACAAATGGAATTGCAGCGCACGTCGACGACGTTGATCCGTGCACTTCGGCGAGTTCAGCCTCGGGTGTTGCAGAGGCAGGTTCAAGCTCTACACCGTTGGACATCGGGTGGACTCAAGTTCCTACGACGGTTGGTGAGGTGGTTACTACCCCTGCCTCGCAAGCACAGCTGGCGGGGCATCATGGGAGATCCCATGGCTCAGCATGCCTGCAGTGAGTCCCATTTCCTCCCATCTTTCTTTTTTCTTCAACGTATTTACTCCCATCTTTGATAAGATAACAAGTGTTTCAATTGAAGAAAATACATAACGATTAGTATAGTATAATTGTCATCACTCACCCCACTGGGCACGTCATAAGTCCCTGGACCCGTCCCCACTCAAGCCCCACAACAGTATACGCAGGAGTAAACAAAAAGCATGCAAGAAAAGAAGGCTAATTATTCACCTACTACCTCTGGACTTGGGCATACACACGAGCAACAAAAAGCCCGCAATAAAAGAAGGCTAAAAAGTTCCTGCTATCTCTGAACTGTGGCGTATATTGCTCATTACAGAAAACTTGCTTGATGTTCTTGTGTGCGTACCCTCCCCTAGTTAGACCATTTGATCTTTGCATGTTATTGTCCTATGGAACCTTATGTTTCACTTATGTTTCTCAAATCCCTTGCAAACAAAATCATGTGCTGGCAAATTCCTCGACCCCATCTTGCCCAATATTTTGCACCTGGCAGCTGCAAAAATAACACAAAAAGGTTGACCGTATCAGGCTTTTTAAAGACAATTTGATAATGGGAAATACTAGATGGTTGTAAAAAACCAAAAAAGGTGCATACACAGGATTCGGTTTTGAAGGCAAACTAAAACCTATAAGTAGGCAAAAGAATTACACTAGTATTGGGCGAAAAAATTAAAATGTTGCATACACAAGATTCTGTTTGTAGGCAAATTAAAACCCAGAATTAGGCAAAAAATTGACACTAGTATTGGGCTGAAAAGAAAGATGTAGATTAACTGTTTTCATCTGGTAGTTATGTTTTTTTGGTGGGAAGAAACAATGAAGGGACAGTTTCAAAAAGTTGCTTTCATATGTGTGAGTTGAGGGGTTCACGGCGGAGGAAACGGCTGGACTGCTAGCACACCAAAAATAAGGAAATAACACAAAAAACTTAACTATCAGGCTTTTGAGGGAAATTTAGATAACCTAAAGTGGGCGGATGTAAAAAGAACACAAAGGATGCATACACATGATTCAGTGTGACTGTGAATTAAATCATGGAAGTAGGCAAGAAATTGACACTAGTATTTGGCTAAAAAAAATACAAGGTTGCATGCGCAGAGTTCAGTTCATACGCAAATAAAACCTCGAAGTAGGCAAAAATATTTGACACTAGTATTGGCCCAAAAACACACAAGGTTGTATACAGAAGTTCAGTTATATAGGCATATTGAAACCTGAAAGTAGGCAAAAAGGTTTGACACTAGTATTATGCTCGAATAACACAAGGATTGCATACACATGACTCTGTTTGTAGGCAAATTAAAAACTGGAGGTAGGCAAAAACGTTGACACTAGTATTATGCTCAAATAACAAAAGGTTGCATACAGAGGATTCGGTTTGTAGGCAGATTAAACGCTGAAAGTAGGCGAATAAAGCACAATGTTTCATACACAGGTTCAACTAGAAGGGAACGCGCGCTTCGCTGTGCCATTTTTTGCTGGCCTCGCAATAATGAAAGGTTCTTAAAAATTGTTCTCCTTCTATGATCTATGCAACCTGATGTGTATAACACATATTTTTTAAATACTTTGAGAGTCAACTAAAAAACTGAGGGATCAAAGATCAAGTGTACTACGTGCTTTATATCGACGGCGCAGTTTCACAATTGTCCTACACTTAAATGAATATGTACTCAAGCCAAATTTATTGCTTGCTGAGGATCAGACATTTCAGACTCAAAATTTCCACCATTCTCTTTCTGTCGCAAAGAACCCAAACATATGTGAATAGTGTAAAACTAATTATTATTTTCCATGCGGCAAAATCCATTAATTTCATAGATTAAATATGGCTAAGATCAAATTTTCCTAAAACATATGCACCAGATCAGGTTCAGCAAAAAACAACCATCGATACATCACCCAGGCTGTCCACTGCATCGATGCTGGCTATGTCAATCGCCATCCACTGCCCTCCTTGTCGCTTGTCATGGTCACCTTAAGGCTCTAGCAATGAAACCAACAACGATGAAAGGCATTTCCAAGTAATTTGACAGTGAAAAAAATTACAGATAAATTTTCCCTCTATCTACTCTCTGTCAGTCGCGTTCCAGTAATTATCATCTAACCAGCAGCGACATCATGCTAAAAACGAATTTCAATATCTACAATGCAAGGGTCATTGCTATTCAGACCACCATAATGGGAAAGTGCACCATGTCTGCCAAACTCTGTTGCCTTTACTGTGCTTCCTTCAATCACATAAAAAGCTGGTAGAAAAAACCCCTAACGAAATAGCAAGCTGTGAAACAAAAGGAAAAAAAAAGTGGACCATACAGAATAGTTTAGTTGATAGGTACTCCCCCTGTCCAAAAATAAGTGTCTCAGACTTAGTACAACTTCGTACTCGGAGGGAGTAACAAAGAGCACAATATACTATTTTGAAGTGAGTAAAACAATTTTACAACGAAAATAGGCGTCCCCAGAAGGAACCTCTCCCGGTATGCATGGATGTTCTCCGATATGGTCACTAACAACCTGATGTGTATATTAGTACATACTACATACAAAGGAGAACAATGATGCTATCAAGCAAAAGGAATTGGAAACTTCAAAAGCAAATGATGGAATCATGCTTGCATAATTGGCCTACTTCAGCACTATAAGTGGTATTATTGGCCCCCAACCAAGATCATAGCAGTACTTAGAATAGAAATTTTGATGTATATGTGCAAACACAAATACAGAAAATTAGGTTACTTCCGGATAACTACTCTTTCAGCATACAAACTGAGAAATCTGAGAGTTTTTCAGAATACATGCAAAATAGTAGCAGTGAAATAACATGACATAGTGAAACATAAATTGATCATCACCAAATTTAAGAAGGCTACCATAGCAGAGAACAATTAAACAGGTTTTGCCAGAAACAATTATATGATGATGCAGAGCATAAACAATGTTTTGCCACTTAATTATCATTCTGTAGGTAAACAGCCGTGCGACCACTATGTTTGTCAAATTTGAGAACATATTTGATTACATCAAACAAACGACATCATCAAGTACGTACTTCATTTTGTGCTGAGCAGAGCTGCAGCTCAGTTCCTCGTTCCACACTAATAAAATTTGACAGTAATATAGATGTTGACATTGATTGATCACAAAAATATTTGTCCCTATCTTCACAGAAACCAAGAAGCTCATGCCTGAAATCCGATGGGAATTATTTAAAAAAACATGTGAATAATCCATGAAAATATCAAAGCACCAGCATCTTGGTTATTTCATATTCCTACATATATTGATCTCCATCATGCTATATAACTTGGGTTCTTTAAGGATGAGGTGCGGACTCATCAATTAGAATGAAGATAACCAAACGAATTGATTAGAGAAAGCCCTACGGTAGTCCAGCAAGGCAAGTAGCATGCAAGAGCTAGCCTTTTTTCAACACTAACTTGTGGAGATTAATAGAAAAGAGATGGGTACACTGGTAGCTACCAGAATTCAGCCAGATGCATGGCCGGTGCATCCTTACATCACGAAGACTAAAACTGCCGCCGTGCCGCCTGCACGTCGCCTCTGACCCCTTTATTCCCTACCCTACCTCGCTGCCGGCTTGCCCCGCCAACGATCTGCTCATCCCCGACACCATCGGCCGTCACCCCGCTGTCAATCGCCGCCAATCCCCTCCGGCCGTCATGGATGGAGCTCGGAGTCATGCCTCGTCCGTGACGGAGGAGACCAGTTAGATGGCGCTGGATCACGGCGAGCGCGTCGATGCTATCTATGGCAGGTGCAGGGCGTCCATGGCGGGCGCGACGGCTAACACGGTTCTCTCCCAGTCTCCCACCTCTGCTACTCACGGCCCCCTCCTTCAGCAGCTGACGGCGGCCCGACATGGCACGGCACGGCACGGCGAGCTGACTGGTGCTCATGCCCGAATCTGGGCAGCCCCGAGCTCCACCACTGATCTGGTCGGTTCCCATGCCTAGATATGAGAGAAGGCGGAGGCAAAAGCTGTGGAGGGGCGCCAGCGTATGCCCTACCACCGCTTGACAGTTCAATGACATGCGGGGCCAGACGCCAACCTATCTTCGCCACCAGGCCCAGCTGACAGAAGCGGACGACTCGGTCAAAATTGGAAGGCACAGGCCGACCGAACCCGAATCGCTCCTCGGTAATTTTGCCCCAGGGAGCTTAGTGATATAGGAGATTATATAGGCAAATTAAAACCTTGAAGTAGGAAAAAAGTTTGAAAATAATAGGATTGGGCTCAAACACACACAAGGTTGCACACACTGGTCCGGTTCATAAGCAAATTAAAAACTGGAGGTAGGCAAAAAGGTTGACACTAGTATTATGCTCGAATAACACAAGGTAGCATACAGAGGATTCGGTTTGTAGGCAAATTAAACCCTGGAAGTAGGTGAAAAACACAATGTTTCATCCACAGGTTCAGTTATATAGGCAAATTAGCACCTGGAAGTAGGCAAAAAAGATCGACAATAGTATTGGGCTAGGAAACACGCGAGGTTGCACACACTGGCCGGGTTCATAGGCAAACTAAAAACTGAAGGTAGGCAAAAAAATTCACACTAGCACTGAAAAGATGTTATATGCTGGACAGAAAAGGGGAATGGGAATTACCTCTTGCTTATTCTTCCTCCCTGACCTAGGCACGACCAATGATTAGTAGTTGCTCGACGCCTACCCCGTCGCCTACCCCGTCCGCATTGCCTTGTCCAGCGTTGCCTGGTAGACCTTGTTCTACATACTATAAAAAGTAAGAAAACAAAAAAGATAAGCTACCATGTATAAAAAGTACATGCAGCATTTTGGGCCATTTCACATTTCAAACATACAAACATGCCTAATAAGAAACCTGGGAATAGATGAACTAGTTGCAAGGCTAGCTAACTATAGGACGGCATACAAAACACGAAAAGATGTATATAACCATTCAAATCTAATCTATGTGTGCATAGCTAGCTATAGGACGGCATACACATCTGCATCTCTCTTTAAATGGAATGCATATTACTGACTGTCTAAATCCTCCACAAAGGTTATCGCAGCTTTTAAGAGTGATTCTGAAAAGACAGCAGTAAAACTGTCCTTCACATTTCACATTTGCCATGGTATTTTTATCAAAATTGCCATCTTTTGTGTAATAAAAATTGCCGTGTATGTGAAATAACACAAAATTTTCATCAAAAGCATATTCAAAATTGATGCTTCAAATTTATGTTTACAGAAAAGTTATGCTTCAAATTCATCTTTTGGCTTCAAATTCATATTCAAAATTGATGCTTCAAATTTATGTTTACAGAAAAGTTAAATTGCCATGACAAAAAAAATTGCCATGAGCGAATAAAAGTTGACATCTATGTAGAAGTAAATTTGCCCTGGCAGTATAAGTAATTTGGCCATGGTAATTTATCATATAAGAAATTGCCATGAAAAGCAAATTCAGAGAACATGGTCAGTTTGACATGGCAAAAAATGATCTCTGGCAACTGAATAGCAATTTTCCTTGGTCTATGAAATTAATAGCAATATCATACCAAAATATTTGCCATGGCAACTATGCACTAAAAACAAAAGATGGTAGCTATACAAGATTGTGAAATTGCCATGTCAATTGATTATAATTTGCCATGGCAAACAATCTGCAATTCATAGTGAATTCCCCATGGTATATGAAATTAAGTGATACGTAAATCATGATAAATGTAGAAAAAAATGGTATGTATTATAGATCATTTGTCATGGCAATTTTAGAGATCTGTAATTAGAGGTCTAAATACATGGAAAAATTAGAGAACTTAACACTATCTCTGAAAAAGTGAATAGCAATTTGCCATGGTCTGAAAAAATTCATAGCAAAAACTTGGGAAATTTGCCATGGCAACTATTCACTAAACGAAAGATGGTAGCTACAGTTTGTTGATGTCAAAAAATTGATGATAATTTGCTCTATTGCTGCACAAGTACAAAAAGCAACAGTAATCAAACTAGACAATCAAAAAATACAAAAATCAACAGACTTTTAAACCATGATGCCAAATTTGTCTTTACACAAAAGTTGCCATGGCAAATCACATGAATTTGCCATCGTTTATGAGCATGGATAGAGATAAAATTGCCAAGGACTCTGCAAAGTACCAACTACACAGTGATCTGCATGATTTCACATGGTGTGCCTCTTCCTTGGACAATTATGGACCAAGGTATATGTTCATATGCTCTTAACAGTTCAACTCTACGGAAAGCTTCGTCGTATATAGAAGACCAAACAGACTACCACATATAACAAGATACATCTAATGCACTTCAGTACAAACCTCCAGTATTTTCGCACAAAGAAGACCATTTACTCGTCATCTTTTGGTTTGATAGCATATAGAAATTTGCTCAACATAATATAAAGAGGCAATTGATGCACCAACTGAACTTTCTCCAGACCAAATAAATATGAGAAAGGGACCAGAGTGAAAACAGGATTAAGGTAAAAACATTGTGGTGGCAGAATAGATATAGTGACCAGATAAATGATACAGTACAAGATAGTGCCGTAATTCATAATGTGGTATAAGAAATAACTCCAAAACACTGGTGTTATCGTCATCAGTGAGGCAAGCAGTGTTAATAAAATTAGCTCTTCGTGGTGCTGAAATAATAATTCTCGTGTATGCTTTGTTTCTGAAGAGTAATAACAGAGGATTCACAAACTAGGAGCCGATCTGCAACTAAAATGACTAAGACTCTGTAGAACTGATGGAAGTGTATAGCAATTTGAATGGGGGGAAGTGAAGTAGTACTAGTACCTGTTGGGAAGGGAGCCAACGCCGGCAGGGACCCTGTGCGTGCGTGCCGTGATGGTCGAGCTCGAACTCCCTCGACGCCGTGGGGAATGGCGGGTGGTGGCAAAGGGGAAACGATGGCGATATGCCTTGGGTGGCGTCCTCGTCGGTGGCTGCGTTCACCCGGAGTGCGGCGGCCTGGTGCTCGCCGCGGCGCACGAGGACCACGCGTAGAGAGGCGGCGCGGCGCTCGGCTCTCTTCCCGCGACGGCACCTCGAGCCGGTCGGCGAGGAGCTTGCAGAAGGAGGCTGGCCCGGAGCGCGGCGAAGGCTTGACGGTTAGCGTCGAGCGAAGACCTCGACGAGGGGAGGCGTCGCTCGGCCTCCTCCACGAGCGCACCTCCAGCGGTGGCGCCGACCAGAATCGCGGCGGCTCCAGGGCCATCGGGGCCGGCGCGCGATGCAGATCCGCGGAGCTGCAGAGAGCGGGCATGGAGGCGCCCGTGGCCGGTCGCGGGAGAGACGACCTCTCCGTTCGCTGGCTTCAAATCCCCGGCGGCGGCCGGAGGTGGGCGTCGGGCGTCCCTGCTCGGGGTCGTGGGCTGCCGCTCGGCCCGCCGTCCAGTGAGGAGACAGTGGGGGTCGTGGGGATGGGAAGCTTTCGCTGCTCCAAGATTCGTGCTAAAAATCCAATGGCCATGAACACGTTCGGGCGGGGAGCTTAAAAACCGGACGTTCGGAGTTTATCTTTTTCCTTGGTTTAAATTGTTTGTGTTTTTTCTTTTGTGAAACTAAATTGTTGCATCCTCGATTGTGTACCAGGCTCCTGCGTGCTGGTTGCATGCACGGTCTGCATCGAAGCAGCCCATCGGATGGAGTTCGAGAGCATCCACGGGCCGGGCACGTTTCCCTTCAGGGCCGCGTGTCCGAGGAAGCTCCGGAACATCTGCGGGAGGAGCATGTACTGGAGCTCCACCGCCAAAGCAGCGGAGGTCATATGGAGCCGGAGGTCGGGCGCGCGCTTCGAGCCCGTCCTGAGGCTGATCGCAGCAAGAGGCGGGATTCCAACCACCGACGCGCCTCCCCGGAGACACCTGATGCTTCCCATCTCCGGGTTCCGCCACTACGAGCTCTACGATCACTCCACCTCGACTTGGCGTCTCACCCGGGAGCAGGCGGCCCGGCTCATTTATGCGCACGGGCCGTGTCTCGTAGGGCTGTTCGTCACCAGTGACTACTATTCGGGTTGGTGGTCCGGCTCCGGCTGCGACGACGACGACGCGGACCCGTGTTGTACAGAGGGTTCTCCAAGGACCCGGTGCAGCGGAGAGAGCGGCAGCTGGTGGATCCATACGCGGGCAATCATGCCGCGGTGTGCTACATTTATGAGTTCGTCGGCGAGGAGCTTCACCTCAGGCTCCTAGACAACCAGGACTCGCACGGCCCCCGCCTATGGGTCGAGTACGAGGCGATTGATAGGATTGCCACTTTGAGGGTGGATCCGGTTGATCCCTCCAACTGGGCCTACTGAGCAGTGTGGCACGTATATGAATTAGCTCAGCTGTAAATGGCACCAAGCCTCTCATGTGTACATGTTGCTGCTTGTCTGTAATTGTTAAGGCTCCGTTTGGTAACAAAGTTTTTTCTAAGTATTCAGAAAATACTACAGTTTTTTAAAATACCACAGTTTTAATTCCTAAGAGCTGTTTGGTTGTTAGAGAAAACAGTGGTATTAAAACTACAGTATACTAAAAACCATAGTTTTTTCTCAGTCTAAAAAAAAGAACCCTCGACCTCTTTTTTTTAAAACTGAGCACGCGAAAGAACGCTGCATTGCTTGTCTTCTTCCTGCCTTTAAGCCACGGCCAGCGTGCAAAGGAGAGATCAACGCGAGTATGTTGATCTTCGTCCCCCTGCCTCCGCATGGCCGCATCGTTCCCGTTCCTGCTGCCCAGTGCCAGCCGAGAGGAACGAAAGGCCATTATAAACGGAGAGCGAAATTGTCTTGTTGCCCTGTCGTGAAGTTGGCCGGCACGCTGCCCTTGGTTAGCATAAGGGATCCAATCCAATACAACAGGGAAAGCTTGCAACAGGTTATGGACAGGACAAATGCCATCTTCAATCTAGTTGAGGACAAGCTTGAGTCCACGCGGAGCCGCTGGCAGCTCCGTGTCGTGTTCAACTGCCTCCTTCTAGCTTTGTGCATGGCAGTTCAGTACATGCGGCTGCTTGTTATGCATGGCCATTCAGTCATGCGGCTAGCTAGCTAGCACCGCCCGGGCGCATTGCAGCTGCTCAATACAGCTAGCTAGCTAGCTAATTTACGTTGTTGCATATAATCGCTTGCCAAGCAGGTCATTGTATTCTGAATACTCCAAAATACACTGGTATGTCAAAACTATAGTATTGTGTACCTACATGTTAAAATACTGTGGTTTTTCGTTACTTTGGTTTTTACAATACTTCGCTACCAAACATAGCCTAATCCTTTTTCTGCTGGTCTGTCCGCCATCTGGGCTGCTAAATTTGTTTGTGCTCTGCATCTTATGAGTCTGCTCTGTTCGTTCCAAAATGTAGTGTATTTCCTTTTAAAGTCAAAAAACATGTCTATGTTTGATCAACTTTGAGGAAAAATCTGTCTACACCCACCAAAACAGAATTAGTTTCATTAGATCCATCATGAAGTATCTTTTTATATTTTAGTATCTTCTTATGTTGATAGTTTATTTAGCAAATTGATCAACATAGATTTGTTTCACTTTGAAAAAACAAAATTTGTACTACATTATCAAACGGAGCAAGTACTCCTGCCGCCCTAAAATACTTGAAGTTCTAGTTATGTCCAAAGTCAAAGTTTTTTAAGCTTGACCCATTTTATAGGATTTTTTTAATATATACGACATGAAATATATATATCATCAAAATATATGTTATGATGAATCTAATGAAGCTAATTTGGTGTTGTAGATATTGTCATATTTTTGTACAAACTCAGTCAAATTTAATTTTTTTTTGACTTAGAACGAAACTAGAACTTACATGTATTTTGGAACAAAGGTAGTACAAACCAGACTTCGTTTCAAACTGTGAGCATGCTACCCACACATTTGAAAAGGTACTAGGTGTTGGGGCGCGCCTGTGGCGCGCCTCTTGAGGGGGAGCTAGGCGGTGCCTGGTTGTAGTCGACCCTTTAACACTCTTTCCTATTGTAGTTAGCGTTTGGAATGATTGCTTTAATTAACAAACTTAGCAACAGAAATAGAAATACCACTATGTCTCCCTCCATACTCTGCATACTCTTTGCAAAAATATTGCTGAAGAATTTTTGCGGAAATACCACTCTGTCTCCCTCCATAACAAACTTACCACAGTGAAAGGGCATTATGGATCTGAACATGAAACATCTGACTGAGAATAGTGCACTTTACATAAGCAATAACATAGATTTAGCGTCTTGAAAAGCATGTGATAAGAGGGCCAAAAGCAAACCATAGGTTATCACAGGATAGAGCATAATTAAGAGTATTTAGGGCTAGATTATATTAGATTATATTGACACAGTGGCTGCAGTGTCTTCGATGGTGCATCTAGAGGCAGTGCACGGTGAAAACCAGGCGGCGCTTTGAAGTGATCCTGAAACGAAATGCACAGACGTCTCATTCTCGAATGTTGGCGCAGCGCCGAAACTCAGACCAGTTGGTGGTTATAGTGGAGTGCGGCTAATCTGCACCCGGGCTCAGCTGCACCCGCGCTCACGGAAAAAATAAAAAAATACTAGAAAAATTCGAAAAATTTCAATTTTTTTTTTGGTAGATAATTTGATGCGTGAGGTTCGCTCCAAATTTCAACTCATTTGGACATTTGAGGAGCTCTGGGCAAAAAAGACAAAATCTGGGTCTGTAAAATAGTTTACTGTTCGGGAACTGTTTTGACCCGATTTGTCTTTTTTGCCCAGAACTGCTCAGATGTCCAAACGAGTTGAAATTTGAAGCGGACCCCACGCATCAAATTATCTACCACATACAAAAAAATTGGAATTTGTTGAATTTTTCTAGTATTTGTTTTGATTTTTTTCTGAGCGGGTGCAGCTGAGCCCGTGCTCAGATGCAGATTTTTGGTTATAGTGGCCCTCTTGTCGGAACTAACGTTAGAACACCAGTTTCCAAAGCTGAAATACAAAGTTAGTTTCAGAGAAACAACATATTTTAATATTAATAATATATCATGTAATTACTCATCCGTGTTTTCCATAAGAAAATACATTATCCTGCTAGAACAACCAAGCTGTGGCAGTAAGAAAACTACCCAGCAACACATATGCAGGAGGTGATTATCAAAACAAAAGAACTGATAAATTTAGCATCAATAAATGTAAAAAAAAATTGTTTTCAAATTCATAGTTTAACTCGAAAGAAAATAAAGATGGGCCAGAAATTAACATATGTTAAACTGGTGCTGCCAACAGTTCTAGTTAATCGCTAATCATCAATCTAATCTAATTTCACTGCATACTCTGTAGCACAGAAAGCATACTGCTGAAGTGACAACAAATCCATATCTCCAAATATGACAACTCTTTGCAAAAATTCTTCTCCAAGATAAGGAGGAGCATCAAATAATAAACATAGATCCATGCGGGTAATATAAAATGCATAGGTCCAACAAATCTATTAATCCATCTAGCTAGAGGCCTAGAACTGCATATACATGTTCCAAATCAGTGAAATAGCAAGGTCCAAAACACAAAATCAGATCCATGACTATGTATGTGTGGGCTCCAGCCACAAATATGTTGGAAAAAATATGAAGCATCGCCCGGAACCAGTGTAAAAATTCAGAGATGTTCATGGCATTATAGAAAAAGGATAAACGGCCTTCCTTTGCCAAACCAAGGCTTGCTGATCAAATTCTCTATGTTCTGCTGCATCAGGGTAGAAATGAAGGAGAAGAGACACGAGAGAACAAATCGCTCAATTCATCAGACCACAAAAAAGGTTCTTCAGGAATATATATGTTTAGAAAAGCACATACCACTCTGTCTCCCTCCGAAAGCCGCCACGAGTAGCACCACAATGCACGTCCAGAGCAGCACGGTGGTACCACCCATAGGCTAACCCATGCTGCCGGCCACGCCTTCACGGCCTTCACGACAGCGCCCATCTGATTTGTAGCACCTCACGGGGAAGTTCTGCAGAATAATAAAATAAACTACATTCTTCGACATTATATTTATGTGTACTTGATGTAGACTACAATAATACATGGCTCTTCTAATTGGTAAATCTGCTTGGATTATGTAAACATCAACTAGATTGGTGCACAACACTATACTTGTAACATATGCATCAACTTTGATTATCTAATATGCACCAGATCATACACCCTATATATCTTTCTTTAGAAGAAAGATTCCCATCACCATCAGATCCATTTTTACTTCCCTCACACCTTTCAAGCCCTTGACATTAACCTGAATTCATGCAAAGCGAGAAAAATCAAATCCAGGGACATCATTAGTTGTCACACTTAGAAGTGGGATAAATCATGGGATGACAAATGAAATAGAACAAACCTGTATAATCATACTATTCTTGCCATGCGAATCAGGCAAATACTTGAAGCAGTTTAGGTGTACAAATCACCTTGGCAGCTCGCTTGTCTCAAGCAAACCATGTGTCAACAATTCAAAATCAATAGGCTTCAATTGTCCTTGATTAAAACTGAGGTTGAAGAGTTAATATATCTCACAGTCATGGATGAAATCATCAAGATAGCAAATTACTCTTATTGACTACTGATGATGTTGCGGTATGGGTATTTAATTACCATTCTCCTCTGAAGGTATCTTTAAAAAGAGGAGCAAAGCCGCCAAAAAGCCCAAAATTCGCGAACTTTGGCATCACCTTTAAAGTAAAACAATGCAAATTATCATACATGTATGAAAGTGCAGCAACAATTCAATTAATGAGCAATACTTGCCGGAATTGCAGAAAACCAAACATATCAAAAACCTCTCTGTTAATACGGAGATCAATCTGCGTTTTTTCTTCCATCTTTTTACTTTCTTCATCAACTCCTTAAATGCCTGGAATAATCTGTGAGTTAATAAATCGCATTTGGTAACCATTCCATACAACTCTTTAAGGCGATACCTTCGGTTACAAAAGTGCTTGCATACGATTGATATTCAATAACAAGACATTAACACATAATTAGAATACTCGCCTGAACAACTTCAGTTAATAATGATCTACTATAAGATAGTTAAAGAGTAACAGAATGGTGAGATACTACATGATAAGAAGCAGCAGGTCTGAAGCATTTCAGTGTTCAATGAAGCTTATAATTATATGTCTCACTAGTATCCCTTGCAATAAACTTAATGTGTTTTTTTTGTTAAATTGGTTGTAAGTTGTAACATTACAATAAGCTTCAGACTTGAGCTTGAGTCAACAGGGCGTAAACTGCAATGCCATGCCACTACTGCTAAGCATTTGTGCATCCCCTTCAAATGATTGATGGTTAGACAACTGAATTCATTTTGACATGTAGAGTAACTTGCAGAGAATTGTATTTGCCCCTTACAAATATGTTTATCCAAGGAAAAAACACAAATGTGGAAAAAGGCAGGAACTTACATCGTGGCTCCTAGAAAATTCAGAGGCCCATCCAAAACGTGCAGGTTCCTCGGCCAACTCTTGGATAGCTGCAAGGAGGCGGCGTTCCTCATTTCTGTCTTTCCTATCAAGAACTTGCTCCTGTCGTACATTGGCATAAAGAAAGAGAGTTATATTAGGGAACATGAATCCTGTAGTATATTAAGGGACAAGGAGAAGGACAATTACAAGGTAGGAAAATATGAAGCTCCTGTAGAAACACTCCCCATCTCCTTCCACTGGCCTAGATTCTAAATAGCGATCATTAAGGCTGATTGCATTCACAGCATATATTTTGTTGCGAAAAAGTGCAACTATTTGTTCAAGATAATGATTTAAGGCTTGCCCATAGGGAATTGCTTGCACCGCACAATCAGATAAGAGAATTCAGTTTATGATGATTAGAACAAGGAAATAACATATCTAAAGCCTGATAGAAACTTTGTTTTCAACAACAGATCTAAAATGTGATCCAAATTTTGTTTTGCTTCTACTTTTCTGGTTTGTATGTTCTCAGGAAATGGTTGGAACTGCTAATAAATGTAAGAGACCCTTCATTGACACTGATTGGTTGTTGTTGAGTATAAAATAGAAAAATATGTGCAGTGTTTCATACACTCAAGTCTACTGGTTCCATCACATTGCAAGGGTAGTATACTATTAAGCATTCAGACAAGAAAGTAAGAAGCATGTTCCACGAAATCAGTTACTTGTACAGTAATCATGAATGCCCACAGTTCCATCTGACCTGGGATTTTGATCCCGACATTTCATGGCTCAGTTTTCTACCACTTCACGGGGCTTGGCATCGTAGAGCTCACTTGAAGGGAAACTAAAAGGTACATAAGACATATATTAGTATTTCATTATTATTTGGTGCATTCAAGTGCTCCCCCTTCCATATCTATGCAATGGTGTTTTCGATCACATCCATTGATCAAAGAGCAATATCCCTGTGACAAATGTTTTGCACATTTCACCATTAGCTGAAGAAAAGTTGAATGGAAGAAAACATAAGATGGCTTTTCATTCTATTTGAAAAGATAGAATAAATATAATTTACAAATTCACAGTTCTATATCTGATGAAAAAGAAGCCTCGGTTTTAAGAGCAAATAATCAACCAATTTGTCTCATTTTAGGAGGATCTCAAAATACATCTCACAGCAGTTCAAACTATTACAGCTAACCGTCCAATCTAAAAAACACATAAATATAAGTAAGTGCATACACATTAAGTAGAACAAAGGATAATACTATATTAGTTGCTGTATTTTAGAACAAATAAAAATATATATTATTTGCTGTAGCTTAGACATGTCATAATGCGGCTTCTTTTATAGTCCTTACGACAAAGTCAAACTATTTTAAGGAATGATTAATTGATCTATTTCTTGTCTAATTCGAGCAAGGCTCGAGTTATTCTATTTCTTGCAAAGCAAAGAAAACTGATACGTATACACATGATATTCCTATAAGAATGTGCCAAAAATATTGAGAATTAATATCAAGTATGAAAAAAGCATGAACACCAGATTTAGTAGGGTGCGGGGAGACAAGGTTAACCTATAACTCACCAATCACTTGATAGCCAGATTAGAGAGGAGGGTGAAACACATAAATATGAAAGCAATGCATTTGCTGCTCGAAAAGATGATGATGGCCCTCTTCTGTTAGGTAAAAGCATAACAATCAACAACCCCAAACAAACTCTAGCCTGCCAATCACATGGTCAGCACCTAACACAAACACAAACCATTAATCAAGAAAAAGGAGTGGAAGCGATGCTTATTATCATATTATATATGATTCCTCAAAAAATCATATATAAGAAATAATTTGCAAATCACCTGTATCACCAGCTTGTAATTGTAAGGACTATATGCATGGCGTAACACCCTCCAAGACATACATTTTGATGTTATTATTTGGATAGAATATGGACTGAAAATGCCATTCTTTGCGTTTTGCATCTTGAATTGTCAAGGGACGACCTTCTGGCTGAGAGATTGGTGGAAAATAGTCCTACATAGAGTACCTTAATGTCACACCCTGCATTTTGTAACATTTCATTTGCATTAATAAAGCATGAAAAAATTTGGACCAAAAAAAAAACTTTTGCATTATTTGGCCTCTTTATTTTGGAGTTGGTTTTTCTCTCTGTGATTTTCAAGTGCTCTTCAAAGTCAACACAACTCCACCTTGTATACTTCATCTCCTTGCCCTAAACTTCTGCCCAATGATCATGCCATGTGTATAGAGAAATATAGTATTTTCTTGCAAAAATAATTTGGCCAAAAAGTATTTTCTAAAATTAGTTTTTCCAAAAACCCCTGAATTGAGGATTACACTGCATGTGCTAGATTTGGGGTGTGAAAAATCTTTCAAAAGGTATATTTGAATCCTATTAGATGTAGGACTCCCATAAACACAAAAATATGATTTTAAAAGCTATTTTCCTATTTTATTTAAAAGCTTTTTCTTAAGGCCAGAAATGGTCTTTAATAGGGAAAAATTATTTTATTGTTTCAAAAATATTTGACAAAAATCAGGGAAACTCAGTGGACATATATTTTCCATATATAATAGTTTCAACATATGGTCATGATCAAAATATTGGACAAAACCTCCCAAAACCATTTCTGCCCATTTCAAGGATTTGAAATATTTCTACAGGAAATATTTTCATAAAAATCCAAGAAAAATCCAGAAAGTCACAAGTGCATATTGTGATCACCTTGCAAAGCCTCATATAAATTAAGTCATTTTGGTTCACCAAAATGCCCCAAAACCCTCTCTGACCAGAATCATATTTGAACAAGTTTGTACTACCAACTTTCTCCCCTTAACCCCAACTTTTGTGAGAATGTTCACATGACCAAATGAGGCCACTACACCAAGTAGTGCATCAAGGAGAAGTGTTATGCTCAACTAGATCTACACAAGTCTATTTCTGCTCATTTCTAGGGTTTACAAAAGTTGCATTGGCAACTTTGCCCAAATAAGCTCCAAATTGGTGGAGGGACCTAATTATATGTTTCATTTCACCCTGAGGAGTATCATGGCATTTGGAAATCATTTGCTTGCTAAAACCTTTGTCAAACACCTTCTGCCACTTTTCAAAAATCCCCATTTTGACCATTAAAACTATTTTCCTTGAGCTCAACTTTTTACCACAGCTCCTCCTAGACCCCTTTCACCTCCAGTAACAATGGCAAGTCCACAGCTCAATTATTGGATGGGTAAAACCCCACTTTATCTCTCTGGACAGCCCCTTCCTCTCTCTTCCGGAAGGGGCCAGCTCAATTATTGGATGGGTAAAATCCTCACCTCTCTCCTCACCCCAGCGGCCATCCAGAGCATCCAATGCCTCCCCCTACTTCTTCACTCCACCCTTGAGCTACTGGACACGGTTGGCCGCGCCCACAAGGCATAGAAAATGCCATGCCGGCCATTTGGGCGCTCTGGAGAGTGCTACAGTGCGTTCCCGTACTATAGCCGCCCTCTGCCCGACGCCTCCGACCACCTCGGGCCTCCCCCGCGCGCCTGCCGATGCGCCTCGGCGTCCGCAACACGCTACGCGGTCATCCCCCTCCTCTTTCCTCCTCCCCGCGCCTCCGCGCTAGCAAACAAAGGCCGCCCGAGCGCGCCAATGGCGCGGCTCACACGCGCGCGCCTCTGACCTCTCCCCACTCCCTCTCTCTATCTCACCTGACATAGTCGATGTCCAGGAACACCCCAGACACTACGCCCTCTTCCCCCGAGCCCTGCAGCGACGAGCAGGAGCCCACCGGCGCACGAGTCCACGGTACCCCGTCGTTCGCCTATTTAAAGGCCTCCCCGAGCCCTCCTCTCCTCACCACTCGCTCTCTGCACCACCAAACCCTCCCCCTGCACCCCCAGTTCCTCTCCAGAGCCGCCCGAGCTCGAGATCGAGCTCGAGCTCTGCCGCTTCGGCTCGCCGGAGTTCGCGAGGTATAGGCCTCCCCCGCTCCTCCTCTGCCCCGATCTGAAACCGCCTCCTCCCACTGATCATTTCCCCTCTCTTCCCCGCCTCGTTTGCAGCCGGAGTCGACCGGAACGGCCACCACCCGAAGCTCCTCCGCCGCAAGACCTCGTCGCCGGTGAACCAGGCCACCCCGGCGGCCAACTCCACCTCCATCCGAACGGCGGATCCTCCCTGAGCATAACGGTACCACCCAAGCACCCTCCAGGTGCCTCAGATCGCCGCCCGGCGAAGCTTCGCCGTCGCCTCTGTACAGAGGTAGACGACGACGGCCGTGGCCCCTGTCCGTCAGCCTCACGCCCTGACTGGTGGGACCCACCCGTCAGGTTTAAAACGCACGCGCGCGAGTACTGGTTCACTGCATCGGCTGAAGGCGTATTTTGCCTTTACGCCTTCGACGTGGCAGCCTCGCGTGGGCTGAAACCCATCTGGGCCTGCTGCACTGTGGTCCTTCTGGCCCAGTTGCACAGTGCTGCTTCTCCTTTTTCTTTTCTGTCTGTTTTATAAAAATTCCACAGGATACAATATTTATCCAAATGAAATAATTCCAGTTCCTAAATTCTTGTAAAAATCCCACCTATTTAATGGTGCAACTTTCATTCAAATCCAACAACCTTTTCTTCACTGTAAATATTTAAATGTGATTTTAAGCATTTAAATATACCTTTGTAAATCCATTCCTCCTATTCTGCTACTCCAAATCCAAAACTAGGAATTTTTCCCTTCTTAGTTTTCAACCTAGTATTTAATAAAAATGAGCTGACATTTTTCTAAGCACTTTGGTTTTTCTGTTTTATTATTTCCTTATTTTCTCGTTATTATTTTGCGACGATAGATTGCGTTGCTGACGAAGGAGTTGGACCAGAAGACTTTGAAGACCCTGAAGACTTTGTTGAGCCAGGCAAGCAGCCCTTTGACCATGTCTATGAAACCCTTTTTATGCATACCATATAGCACTTTTATTGCTTGCATCGGAGTCATGATATTGTGGTGACCACATGGGGTGGCTTGCCACCGTTACTTCCTCATTGATACTTGCATTGTGCATGACCCTACCTTCTTATGAGGGTTATGCCGGTGGGAGTAGATAGGATGCTAAAGTAGTGCTACGCAAAAAGGGACGGGTATATGCATGGTGAAGGAGACAAAGTATTTTCAAAGGACTTTTCGAAAACCCTGTCGGGTGCCACTTATGCCCGAGGGAGATGATGAGATGGGTAACCACTTGATGACGAAGTGGTGTACCGAGGCAAGTGTGTGTGTTGTTTTCAAACGGATTGGTTTAAGTTGCGACGGTTATTCCAACCTTACATGTGCAACCACTCTACCCTTATATGGGAAAGGGCATTATTGATTACCTAGGCTGATACTAGCTTGGAGCCTGCATTACTAGTGACGGGGGAGAGTTGGTGCTCTCTCTCGGGACGGGGTCGTGCCAGGTAGGGCGGCCATGACTATCTTTACAGGGCACCGGATACACCGTTGTGTCCCCTCTCGGATGTTACGATCTCGAATGAGTCTCGTATGATGTACATCGTGAGGATACGGAATAACGAGTGGACTCCTTGTTAGTGTCGTCTAGGGAAAGATAGTGATCAGGTGCTTACCCTGGGTGCTTGAGGTATCGCGGGTCGTGGATGACACGGAAGTTCCCCGGATCTTGTGGGTAAAGTGTGCTACCTCTACAGAGTGTAAAACTATTCAAATAGCCGTGTCCACGGTCAAGGACAGTTGGGTAACCGCTCTTGGGCTACGTCCACATGTTTACAAACCAGTGTGTGGGTTTGGATAAGTGGGAAGATCTACTTGGGTCAAGTCAAAGGACTTGACATGATTGAGTTGGGTTGATGCCCACTCTATTTATGTTGATATCTGTAACCTGTCCTCATGGTTACTTGAATTCTCCTGATGCATGTCTTACAAGTTGTTGAACATATTATTGCACTCAAAACTAGGTTTCTGCAAAAATTTACCTATATCATGCATTGCTATATCTGGAACCAAAACATGGGTTGCTTGCGAGTACATTCAAAGTACTCATTGGCTTGCCACTGGTTATTTAATTGGACAGGCATGGAAGAACTAGAGTTCGAAGAAGAGTTCTTTGGAGACGAACATGCGAACTAGGACGTTTCTCAGTCAGAATGCATGTAGGGTTAAGGCAGATGGCATGGGTTCTACTTATCGTTGAAGATTTCCACTGCTTGTGTTTTATTTGATGTTCAGCCCTTAAGGCTTTATCAATGTAAGATTTGACCATAATGCTCATAATGTGTGTAAGACGGTATGTATGGATGTAAGACTCTTGTTATTCAGCTTCTGTGTATTCAGTGAGCATTGATCTCTGGGATCACTGTACACGTGCATTCGGTGATCACGACTTATGAGTCGGGGTCCCCACAGAGCTGGTATCAGAGCCATCCTGACTATAGGAAGCCTTAGTTAGCATGGACGTTAGTTAGCTTGAGACCATCTAAACTTCTCTTCTTTTCTAAGCTTACCCAACCCAAGATATATTCCCTTATTGACCTCTCCCATTTAACCTTTGTAGATGGCTGCCGTACCCGAAGACTTCCTGACCACCGGATTTCCCATGCTTCTCGAGGATAGCCTCAAGAAGTGCCAGTTTCACCGAGCCCCCATTTTCACCTACCATGAGCGTTGGATCAATGACACCGAGACAGAGTATCATGTGGAAGTGATCGTGAAGGCTAATGACTCTCCAACCAGTTGGTTCTTTGAGGGACCCCAGATGGCAACACTGGTTCTTGCCGTCGAGACGGCAACCCTCAAGGCACTCACCCGCCTCCGAGACCTTCTTCCAGAGATGGCAGACGAGTTGGCAACCCGCTTCTTGCCTTATCGGAAGGAAGGTGAGGATGAGAGCAGCGCACCAGCTCCACCATTGGAGGAAGGACTTCCACTCCGATTCCAGACCTACTTCAGCCTTTGTGCCGATAGCTTGGCACAACACTTGGCCTCGGAATCAATGGAGCTCCGAAAGGAACTTCATGAGACCAAGGCACTTCTACGCCAAGCACAAGGGAAGACGGATAGGATCAAGAAGGAAGGTGCTCCCCCTGGACAGCCCGCAATCGCGTACCGAGGCGGAAGACCCCCAAGGGATGGAGAACCACCACAGCAACACCGCATGAGCGCAAAGGAATACAGCAAGCTCTTCGCACCACCGGCAAAGCAACACCGTGTTGAGCTCCTCCACTCCCCCACCCCTTCAAGTGAAGAGGAAAGTCAGGATAATGATGATGAGGAGGAAGACCCAGAAGAGCCAGACTACGCGACCGAGCATTCCACCACTTAGGCATCATTCACAACCCGGATATGCCCGTTAGTAACCCCTACGGTAGGATAGGTCGTGTACCCCTATGCGAAGTTGAGTCCTTGTAATGGTTCATATGAAACCATGTAGTGTTGTGTTTGCTTTTGATGTGTTTGATGGACGTCGTGCTTTCCTTCGGGAACTTGTAAGCGACTACATCACCCATTTGGACTTTAATGAATGTGTTTGGCCTTTTGGCCCTTGCTTGAAAACAATTAGTGTCATACCAACCCCCTTACTAGGCGTACCATCTCTATTGCTTTCCCCATCTTTCCTCAATCATGAGACTTTGACCGCTCCAACAGGATGCCTGTTGTAACATGTACTGGTACCTCTACCCAGCAGCAAGAAGCCGGAGCAGAAGCCAGTCAGGACCAAACCCAAGGTCAAGCCCCACCACCGCCACCACCTCCAAGCATGGACATGGCTCAGCTTCTCCAAGCCTTCCGAGAGGAACGCCAAGCCAACACTGCAGCCCTCTAGATGATTGCTCAAGCTGTCAATCGCCAGCCGGCGGGAAATGACAATGGACGTTCCACGTTGGTGGAGTTCAAGTAGCATGCACCACCTACCTTCATCGAGACTGCTGAACCCCTGGATGCAGACGACTGGGTCCGCACCATTGAGGATCTTCTGGAACTAGTCGGATGCACTGAGGACTGTGAGAAGGTGGCGTATGCTGCTCACTGTCTCGGGGGCACTGCTAGGGCTTGGTGGGATGGATTTAAGGCCATGCGTGCTGAGCAAAACATCACTTGGAATGACTTCAAGGCAGAATTCCGCAAGGCCCACATTCCTTCCGGAATCATGGCCATCAAGAAGCGTGAGTTCCGAGCCCTGAAGCAAGGTAGTAGCACCGTCAAGGAGTACATGCAGAAGTTCAGTGTTCTCTCAAGGTATGCCCCAAGATGTCAAGACCGATGCTGCCAAAGGGAGTGCTTCATGGAAGGCCTTAACCAGACTCTGCGATGACTCGCTTGTTGTGTGTGACTGCCCAACTTTTCTGATCGGTGAACAAGGCACTCATGCTTGAGGACAAGCGGCGTGCTTTGGATGATACTCGTAAGCGCAAGATGACAACAAGGGTAGCTCCGGCAACGAACCTAAGCCTGTGGCAGCCAGCCCGGTCAAGCCAACCTATCGGCAGCCAAGAGCTCCTGCACCCGCACCAACTATCCACCTCAAAAAGATGCCAACCACGCACCAGCTTACAACAACCCCAATAACAATGCGGCAAGAGCAGCAACCCCAACCAAGTCACTTGCTTTGGATGTGGTCACCAGACACTACTCCAAGAATTGCCCCAACAAGAAGCCCGGCGCCTGCGCCCCAATGCTCGTAACCGTGACAAGGCCGTGGAATGCCACCAAGGAACCAAGCTCCCGCAACCCGCCAACAGCGGCAAGGGTCGTGTGAATCATGTCACTGCAGAAGAAGCCCAGAAGACCAGGGCGTCGTCTTTGGTGCGTTCCTGTCAACTCAAAGACATGCGATCGTCTTATTTGATTCTCGAGCCACGCATTCATTTGTCACCCAAAAGTTTGCATTAAAAAGTGGCATGACCCTACACCCCTGAATAACCCTATGGTGGTACAAACCCCCGGAGCAGAGATGAGAGCCAAGATAGGATGTAAAGGAGTCGGGATTGTCATTAATGGGGTAGACTTCCTAGTAGACCTTATCATCTTAAGATCACAAGGCCTGGATGTGATCTTAGGAATGAATTGGCTCATCAAGCACCAAGGCTTGTTAGATTGCACCAACCGGACTGTCACTGTGACCAATGACCAAGGAGTCGAAGTTAAATTTGCCCCCAACCCCTCCTCTGCTCAAGCCAACCAAGTCAACTGTCTGACTGAAGTTGGATTGGAGCAAGTGCCGGTAGTATGCGAATACCCCGATGTTTTCCCTGATGAGCTACCGGGAATGCCTCCTGACCGAGACATTGAGTTCATCATCGAGCTCATGCCTGGAGCAGGACCCATCTATAAGAAGCCTTATAGAATGGGATCGGAAGAGTTAGCAGAGTTGAAGAAGCAACTGGAAGAGCAGTTGAGGAAGGGATTCATCCGCCCTAGCGCCTCCCCTTGGGGATCACCTGTTCTGTTTGTGGCAAAGAAGGACGGTACCATCCGCTTGTGCATTGACTACCGCTCCCTCAATGAAGTTACAATCAAGAACAAGTATCCACTTCCCAAGATTGAAGATCTGTTTGATCAACTCAATGGGGCCAAGGTGTTCTCCAAGATCGACCTCAGATCTGTGTATTACCAGCTGAAAATCAAACCCCAAGATATTCCAAAGACGGCATTTGTAACCAGATATGGCCTGTATGAGTGCACGGTCATGTCCTTTGGATTGACCAATGCCCCAGCTTACTTCATGTATCTCATGAATAAGGTCTTCATGGAATATTTGGACAAGTTTGTCGTTGTCTTCATTGATGACATTCTTGTCTTCTCGAAGACGGAAGAAGAGCACGAGCAACACTTGAGGATGGTCCTAGACAAGCTTCGAGAGCACCAACTGTATGCCAAGTTCAGCAAGTGCGAGTTTTGGCTACGTGAAGTTGGATTCTTGGGTCATGTATTGAATGCGAAGGGTTGTTAGTGGATCCCACCAAGATTCAAGCCGTGGTGAATGGCAAACTCCGAGCAATGTGAAGGAAGTCGAAGCTTCCTCGGACTCGCGGGATATTACCGCAAGTTCGTTGAAGGATTCTCAAGCATTGCCGACCTATGACCCAACTCTTGAAGAAGGACAAGAAGTTTGAGTGGGCGCCAAGTGTGAAGAGAGCTTCCAGAACTGAAGAAGAGATTAACCACCGCCCAGCTCGCCACACCGATATTCACAAGGAATTTGTGATCTATTGTGATGCATCAAGAACCGGACTCGGTGGTGTCTCGATGCAAGAAGGCGAGTCGTAGCATATCTATCCGCACAGCTACGTCCTCATGAAGAGAACTATGCTACTCATGATCTTGAGTTGGCAGCTGTAGTTCACGCCTTAAAGACTGGCGACATTACCTTCTAGGGAATCGTGTGAGATATACACGGATCACAAAAGTCTGAAGTATATTTTCACTCAGAAGGAATTGAACATGAGGCAAAGAAGATGGCTAGAGTTGATCAAGGATTATGACCTTAGTGTTCAATATCACCCTGGAAAGGCTAATGTGGTAGCAGATGCATTAAGCAGGAAGGCTTGCTCCTTGAATGCTATGCTTAAGAGCAAGCTACCCGCCTTGTATGCAGAGCTTGAAAGCTTCGGGTTGGAACTGGTTGCACCAGGATTCTTAGCCAACCTTGAAGTCAAGCCTACCCTGATGGATAATATTAAGGAATCTCAGAGGGGACACGAAAGTATTGAAGGCATCAAGAGGAAGATCAAGGCAGGCAAAGCCCCAGGATTTTCAGAGGATGAGCAAGGAATTGTGTGGTTTGGGAATCGCATTTGCGTACCCAACAGGATTGAGCTCAAGAATTTGATCTTGCAAGAAGCTCATGACACCTCGTATTCCATCCACCCCGGTGGAACCAAGATGTATCAAGACCTAAAGGAAAGATTCTGGTGGCATGGCATGAAGAGAGAGATAGCCACTTTTGTCGCTAAGTGTGACACATGCCAAAGGGTCAAAGCTGAACACCAGCGACCCGCTGGATTGTTACAGCCTCTCAAGGTGCCTGAATGGAAATGGGATAAAGTCGGAATGGACTTCATCACTAGATTACCTAGGTCAAATAAGGGACATTACTCCATCTGGGTCATAGTCGACCATTTGACCAAAGTAGCCCATTTCATTCCTGTCAAAACAACTTACAAGGGAAACCAGCTAGCCAGCCTCTACATCAGCAGAATCGTAAGCCTTCATGGTGTTCCCAAGGAGATTGTGTCAGACCGAGGAACCCAGTTTACCTCAAGGTTCTGGAAGAAGTTCCAAGAGGCCATGGGGACCAAGTTGTCCTTCAAAGATCGCTTTCCACCCACAGGCCGGAGGTCGATGAAACAGTGAATCAGATACTCAAGACATGCTCCGAGCCTGTGTCTTAGCATATGGAGCTAGGTGGGAAGATTGCCTCCCTTTCGCCGAGTTCTCCTACAACAACAGTTATCAGTCAAGCCTTCATATGGCACCATTTGAGGTGTTATACGGACGGAAGTGCCGCACACCCCTCAATTGGTCAGAGACCGGAGAAGGACTAGTCTTTGGGACCGATATCCTCCGTGAGGCAGAAGAGCAAGTCCAGCTTGTCAAAGAGCGTTTGAAGACTGCCAAATCAAGGCAGAAGAGCTACGCTGACTCACGGTGTAGAGACATGAATTTCCGAGTTGGATACCATGTCTACCTTCGGGTCTCACCTCTCAAGGGAACCCAGCGCTTCCATGTCAAAGGAAAGCTCGCCCCAAGATACATCGGCCCCTTCAAGATCACTGACCGACGAGGGGAAGTGGCTTATCAGTTGGAACTGCCACCTGAACTATCCGATGTGCACAACGTATTCCACGTGTCACAACTCCGGAAGTGTCTCCAAGTTCCAGGCAAGCCTAATCTTTACAAGGACGCCAGTCACCAAGCCATTGACCTTCAGCCTGATTTGACTTACCATGAGAGGCCCACCCGCATTTTGGATGAGGCTGAGCGACACACTCGAAGCCGCACCATCAAGTACTTCAAGGTCCAGTGGAGCAACCACATCAAGCGAAGCAACACAGGAGCGTGAAGACTACCTTAGATCCGAAGTTTCAGTATCTCTTTAAAGCCTAGCTTAGGAATCTCGGGGCTAGATTCTTGTAAGGGGGTAGGTCTGTCACACCCTGCATTTTGTAACATTTCATTTGCATTAATAAAGCATGAAAATTTGGACCAGCAAAAAAAACTTTTGCATTATTTGGCCTCTTTATTTTGGAGTTGGTTTTTCTCTCTGTGATTTTCAAGTGCTCTTCAAAGTCAACACAACTCCACCTTGTATACTTCATCTCCTTGCCCTAAACTTCTGCCCAATGATCATGCCATGTGTATAAAGCAATATAGTATTTTCTTACAAAAATAATTTGGCCAAAATGTATTTTCTAAAATTAGTTTTTTCCAAAAACCCCTGAATTGAGGATTACACTGCATGTGCTAGATTTGGGGTGTGAAAAATCTTTCAAAAGGTATATTTGAATCCTATTAGATGTAGGACTCCCATAAACCACAAAAATATGATTTTAAAAGCTATTTTCCTATTTTATTTAAAAGCTTTTTCTTAAGGCCAGAAATGGTCTTTAATAGGGAAAAATTATTTTATTGTTTCAAAAATATTTGACAAAAATCAGGGAAACTCAGTGGACATATATTTTCCATATATAAGAGTTTCGACATATGGTCATGATCAAAATATTGGACAAAACCTCCCAAAACCATTTCTGCCCATTTCAAGGATTTGAAATATTTCTACAGGAAATATTTTCATAAAAATCCAAGAAAAATCCAGCAAGTCACAAGTGCATATTGTGATCATCTCGCAAAGCCTCATATCAATTAAAGTCATTTTGGTTCACCAAAATGCCCCAAAACCCTCTCTGACCAGAATCATATTTGAACAAGTTTGTACTACCAACTTTCTCCCCTTAACCCCAACTTTTGTGATCATGTTCACATGACCAAATGAGGCCACTACACCAAGTAGTGCATCAAGGAGAAGTGTTATGCTCAACTAGATCTACACAAGTCTATTTCTGCTCATTTCTAGGGTTTACAAAAGTTGCATTGGCAACTTTGCCCAAATAAGCTCCAAATTGGTGGAGGGCCCTAATTATATGTTTCATTTCACCCTGAGGAGTATCATGGCATTTGGAAATCATTTGCTTGCTAAAACCTTTGTCAAACACCTTCTGCCACTTTTCAAAAATCCCCATTTTGACCATTAAAACTATTCTCCTTGAGCTCAACTTTTTACCACAGCTCCTCCTAGACCCCTTTCACCTCCAGTAACAATGACAACTCCACAACTCAATTATTGGATGGGTAAAACCCCACTTTCTCTCTCTGGACAGCCCCTTCCTCTCTCTTCCCCACCTCTCTCCTCACCACAACGGCCATCCAGAGCATCCAATGCCTCCCCCTACTTCTTTACTCCACCCTTGAGCTACTGGACACGGTTGGCCGCGCCCACAAGGCATAGAAAATGCCATGCCAGCCATTTAGGCGCTCTGAGCGCCTTCTGATCGTTCCCGTCTTGTCAGAGCCGCCCTCCGCCTGACGCCTCCGACCACCTCGGGCCTCCCCGTGTGCTGCCGATGCGCTGGGCGTCCTGCAACACGCTTCTGTGATCGTCCCCCTCCTCTCTCCTCCTCCCGCGCCTCCGCGCTAGCAAACAGAGGCCGCCCGAGCGCGCCAATGGCGCGGCTCACACGCGCGCGCCTCTGACCTCTCCCCACTCCCTCTCTCTATCTTACCCGACATAGTCGAGGTCCAGGAACACCCCAGACACCACGCCCTCTTCCCCCGAGCCCTGCAGCGACGAGCAGGAGCCCACCGGCGCACGAGTCCACGACACCCCGCCGTTTGCCTATTTAAAGGCCTTCCCGAGCCCTCCTCTCCTCACCACTCGCTCTCTGCACCACCAAACCCTCCCCTGCACCCCCAGTTCCTCTCCAGAGCCGCCCGAGCTCGAGATCGAGCTCGAGCTCCGCCGCTTCGGCTCGCCGGAGTCGCGAGGTATAGGCCTCCCCTGCTCCTCCTCCCACTGGTCATTTCCCCTCTCTTCCCCGCCTCGTTTGCAGCCGGAGTCGACCGGAACGACCACCACCTAAAGCTCCTCCGCCGCAAGACCTCGTCGCCGACGAACCAGGCCACCCCGGCGGCCAACTCCACCTCCATCCGAACGGCGGATCCTCCCTGAGCATAACGGTACCACCCAAGCACCCTCCGTGCCTGTAGCGCCCCGGCGAAGCTCGCTGTCGCCTCAGACAGAGGTAGACGACGACGGCCGTGGGCCTGTCCGTCGACCTCACATACGATGGGTGGGACCCACCGTCTGGTTTAAAACGCACGCTGTGTAAGTATCTTGGTTCATCTGCGTCGGTGAAGGCGTATTTTGCCTTTACGCCTTGACGTGGCAGCCTCGCGTGGGCTGAAACCCATCTGGGCCTGCTGCCTGTGGTCCTTCGGCCCAGCTTGCAGTCTTTGCTTCTCCTTTTTCTTTTTCTCATCATTTTATAAAAATTCCACAGATACAATATTTATCCAAATGAAATAATTCCAGTTCCTAAATTCTTGTAAAAATCCCACCTATTTAATGGTGCAACTTTCATTCAAATCCAACAACCTTTTCTTCACTGTAAATATTTAAATGTGATTTTAAGCATTTAAATATACCTTTGTAAATCCATTCCTCCTATTCTGCTACTCCAAATCCAAAACTAGGAATTTTTCCCTTCTTAGTTTTCAACCTAGTATTTAATAAAAATGAGTTGACATTTTTCTGAGCACTTTGGTTTTTCTGTTTTATTATTCCTTATTTTCTCGTTATTATTTTGCGATGATAGATTGCGTTGCTGACGAAGGAGTTGGACCAGAAGACTTTGAAGACCCTGAAGACTTTGTTGAGCCAGGCAAGCAGCCCTTTGACCATGTCTATGAAACCCTTTTTATGCATGCCATATAGCACTTTTATTGCTCGCATCGGAGTCATGATATTGTGGTGACCACATGGGGTGGCTTGCCACCGTTACTTCCTCATTGATACTTGCATTGTGCATGACCCTACCTTCTTATGAGGGTTATGCCGGTGGGAGTAGATAGGATGCTAAAGTAGTGCTACGCAAAAAGGGACGGGTATATGCATGGTGAAGGAGACAAAGTATTTTCAAAGGACTTTTCAAAAACCCCGTCGGGTGCCACTTATGCCCGAGGGAGATGATGAGATGGGTAACCACTTGATGACGAAGTGGTGTACCGAGGCAAGTGTGTGTGTTGTTTTCAAACGGATTGGTTTAAGTTGCGACCGTTATTCCAACCTTACATGCGCAACCACTCTACCCTTATATGGGAAAGGGCATTATTGATTACCTAGGCCGATACTAGCTTGGAGCCCGCATTACTAGTGACGGGGGAGAGTTGGTGCTCTCTCTCGGGACGGGGTCGTGCCAGGTAGGGCGGCCATGACTGTCTTTACAGGGCACCGGATACACCATTGTGTCCCCTCTCAGATGTTACGATCTCGAGTGAGTCTTGTGTGATGTACATCGTGAGGATATGGAACAACAAGTGGACTCCTTGTTAGTGTCGTCTAGGGAAAGATAGTGATTGGGTGCTTACCCCGGGTACTTGAGGTATAGTGGGTCGTGGATGACACGGAAGTTCCCCGGATCTTGTGGGTAAAGTGTGCTACCTCTGCAGAGTGTAAAACTATTCGAATAGCCGTGTCCACGGTCAAGGACAGTTGGGTAACCGCTCTTCCACATGTTTACAAACCAGTGTGTGGGTTTGGATAAGTGGGAAGATCTACTTGGGTCAGGTCAAAGGACTTGACATGATTGAGTTGGGTTGATGCCCACTTTATTTATGTTGATATCTGTAACCTGTCCTCATGGTTACTTGAATTCTCCTGATGCATGTCTTACAAGTTGTTGAACATATTATTGCACTCAAAACTAGGTTTCTGCAAAAATTTACCTATATCATGCATTGCTATATCTGGAACCAAAACATGGGTTGCTTGTGAGTACATTCAAAGTACTCATTGGCTTGCCACTGGTTATTTAATTGGCCAGGCATGGAAGAACCAGAGTTCAAAGAAGAGTTCTTTGGAGATTTAACATGCTAATGGGGCGTTTCCCAATCGAGAATGCTGTAGGGTTAAGGCAGATGGCATGGGTTCTACTTATCGTTGAAGATTTCCGCTGCTTGTGTTTTATTTGATGTTCAGCCCTTAAGGCTTTATCAATGTAAGACTTGACCATAATGGTCATAATGTGTGTAAGACGGTATGTATGGATGTAAGACTCTTGTTATTCAGCTTCTATGTGTTCAGTGAGCATTGATCTCTGGGATCACTGTACACGTGCATTCGGTGATCACGACTTATGAGTCGGGGTCCCCACACTTAACAAGTCAGGATTATAGGGGAGAAAAACTTATACATGTTATGGGGATATTATCAAGCAGTTTGCTGCCCGACATCACATCAGCTATGTGAATAACACTTTCTAACCATGAAACATGTTTAACTTGATAATTTAGACATGAGTATCACAAATATAATGATGTTTCTATTCTAAATAGGCATATCATGATGTTTCACCATGAGAATGTATATAGGCAGAACAACAAGGGACTAAATGCTAATTAGATCGACTTATTGTCTGTATTACATATAATGCGTTAAAATAGGTTCTCTTGACATAGGAAACTATGCTTCCCCAAATCCTAACATCCGGGAGCTAGTGGTTCTCCTTGCATAAAGGTTTTTATTCATGCAGATTATATGGCAAAGTGAAATCGAAATGTCTGGCAAGAGCATACTAAATTATGAAGAGAAAGCAGAAGGGTTGCTATACAGAAGAGAAATATCACCTCGGTACAGGCTTTTGGAAGAACAAGTCGTCCTATGCGGCCCGCATCACTAGCACTTAGAACCTTCTCAAACAGTGGAACGGTGGTTGAAGTCGAACTTGCAACAAAATACAGTCAAGGAAAACAACGCAATATCCACAACAAAAACAAATACACAACATATTCAAGACGCTCCCTGTCCTACTTGATCAACTATGCATCATGTAATTTGCACGTAAATAATTTAAGCATCAATGTTGCCAAGGAGTTAAAAAACAATATTAAAGGATACTCTCCAGAATTTTGCTGCAGCTCTTGATATGTTATTCTTAGCCAATACCGAGGAAGTAATTGATTGCGACCCCTTCCTTCAGCAGGTGGTTTGGCAACACGAAGATGTGGAAATCCATCTTTCATTGGGTCAAAAGCAGCACCTTCGGCAACCCTTGGTGGTCTGGTGAGAAAATGTCGAGCCCTCTGCGCATGCTGAAATGGAGATAATGTAGTGGCAAGTTCTCTTCCTTCAAAAAATGGTGTTGTTGGTTACACCATGGGTCTTTCCATAGTTGAAGTAGCCTCCATCTTGTTTCCATTTAGCAATGCCCAAGCTCATACTAAGGCATGCCTTTGAAATTGATTCACTTGTTGTGCTATCGGCTGTCGGGTCTCTATTATCATCTCTTCGTGTACACTGGGATCGGGGAGACTCTAACGCACTCTGAGGCCTAATTAAGAAAGGCATCCTTCCCATGTCCCCAATACTGAGTGTTGGTTGCTCCCACTTAATCTGCCTTGCGCCATTTTCAATTTCCTTTTGCCTCAAAATGTTACCGCTTTGCCCAATTTCTAAGTTTTTTTTACCATGAATGGATGATTGCTCTTAGCTACACTAGCAATATCATCATTTCTGGAATCGAGCATAAGGGACGGTGACTCAAACGGTCTACCGGGCAACAATTATCGGTTTTACCAAAGAGTCTCTGGTTTCTTTTGAGGAGATAAAAAAAACTTTGGAGCCACTTGACATGAAACCTGAAGAAAGAACAATCAGATTTGAAAAGAAAAGAACTGGAAGATGACGTGACAAAGAAACTTACAGGCTGAGCTCCTGGATTCTTCATGCAATTCACGCATTGAACTCCTCCGCTATCAAGTAGATCAAAGGAATTCTTTGAAGCAACATAGCCGCAATGGAGACGCTGAATCGGCGGAGCCCCTTTGAATTAGTGTCGCCAAACCATTTAGTTGCATAAAATTCAGAACATCTGCCACAATCTGACCTTCCCACAAAACGAACAGTCCCTCCAACCAGACTCCTTTTGATGAAATATATCACAGAAGACAAGCTGCTCGAACGCTAACCTGAGTGCAGCAGAAATGATATGGTAAAAATCGACAGGGCCAGAAAATTGAACTGTAAAATGGTAGGGTAATAGTAACATCCTATGTTGCAGGAAATTTTTCTTAAAAATACTCGATTAAACATGTTTCTCAAGCAGAACTTAAAGTGTCACAACACCAAATAGTTACTACCAAGCAAGCAGCAACTCAGAGTCGACCATACAAGACACAGAGGTGACTTCCACGAAGCAGCAGGCAATGTTTCATCAAGCAAGCACCAACTCTGAGTCAACCATACAAGACACATATGTGACTTTTACCAAGCAGACACAACTTATAGCATACAGGATCAATTTCGACAATTAAGTTGTTGTAAGCAATTTATGGGTTGGCCCTGAGTAACTGGACGATTACACAAAATCTGAATTCGACATGAGCTCTACACTACCAAGTACTGCTAACTATTGTTCTATCTCACTGGTAGGTACCCAGGAAAGCTACAGCCGAGTCAACTCCACTTTTCTGAAAAAATGCTACACGGGCTAAGACAAAAAGTATATCCACAAATTGCCCAGCCGCAACAAGGAACAAAACATCGTGTCCCTGAGAGGAAAATGCGGGGGGCAAAGACAGAGCATCGGGAGGAATCTATTCGTCCAACCAGCCAGTCCATTCGGAACAGAGCACGCACAGCAGGTGCCGAGGAAGGGAGGGAGGAGGCGGTAGCAGGGGAGGGGAGGGTACCCGCAAACCTTGTAGACAAAGCAGTCGAGGATGAATCAGGCGCAGAAGCAGCCGAGGGAAAATGTGACATCCTGGCCCAGGAGCGTCATCACCGCTCTCGATGGCAACACCACCAACACCCCATGGCAGCGCCCCTGGACAAACACGACCCCCTATCCAGCTGCTACTTGCGGCTCAGATCTTTGGCTTGGCATCGCCGGAACCAACGACCAAAAGCCACGCCAGTCCCCAACCGCGCGATCCCCAAAGACCGGCCCTGCCCCGCGAGACGGAGGGATCTGACGCTGCCATCGATCGGGGACGAGGGTCTGCGCCAAGGGTCGACCCTCCTCATCGCCGCCGTTTTCCGAGTGCCCATGGTCTCCGGTGGTGCGGTCGGCCACGGCAAGCAAAAAGGGCGTAGAAAGAGGGGTGGGAAAGGGGGAAAAGGAGGAGGGGCGTGGAGACGTGGGTGCGTGACTGGCTTCGTGGGGAAGGAAGGAGGCGCGACGACCCACGTCACAGTAAATCAACACAGTACCCCGCGAATCCCTCCTATGCACGTGGCATAGCTCAGATAGGGCCTGTGATGCACACCTTATTGTTTTGGATGGGCTCCGTGGGTATAGCCCTCAAGATCATCGTGGACCTCCTGCCCATCTTGGAAAATTGTGCATGATGGAGGTCCACTCGCAGCTCCTCGGAGCATCTCCAGTCGATAAGCAAAAGTTATACCCTATAGTGTCAAAAAACGTCTTATATTAAGTTACAGAGAGAGTATTTTGTATAGAAATTTTCATTTTGAGGATTATCATCCTCTAACAGATTCCTTCCTTTTTTTAACTTCCTTAAAAACTAGTTATTCATCCCCCAAAACTCCTCAACCCCACCCCAAACTCATTTTTTCTCCGAGAAGAGCACTTCTTAGTGGAAATATATAGTGGAGGCCGCTCCCTCCCACATTCATCACGCGGCGGCAGCTAGGGTTTTGGATCGGGGTTAGGTTGATATCATGTAAGAGGAATAGAAAGGAATTGGTTGAATCGGTGATTGTATTGCTGAGCCGTGTGGTTATATATATGAGTACATGATCTACTTGAAGTATACAATAAGGTTGAATAAATCTTATGCTATTCTATATTTTCTAACTAATCACGATACTCAACGAGTGTCATTGACTTTTTGACACGTCGGATTGACTTTTAGCGAGGATTATGTGGTGCCAACTAATTAGGAGTTACTAAGTGTATTAGAAACACCAAATAAATTGGTGTATATCTCGGTGGTCAGATTCCAAAATAAGTTTTTCAAGTAGTTAGTGAGCAGATTAAGTTTCACGAAGGGTTATTTAGTAAAAATATCTACTCCTACAAAATTCTCAGTTGGTGATGATGGTGTACCTATCATCCATCATTTTAGACCATCGGATCTTTATCCAACGTACAGGAGGCAACCCCACTTCTCTTCTGCAAAATACCCTTATCCTTTCCGCTCAGCCGAGTGATTCCCCTTGCTACAGTATATAAAGGTGAAAAGGAAGCGACTGGAAGGAGATTTCAATTCTTCCGCCAACGTTCTCGCCGCTCCCCTTCGCCTCTGGTGGTCGTCTGGTCTCGGGAGGTGTGGAGGAGCTCTGAGACTCCGCCTACGTGTAGATAGGGGTTGGTTGGGTGGCGCTCGGATGGTGGTGGTGCTATCGCGTCCAACAAAGGGTTCCTGGCTCCTGCCCCATCTTGCCGGCGACGGAGAGGAGCATATGGGCATGTGTGGTATAGTCGATGTTGCTGAGGCGGCGGTGACGACATTAAATCTGCCTTTTGGTCCTCGAGGTCCGTCCCAGCGTCGATGGTTCCCGCGCTGGAGCTGCCGACGGGATTGTGAATAGTTGTACACGTGTGATAACCCACAAGTATAGGGGATCACAACATTTTTCGAGGGTAGAGTATTCAACCCAAATTTATTGATTCGACACATGGGGAGCCAAAGAATATTCTCAAGTATTAGCCGTTGAGTTGTCAATTCAACCACACCTGGATAACTTAGTATCTGCAGCAAAGTATTTAGTAGCAAAGTAATATGGAAGTAACGGTAATGATAGAAAAAGTAATATTTTTGGGTTTTGTAGTGATTGTAACAGTAGCAACGGAAAAGTAAATAAGCAAAGAACAATATGTGAAAAGCTCGTAGGCATTGGATCGGTGATGGAGAATTATGCCGGATGCGGTTCATCATGTAACAATCATAACATAGGGTGACACAGAACTAGCTCCAATTCATCAATGTAATGTTGGCATGTATTCTGAATATAGTCATACGTGCTTATGGAAAAGAACTTGCATGACATCTTTTGTCCTACCCTCCCGTGGCAGCAGGGTCCTAACGGAAACTAAGGGATATTAAGGCCTCCTTCTAATAGAGTACCAGACCAAAGCATTAACACATAGTGAATACATGAACTCAAACTAAGGTATCACCGGGAGTGGTCCCGATTATTGTCACTTCGGGGTTGCCGGATCATAACACATAGTAGGTGACTATAGACTTGCAAGATAGGATCAAGAACTCACATATATTCATGAAAACATAATAGGTTCAGATATGAAATCATGGCACTCGAGCCCTAGTGACAAGCATTAAGCATAGCAAAGTCATAGCAACATCAATCTCAGAACATAGTGGATACTAGGGATCAAACCCTAACAAAACTAACTCGATTACATGATAAATGTCATCCAACCCATCACCGTCCAGCAAGCCTATGATGGAATTACTCACGCACGGCGGTGAGCATCATGAAATTGGTGATGGAGGATGGTTGATGATGACGATGGCGACGGATTCCCCTCTCCGGAGCCCCGAACGGACTCGGATCAGCCCTCCGAGAGAGATTAGGGCTTGGCGGCTCTCGTGTCGTAAAACGTGATGAATCATTCTCCTTATTTTTTCTCCCGAACACGAATATATGGAGTTGGAGTTGAGGTCGGTGGAGCTCGTGGGGCCCACGAGGCGCGCGCGCCAGGCGCGCGCCCCACCCTCGTGGCAAGGGTGTGGGCCCCGGCCTTGATTCTTCGCCAAGATTTTTATATTTTCCAAAAATAATCTCCGTGAAGTTTCAGGTCATTCCAAGAACTTTTGTTTCGCACATAAATAACACCATGGCAATTCTGCTGAAAACAGATCATCGGTCAAGTTAGTTTCATTCAAATCATGCAAGTTAGAGTCCAAAACAAGGGCAAAAGTGTTTGGAAAAGTAGATACGACGGAGACGTATCAACTCCCCCAAGCTTAAACCTTTGCTTGTCCGCAAGCAATTCAGTTGATAAACTGAAAGTGATAAAGAAAAAATTTTACAAACTCTGTTTGCTCTTGTTGCTGTAAATATGTAAAGCTAGCATTCAAGTTTTCAGCAAAGATTATGAACAACCATATTCACAATAACACTTAGGTCTCATGTTTACTCATGTCAATGGCATAATCAACTAGCGAGCGATAATAATAAATCTCGGATGACAACACTTTCTCAAAACAATCATGATATGATATAACAAGATGGTATCTCGCTAGCCCTTTCTGAGACTGCAAACGTAATGCAGAGCACCTTTAAAGATCAAGGACTGACTAAACATTGTAATTCATGGTAAAAGAGATCCAGTCATAGTCATACCCAATATAAATTAATAGTAATGGATGCAAATGATAGCGGTGCTCTCCAGCTGGTGCTTTTTAATAAGAGGGTGATGGCTCAACATAAAAGTAAATAGATAGGTGTCGGGGCAGCTGATTGGACCCACGAACACCTATGGGACCGGCGGACCGAGCCCCTTTCGGTTCGGTGGGGAGCGGAGGTTGCGCGAAGAGCAGATCGAGGCGAAGCACACAAGCAGTTTACCCAGCTTCGGAGCTCTCCGGAGAGATAATACTCCTACTGCTGCTTGTCTGATTATATTCTGTTCTTGCTAGGGAGCGATGGGAGCTACAAGACCTAGCGTGAGCGTCTCTGGTCTCGAATGAGTCGAACCCCCTTCTACGTTGCGCATGGGCCTCCTTTTATATGCTCAAGGGGTCACCGACAGGTGGCAACGTAGACAAGGGCAAAAAGGGACAATGAGTTGCGGTTGGTACAGCTACTTGTACAGTGCATCCTACCTAACCCTGACGGCAGGGGACAAAAGCATTAAATGCCCGTCCAAGTCGACTAAACAGCGCAGAAAAGGACCGTCAGGGGTGCCACCGTTCGCCACGATGGCCATCTTGTCAGCACCGCTTGCCACCGCGCCCTGCTGGTTGCACAGCCTCTTGCCACGCGCTCCTGGAAAAGTCCCATGGCGACACGTTGGTGGATGAGCTGGAGGGGAGGAACGGAGTGGTAATCTGTCGCGGCAAGCACCTTGCCGCGGTTGTTGCCTTGTCGCGTCCGGAAGCTTGTCGCTCACCGGGCCTTCCCGGCAAGTTCCTCTTGCCGGGGTCTTGTCTTCTAAATGCCTTGGTTGGCCTTCCCGACAAGCTCCTCTTGCCGGGGCCTTGTCTCCTTGGCTTGAATACTTTGTTCTTGAATGGCTCCAATGGAGCCGCGGAGGACCTTGGCGATCACTAAGCAAGCCTTGCAGCGGGTGCTCTGATGCCCGGCACGAAGTTCGGGATACTAGGGTACCCCTACTCTAGTACACCGACAGGAGCCCCCGGGCCTGGGCCACACACGGTGCCGAGCGCTGTTGGGCCAGGCCCAAAACAGTGCACGGGCACGCGCGGACTAGGTCACGCCGTAACTTGCTCCGGTCCCACCACGTCCCCCACGAACAGCACGCGTTGAACGCGGCGTCGTGGGAGAGATTGTGGGGGGTTTCTTTATTCGGAAAAGCGGAACGTCCGCACCCTCTCCCTCCCTATAAACAGGGGAAACAGGGGCAGTCCGCCCACCTCGCCATTTTGCTGTCCAATCTCGAAAACCACCGCTGCTCCCCCCTCTTCTTCTCAAGTCTGCAGAGAGCAGCGCTCCGTCCCCCATCGCCACCAGTACCACCAACGCCGTCGGTCTCCCTCACCGCCTCCGCCATGGCTCCGAAAGCTGACAAGGGGAAGGGCGTGAAGTCGGCCGAGCGCAGCGTCATGGCGCTGCGGAAGGAGCGGGCCGTCTTCCCCTCACTCGCCGCAAGGAGCCGAGGAGAACTACTACCTCTTCGGTCGACGGAAGCGGCGCATCCGCAGCACGAAGGTACTTCAGCCGCTGCTTCGAATTAGCCCCAACTGGGTACCCTTCTTCGCGTTGTTCTTTTATGCGGGCTCGCCCGCCTTCTCTGAATTCTTCAGGATATCATGAACACCTACGGGTTCCGCCTCCTTGATTTCACCCCAATGCTGTCGACCATGGCAGTTTTCGCACACCTCTGCGAAAACTTTGTCGGAGTCCATCCCAACGTAGCCCTCTTCCGCCATTTCTTCATGCCTCGAGTTGAGAGAGAGAGCCCCTTGCCGGAGGAATCGCCTGGATCTCAAGAATCGGCAAGAAGGAAGCCTATCTGGAAGGAGAGCTCCGCAGCAAGTGGAAGGAGTGGAGGGCAGATTGGTGTTGGATCGTTGAGGAGAACCCACAGCCCTTCACTGCCCAGCGCCAAACACCAATAGTGCGCGGCAACGATTGGAGCAACTTGGCGCCGGAAGATGCTAGATTGAAGATTGCCGTCACCGGATCCTGCGTCTCGTGCTTGCGGACTCATCAGAGGCGCCGTTGGCGCAGATTTCCTCGCCGCCGACGCTTCCCTTGCGGAGAGGAGGAGACCTGCTTGGGAGTTCCAAAATGCGGCGGATATCATGAGGCTGCGCCTGGGCCTTAACTTCAATTTCACCGTCTTGGAGTTGGATGCGATGCTCTTGGAGCTGTTCAAGCACGACCCTGATCATCCCGAATGGTTTAGGTTGCCGAGGGGAGTCGTTCCATTATGCAACAACTCCTCGCTCGACCGCATCCGTGCAATGATGTCGTTGTGCGACTCGCATGGGATTGCTCCAACCTGGCAAGAGCCTGCAGACGACGTCGTGCGGGTGTTCTTCGATAGCTTGGAAGAAGTGCTGATCCGCCCCGACGAGCAGAAGGGCCTCACCCGCGACACCACTGATGACGAAATGCAGCGCGCGCCACCCGAGGTGGAAGAGGCGGCAGCAATCTGCCGGCCGGCGGTCATTCGGGTTCACTGTGGAAGAGGCAAAGGCAGCAGAGGCTGCAAGCCTCGTCGAGCGAAAGGAGTTTGCCGGCGAGGAGGAGCTTGTCGATCCTGAAGCCGAGTCGAGCGAACCCGCCGAGGGCGTCTCCTCCCAACCTTCTAGTAGCTTGCCGCAAACGGATCCTCCAGTCCCACCAAGAAGGCGTCTTTGCAAGGCTGGAGACGAAACGGCGCGGCAGACGGGCCAAGAGTTGTCGCGCCCGGCACGCGCTTCTCTCTGCAAGCAAGCTTTGTTTCAGCTGAGCACCTCACGCTGCAGCAGCAACTGGAGCGGAGCCCTCCCAGGTCACCGCCGTAACTCCCGCCAAGCGGTCAAGGGAACCGACCCCTCCGCCTCGTCGTACCGGAGGCGAGCCAGAATTCGATCTCTCCGCGCTCAGCTCCGACAAGGAAGAAGAAGAGTAAGCTTCTGTGTTGTACTTGTATTTCTTCAATTTTGTTGCATCGTCTTGTATCTGATTCGCTTCATTCTGAGCCCTTTCCTTTTCAGGACGCTGGCCCAAAGAGCGTCGAAGAGAGCCAAGACCCCGGTGGTTGTCATCGAGGACGATCCCCCCGTGGCAACAGGAGGCGCGTCTGAGACCCCCTTGCCGGATCCGGCAACCCTTCCTCAAAGCAGCCCCAAAGACAGCCCAAGTAGTAAGTATATAGTTTACTCTTTACTGTTGGGCGTGCATGGATGCTCTTCTCTGGCTGATATCTGACTGGTGGTTTGTGTAGGAGCAGAGCAGCCTTACCAGGAGCGCCCGGAAGCCGCCCCTGAAATGCCATCTACTTCAACTACACCTCCAAGGGAGGATTCCCCGGCAAGGGAATGTTCTCCGGCAAGGGAGACTTCTCCGACAAGGGACAGCACCAAAGATCCTCCGGTGACTGAGACCATGGCTGCAGATCCCATCACAGGTAAACCTCTTGACTGAGAATTTCCCTTGGGTTCTTCTTCTTCTGATCTTGTTTCTGAATATTTTCTTGACTGTTCTTTCTTTGTCTGGTCGTCAGATCCATCCGCCGCAGAGCCGATGGAGACTGAAGTCGCCGGCGAGGAAGACGTGCGCGGCAATACTGAAGACGCCGCCATCATGGAGGAAGAGGCTGGCGCCGATGAGTCCGCCGGCGAAGAGGCCGCCAAGGCTGCCGCCGCAGGGGCTGGAGAGGGGTTCGGCGATCGCACTGACGGCCCTGGGGCCGCAGGAGCGCCAGGCGCTACGCCGACCGCCGATCCCTCCGCCACTGCTGCAGCGTCAAGCTCCGAAGAGCCCCAGCCCGGCGCCTATTTGAAGGCCGGCGATGGCGTCTTCATCAAGCTCCCCTGGGCGTCTATCTCCAGGGCGCTGGTCGAAGGAGAGACCTTCGACGAGGAGCTGCTCGCCTCCGCTGGGTTGACGCTGGTTGACGCGCCAAGCAGCAACAGCGGCGAGCCTGAGGAGGAGCAACTGCTGAAGAAGCTGCTGTCGCTCTACTGCGCCCGACAAGCCAAGTTGGAATCCCGGGAAGCGCTTGTCGCGAAAGCGGGAGCAGATATAGAGAAGCGCGCGGAAGAGCTCCGGGGCGCCGATCAAGAAACTCTCCGGTCCTTGGAAGCTCGCCGAAGAGCGCACAGCCTTCATCCTCGAGAAGGCTGAGGTTGAGGAGCGGCAGCGGCTTGCTGCTGAGAAGCTGTCTGCGCAGGAGAGCGAGCTGGCGCAGCGGAAGATCAATCTTGACAGCCATGAGGAGGAGCTCGTCGCGCGCGAGGAAACACTTGGCGGGGCTCTTAAGGAAGCAAAGGATGCTGCCGCAGCTGCCGAAGCCGCCAAGAAGGAGTTGGAGACGAAGGTGACGCAGCTGGAGGTCAATCTCCAGAAGAGGGGCGAGGAGCTTGCTGCACTTAAGCACGAGCGCGAGAAGGACGCCTACACTCTTGGCGAGCTGCAGGGCCGTCTCGCCGAGAGGAGCAAGGAGCTCGACGCCGTCAAGGACTCTAAAGCAGATCTCGAGCTGAAGCTGACCACCCTGATGCAGACGCTGGACGACGCCAAAGAGCGGGAGGTGGGCCTGTTGGAGAAGATCAAGGCCGATGGCGCTGGCTTGGCGGCGCCATCGCCGCCAGAGCACCTTCAGGGAGAATGTTGAGCACTGGACCGAAGGTCTTGTGAATGTTGCCGCCGCCATCGATAAGGAGCTGACGGAGCTGGGGATGGTGGATCTCGGGTACTCCTCCGACGAGCATCTCCAACCCAGCGCCAAGCTTAGCTTGTTCTTCAAGGGCGTGGTGACGGCAGTCCAGCGACTCCGGGAAGAGATCCCGAAGCAGCTGGCCGAGGAATCGCGCCAGATCTGCGCGGGAGCTCTCCAGAAGGTGTTGATGAAGGTGGCCTTCCGCAACCCAGGCCTCAACCTCACCGGCGTCCTCAAGTCCTTGCCGCCGGATGCCGACGTGGAGGCACTCAAGGCCCTTGTCGCACCCATTGTGGACAAGGTGGGCAAGATCAAGAGGGTTGATGGCGACCGCGTAGACTAGGCCGCCAATTTTATCTTTTCCTTGCATTGTTTGATCATGTTAGGATAACAATCTATTAGAGCTGCGACAAGCTATTTTTGTAATATAACTCTATCTTGGGCAATGATTACAATGTTATTTCCTCTACTTGATTCTTTCCTTTGTATGTTTTTGCCCTACGCTTTTTAGGGAACTTGTCGGCGGGCACCTTTGCATGAAGCCCGAGTCTTGAACGTCGGACTTCTTCAAGGTGCCGCTTCCGACAAGCAACCTTGTCGCAACTAGTTGCAGCTCACTTAAGTTGTTGAGCGGACTCGAAACAAAGTAAGGGCGCAACTAGCTACAAGTTGGTTCCTTTGCGCACAGGTTTTCCATACAAAATCTTCGTCGTTCGAGGAAGATAACTTAAAATTTAAAATTGATTGCTCAAACTTTGGCAACTTAGCTTTTACGTCGTTTGCTTCCGGTAAGGCGAAACTTCCTCGGCGACGCTTTGGTCCACACCATTATCTTCTCCTTCCCCCTGCTAACTTGTGTGCGAGGGAACCTTCCTTTCTTTTAGGAAAGAAAAGAAGAAAATATAAGCCATGGAGCCTTGCGGCTCGTTATTGCTTACGGGTGTAGGTGCTGCACAAAGTGTCAGATAAAGCACGCAATAAAATGATGAAAGCATGAAATTGACAAATTGTGCACAACGCATGAGCTTTACTTATGCACGGGATCTGCGCCCGGCTTTGTACAAAGGATTACATGCAACATCGGCAAGACTTGTAGAAAAGGTGGTTGCCGGAACAGGTTCCGACAACCGTGCCCTACGGGTAAAACTTACGAAGATGCTCGATGTTCCAGGAGTTGCTCACCGGAATGCCATCTTCGGTCTCGAGGCGGACAGCGCCAGGCCTAGTGACTTGTTTCACCCGATAAGGGCCTTCCCACCTCGGTGTCAACTTGTTGGAATTCTTGGCGGACTGAACGCGCCGAAGAACAAGGTCGCCTTCCTCGAGACTTCTGGCACTAACTTTGCGGCTATGGAAGCGCCGCAAAGCTTGCTGGTATCGAGCAGCTCGTACAGCAGCCTGAAGACTGTCCTCCTCAAGGAGCAGCGCGTCATCTTGTCGTTGCTGCTCTTGCTCAAGCTCATCATAAGCGAGCACTCGAGGTGACCTGATACGAAGTTCCGTGGGGAGAACTGCCTCTGCTCCATAGACTAGAGCGAAGGTGTCTCGGCGATGGCTCGATTTGGCGTCGTCTGATTGACCAAAGAACCACCGACAGCTCCTCAATCCAGTTTCTTCGCACTTGTGCAGCCTGTCGAAAGTTCGGTCTTGAGCCCTCGCAGCACTTCAAGATTTGCCCTCTCCGCTTGACCGTTACTTCTCGGATGAGCAACGAAGCGAAGCGGACTTTGGCGCCAAGATCTTGGGCGTCTTGCATGAAGGTGCGGCTCGTGGAATGTGTGCCGTTGTCGGTGATGATCCTGTTAGGAATCGAAGCGGCAAACAATCGACTGAAGAACTTGATGCTTGATCGTGCCGTCACCTTCCTCCTCGCTTCCACTTCCGGCCACTTTGTGAACTTATCGATTACAGCGTACAAGTACTCAAATCCCAAACAGCTACGGGGAAAGGGCCGAGGATGTCGAGCCCCCAGACCGAAAATGGCCAGGATAAAGGAATCGTCTGGAGAGCTTGTGCTGGCTGGTGTATCTGTTTGGAATGGAACTGGCACGCTTCACACTTGGTTACTTGTGCAGTTGCATCCTGGAGGGCTGTCGGCCAAAAGAAACCTTGCCGGAAAGCTTTACCGGCAAGTGCTCTTGCGCCAATGTGGTGACCACATATGCCTCCGTGTATCTCCTCCAACAGCTTCTGTCCATCTTCCCGGTGAATACACTTCAATTTCACTCCGTTGAGTCTTCTTCTGTACAGTATGCTGTTGACAAACTGGTACATACTTGACTGCCGAGCTACTCTTTCTGCTTCTTCTTGTTCTTCGGGAAGTTCCCCCGTCTGGAGGAAATGGACAATCTGTTGTGCCCATGCTAGAGCCTGCGGCTCGACAACAAGGACTAAAGGCACATCTGCTGCTGCGGGAACATCAGTTTCTACGGCAAGAACCTGCGGCTCGGCCGGAGCTTGACGTTCCCCGGCAAGCTTGCGAACAAAACTTGTCGGGGCGTGCGCTTCAACGAAACAAACCCTCGGGTTTGTCGGAGACAGACTGCTCCTCAGCGATATCGGTGTCGATCCCGGGACCTTCTTGGCGGCGGCTTCGGAAGCTCTGCGGAAAATAGTCTCCGTAATCAACTTCCTCTTCTTGTTCTGTCCGCTTGATGGCGTTACAGATTGGTTGAGTCAGCTTGAGCATGAAAATCCCTGGTTCCATTGTAACTTGAGTCGGCGCGCTTTGATGCATTCATCGGCAATATCATTCGAGCTCTTGGAACATGTTCCATCTGTAGGCCGTCAAAGTGCTCCTCTAGCTTTCTCACTTCATCAACATAGGCTTCCATCAACGGACTCTGATAATCCTTGTTCACTTGGTGGACGACAAGCTGTGAGTCTCCCCTGACGATGAGCTTCTTGATCCCAAGGTCTACTGCGATCCTGAGACCGGCAAGCAAACCTTCATACTCTGCAGTATTATTTGTTGCTTGCTCCTTGGGAAAGTGCATCTGGACTATGTACTTGAGGTGCTCTCCGGTGGGTGCTACAAGCAGCACGCCAGCACCGGCGCCTTGCAGCGAGAAAGCACCATCGAAGTACATCAGCCACTCTTTGCTTGCTTCTTTAAAGGGGATGCTCGTCTCTGGGATTTCTTCATCTTGCGTTGGCGTCCATTCTGCTATGAACTCCGCCAATGCTCTGCTTTGGATAGTTGAAGTGCTTTCAAACTTGAGGCCAAAGCTCGACAGTTCCAGTGCCCACTCGACAATCCTGCCTGTTGCCTCCGGATTATGCAATATCCTCTTCAGCGGAAAGCGAGTGACGACTGTTATCTCATGTGCTTGGAAGTAATGGCGCAGCTTTCTCGAGGCCATGAGGAGGCCGAAAAGCAATTTCTGCACACCAGAGTACCTTGACCTAGCCCCATGCAGAAGGGAACTGACAAAGTAAACTGGGCGCTGCACCATCCTTTTCTGCATCTTCTCGCACGTCTGCGCAGATCTATCCTTGTCGGGACCAGAGCTTGCCGGTGAAGCCCCCTGCTTGTCGCTGGATGCATCTGCCATGTTTGCTAGCTCATCATCCGCCTCCCTCTCCGCTACTAACGCAGCACTAACCACTTGATTGGTTGCCGCTATGTATAGCAGCAACTTCTCTTGCGGCCTAGGTGCGACAAGTATTGGAGTGGAGGACAGGTATCTCTTTAAGTCCTGCAGCGCAGCCTCTGCTTTGGGAGTCCATTTCATTGGACCTGCCTTTTTCAAAATTTTGAAAAAGCGGCGCGCGCCAGCAGATCTAGAAATAAACCTGCCGAGAGCAGCTATGCAACCGCAAGTCTTCGTACATCCTTGACGCGCTTGGTGCTTCAATCTGCTCAATGGCTTTGATCTTGTCGGGATTGGCTTGAATTCCCATTGAGACATGAAGAACCGAGAAGCTTGCGGAAGGACTCCAAACACACACTTCTCGGGGTTAAGCTTAAGGTTGATCTTGCGCAGATTTGCAAAGGTCTCATCTAAATCTTGAACCAGAGTTGCCCTGTCCTTGCTTTTGACCACTATGTCATCCATGTAGGCTTCTACATTTCTGTGCATTTGCGGCTCAAAAGTATCATGGACTACTCTTGCAAATGTTGAACCAGCATTTTTTAACCCAAAAGGCATCCGTATGAAACAGTATGTGCCACATGGGGTGATGAATGCGGTTTTCTCCTCATCCTCTTCTGCCATGAAGATCTGATGATATCCTGAGTACGCGTCAAGAAATGAAAGCAAATCACATCCGGCCGTGGAGTCAACAATCTGATCGATGCGAGGCAAGGGAAATGGGTCTTTGGGACAAGCTTTATTAACATCGGTAAAGTCGATACAAAGCCTCCATTTTCCGTTTGCCTTACGCACGACTACAGGATTGGCCAACCACATAGGATGGAGCACTCCTCTGACAAGGCCTGCTGCTTCCAATTTCTTGATCTCTTCTGCGACGAACTCTTGGCGCTCCACCGCTTGCTTTCTGACTTTCTGCTTGACGGGCCGCGCGTGAGGACAGACGGCAAGATGGTGCTCAATTACTTTCCTGGGAACCCCGGGGATGTCAGACGGTTGCCATGCAAACACGTCGACATTCGCCCGCGGGAAAGCAACGAGCGCGCCTTCCTATTTAGGGTCGAGAGTGGCACCGATGGTGAAGGTACCACCAGTGCCGTCCTCCTTGCGGGCACCCTCTTGGTCTTTGGTGGAGCTGCCATCGTCTTCTTACACTTGCGGTGGAGCTCGATGGTGCGTCCTCGACGATGGCGCAGCACTCAAGAGGTGCGCTTGCGGAGTGGGCATCGAGCTCTTGCGGACTTGGTCTCCTTCTTCCCCCCGGGAGCTTCAGCGGCAAGTGTCTTGCTATCTGTTGCAGCTGCTGCTTCCCGGTAGATCTTGTCGGCGCAGATAAGGGCATCCTTCTTGTCGCCATGGACAGAAATGACACTTATCGGGCCTGGCATCTTGAGCAAGTTGTATGCATAATGAGAGGCTGCCATAAACTTGGCGAGTGCCGGACGACCAAGTATTCCATTGTAAGGTAATGGAAAATCAGCAACATCAAAAGTGACTCTCTCAGTCCTGAAGTTCAATTCGCTGCCAAACGTCACCGGCAACGTGATCTTTCCCTTCGGCTTGCTCCTTCCCGGATTGATTCCTTGAAATGTGTCGGTCTCTTCGAGCTCGCTGTCAGGGATTTGGAGCTTCTGGAGTACCGCGGAGGATATCAGGTTCAAGCCGGCCCCGCCGTCAACTAGCATCTTGGTGACCTTGAGGTTGCGGATAGTTGGTGAAACCAACATCGGCAAGCACCCGACCACGGTTATGCGATCAGGGTGGTCCTCAATATCAAAGATGATAGGCGTGCTGGAGCATTTCAGAGGCTTGCGTGACTCGATGGATGGTTCTGCTGCATTGACTTCCCGCATCCACCGCTTGAGTTGGCGGTGTGAAGTATGCGAGAAGCACCACCGTCAACGCCGGGACCTCTCAGGCTTTCTGGAACTCCTGCTCGTCGGTCTCATCATCTTCCACGTCTTCATCGTCGTCCTCATCTTCATCCTTGTCGCGGCGCAGGAGGTCTATCTCCTTGTCGCCGCTTGGCCTTGCTGGCGTCCTCCCGGCTGGGGCGTTTCTTGCTGGCTCCTCCAGCACCTTCTTGAAACCTTTTCCTTGTCGCGCCACTCGTATTCAGCCTTCGCTGCTCAACAAGCTGCTCGACCTTCTTGCAGCTCGGAGGTCATGGACCTTGGTGCGGTGGATCTTGCGAGTCTTGCTTGTTGGAGCAAATCCCACCTTGTCGGCGGCTGCCACAGCCTGGTAGTTGGTGTCTGCGGCAACCTCCTTGCCGGAGCTACCAACTTTGGCTTTCTTGGCGCCACCTCCATTGCCGGACTGCTCGACAACTAGCACATCTCTGCCTTTCTTCTTTCGGTTGCTCCGCCGTCGGCTTTTCTTTGCCGGGGCGGACCCCTCACTGTCAGATCCTGCTGCTTCCATATTCTCTCCGGGGAGTCTCCTCCCTTCTTCAGCACGTGCACACTTGTCGGCCAGGGCATATAGCTCACTGACGTCCTTGATCTTGTACATCTCCATCTCCTCCCGCATCCTGCGATTCCGCACGTTCTGATGGAACGCGCTGATCACCGCGGTAGGGTGGACATTTGGGATGTTGTGCTGTACACGGCTGAATCTCTGAATGAACTTGCGCAGGGGTTCTACTTCCTTCTGGGTGAGCAGATGAAGGTCGCTCTCTTGGCCATGAGGCTTGTGGCCGCCTGTGAAGGCGCCGACAAACTGATGGCATAGATCCGCCCAAGAGGATATGGAGTTGTCCGGCAAGTGCATGAGCCAAGATCGACATTGGGCTTGAGTACCAACGGGAAGTAGTTGGCCAGAATCTTGTCGTCTCGCCCCCCGTCAGCTTGCACCGCAATGGTGTAGATGCTGAGGAACTCCGACGGGTGCGTCTTGCCATCGTACTTCTCTGGCACATCTGGCTTGAAATTCTTCTTACTGGGCCATTTGGACTTGCCGCAGCTCACGAGTGAGCAGGGGCAACCTACGCGTCTGGCAAGTCGCTGGTTCCCCGGGCGCATGCATATCGACAGGCGCCCAGCGCTGGTCGGATTGACGTCGCGCTTCTCTTCTGCGCTCGATCGCGGGTTCGGCGTCTTCTTCTTGTCGTTCATGAAGAACTTGGCGTTGATCACGGCGAGCTCGCGGATCTGATGGCGCGTGGAGTCGCCGTCGAGGTGGATCCGGCGATCGGCGATCTTGGCCTTCGGGTGGAGAGTGCATGGTGGTTGCACCCCCACAGGTTTCGTCGCCACCGGCTCGTGCCTTGTCGCCTTGCCGCGGCTGCGATGCAGTCGGTTGCCTCGGAGAGTCGCCGTTGGCAAAGCCGATGAGACTCGAATGGTGGCCCTCCATTCATCGACCTTGTCGGCTGTTGGAGGGTAATCTAGGAAGCGATTGAGCTCTCGCCAAAGCTTCTGCTGGAGTGGTGGGTGGCGATGGCGAGCGGTGCGAGGCGGGATATGCTCGGACTTCTAACTATGTTAGAAGGAGCGATATCCGTCCAGCGACCAGCGCCTCGCTTCGCGCCAAACATGTCGGCGAGCAAGCTGGTCTTGAGGCCTCTGGATCCACCGGCTCGATCTTGATCCAACGGCGTATGGTACTATGAATACCATGGCGCTGTCGGTCCCGCGCCTCCCGAGATGGGCGCGGTGCGTTCTGAGGCGCCCGATGTCTGCGCTGCCTTGTCCTTGACTTGGCAGCATCATGGGCTCCCTCGCGGGCGTCCGTTCTTGACGGTGTCTACCCCACCACCCATTTGCTCCGGTGGTGGTGGGATCGGCGTGGGCGGCTCCGCTGCCGCGAAGCCTTCTTCTTCGGTGGCATGTTGATGAATGATGAAGATGTTGCTCGTCTGACGCCGGATCAGGTTCACACAGCCTCGGCGCCTACCGCGCGCCAAAGATGTCGGGAAGCTGATCGGACCCACGAACACCTATGGGACCCGGCGGACCGAGCCTTCGGTTCGGTGGGGAGCGGAGGTTGCGCGAAGAAACAGATCGAGGCGAAACGCGAGCAGTTACCCAGCCGGAGCTCTCCGGAGATAATACTCCTCTGCTGCTTGTCGATTATATTACTGTTCTTGCTAGGGAGGCGATGGGAGCTACAAGACCTAAGCGTGGCGTCTCGGTCTCGAATGAGTGAACCCCTTCTACGTTGCGCATGGGCCTCCTTTTATATGCTCAAGGGGTCACCGGCGGTGGCAACGTGAACAAGGGCAAAAAGGGAAAATGAGTTGCGGTTGGTACAACTACTTGTACAGTGCATCCTACCTAACCCTGACGGCAGGGGACAAAAGCATTAAATGCCCGTCCAAGTCGACTAAACAGCGCAGAAAAGGACCGTCAGGGGTGCTACCGTTCACCACGATGGCCATCTTGTCAGCACCGCTTGCCACCGCGCCCCGCTGGTTGCACAACCTCTTGCCACGCGCTCCTGGAAAGGTCCCATGGCGACACGTTGGTGGATGAGCTGGGGCGGAGGAACGGAGTGGTAATCTGTCGCGGCAAGCACCTTGCCACGGTTGTTGCCTTGTCGCGTCCGGAAGCTTGTCGCTCACCGGGCCTTCCCGGCAAGTTCCTCTTGCCGGGGTCTTGTCTTCTAAATGCCTTGGTTGGCCTTCCCGACAAGCTCCTCTTGCCGGGGCCTTGTCTCCTTGGCTTGAATACTTTGTTCTTGAATGGCTCCAATGGAGCCGCGGAGGACCTTGGCGATCACTAAGCAAGCCTTGCCGCGGGGTGTTGCGACTGCCCATTCACGAGTTCGGGATACTAGGGTACCCCTACTCTAGTACACCGACAATAGGCCCTTCGCAGAGGGAAGCAGGGATTTGTAGAGGTGCCAGAGCTCGATTTTAAAGCAGAGATACATAATATTTTGAGCGGCATACTTTCATTGTCAACATAACAACCGAGAGATGGCAATATCTTCCATGCTACTCACAGTATAGGCGGTTCCCAAACAGAATGGTAAAGTTTATACTCCTAATAACCCACAAGTATAGGGGATCGCAACAGTTTTCGAGGGTAGAGTATTCAACCCAAATTTGTTGATTCGACACAATGGGAGCCAAAGAATATTCTCAAGTATTAGCAGTTGAGTTATCAATTCAACCACACCTGGAAAACTTAGTATCTGCAGCAAAGTGTTTAGTAGCAAAGTAATATGATAGTGGTGGTAACAGTAACAAAAGTAAAGACAGCAAAAGTAATATTTTTTGTATTTTTGTAGTGATTGTAATAGTAGCAACGTGAACGTAAATAAGCGAGAACCAATATAGGAAAAGCTCGTAGGCATTGGATCGGTGATGGAGAATTATGCCGGATGCGGTTCATCATGTAATAGTCATAACATAGGGTGACACAGAAATAGCTCCAATTCGTCAATGTAATGTAGGCATGTATTCCGAATATAATCATACGTGCTTATGGAAAAGAACTTGCATGACATCTTTTGTCCTACCCTCCCGTGGCAGCGGGGTCCTAATGGAAACTAAGGGATATTAAGGCCTCCTTTTAGTAGAGAACCAGAACAAAGCATTAGCACATAGTGAATACATGAACTCCTCAAACTATGGTCATCACCGGGAGTGGTCCCGATTATTGTCACTTCGGGGTTGCCGGATCATAACACATAGTAGGTGACTATAAACTTGCAAGATAGGATCAAGAACACACATATATTCATGAAAACATAATAGGTTTAGATCTAAAATCATGGCACTCGGGCCCTAGTGTCAAGCATTAAGCATAGCAAAGTCATAGCAACATCAATCTCAGAACATAGTGGATACTAGGGATCAAACCCTAACAAAACTAACTCGATTACATGATAGATCTCATCCAACCCATCACCGTCCAGCAAGCCTACGATGGAATTACTCACGCACGGCGGTGAGCATCATGAAATTGGTGATGGAGGATGGTTGATGATGACGACGGCGACGAATCCCCCTCTCCGGAGCCCCGAACGGACTCCAGATCAGCACTCCTGAGAGGTTTTAGGGCTTGGCGGCGGCTCCGTGAAGTTTCAGGTCATTCCGAGAAGTTTTGTTTCTGCACATAAATAACACCATGGCAATTCTGCTGAAAACAGCGTCAATCTGGGGTTAGTTCCATTCAAATCATACAAGTTAGAGTCCAAAACAAGGGCAAAAGTGTTTGGAAAAGTAGATACGACAGAGACGTATCAACTCCCCCAAGCTTAAACATTTGCTTGTCCTCAAGCAATTCAGTTGATAAACTAAAAGAGATTCAATCATAATCATACCCAATATGAATTAACAGTAATGGATGCAAATGACAGCTGCACTCTCCAGCTAGTGCTTTTAATAAGAGGGTGATGTCTCAACGTAAAAGTAAATAGATAGGCCCTTCGCAGAGGGAAGCAGGGATTTGTAGAGGTGCCAGAGCTTGGTTTTGAAATAGAGATAAATAATATTTTGAGCGGCATACTTTCATTGTCAACATAACAACGGAGAGATGGCGATATCTTCCATGCTACACACATTATAGGCGGTTCCCAAACAGAATGGCAAAGTTTATACTCCCCCTCCACCAACAAGCATCAATCCATGGCTTGCTCGAAACAACGAGTGCCTCCAACTAACAAGAGTCCCGGGGGAGTTTTGTTTGCAATTAATTTGATTTAGTTTGCGTAAAGCATGGGACTGGGCATCCCGTTGACCAGCCATTTTCTCGTGAGTGAGGAGCGGATTCCACTCCTCTTGAGAATAACCCGCCTAAATGGAAGATAAGGGCAGCCCTAGTTGATACATGAGCTACTCGAGCATACAAAAGAGAATGTTTATTTGAAGGTTTAGAGTTTGGCACATACAAATTTACTTGGAACGGCAGGTAAATACTGCATATATAGGAAGGTATAGTGGACTCATATGGAATACTTTGGGGTTTAAGGGATTGGATGCACAAGCAGTATTCCCGCTTAGTACAAGTGAAGGCTGGCAAAAGACTGGGAAGCGACCAACTAGAGAGCGACAACAGCCGTGAACATGCATTAAGATTAATAAACATTGGATGCAAGCATGAGTAGGATATAATCCACCATGAACATAAATATCATGAAGGCTATGTTGATTTTGTTTCAACTACATGCGTGAACATGTGCCAAGTCAAGTCACTTAAATCATTCAAAGGAGGATACCGCCCCATCATACCACATCACAACCATTTTAATAGCATGTTGGCACGCAAGGTAAACCATTATAACTCATAGCTAATCAAGCATGGCACGAGCAACTATGATCTCTAATTGTCATTGCAAACATGTTTATTCATAATAAGCTGAATCAAGAACGATGAACTCATCATATTTACAAAAACAAGAGAGGTCGAGTTCATACCAGCTTTTCTCATCTCAGTCAGTCCATCGTATATCATCATAATTGCCTTTCACTTGCACGACCGAACGAGGTGGATAATAATAAGTGTGCATGTGCATTGGACTAAGCTGGAATCTGCGAGCATTCAATAAACAGGAGAAGACAGGGCAATATGGGCTCTTGGTTAAATCAACAATAATGCATATAAGAGTCACTTCAACAATTTAATCATGGTCTTCTCCTATCGGCCCCCAAAGAAAAGAAAAAATAAATAAAAACTATTTACACGGGAAAGCTCCCAACAAGAAAAAGAAGAACGGGAAATATTTTTGGGGTTTCTTTTTAATTATTACTACTACAGCAAGAAAGTAAACTAGCTAGAAGCTATTACTAATTTTTTTGGTTTTTCTTAAGGTTTAACAAACACACAAGAAGAAAGCAGGAAAAAGAAAATAAACTAGCATGGATATTACAGTGAAAGAGTATGAGCACCGACATCTAGCAATGAGTGTGTGTAAACATAAATGTAATGTCGGTGGGAAATACGTACTCCCCCAAGCTTAGGCTTTTGGCCTAAGTTGGTCTATTGCCAGGGATAGCCTGGCGGATACCCGTAGGCGTAGCTGGGGTCGTACTGTGATGAAGAGGACTCTGACTGCCACTGGCTGGCAGCCATCTCCGGATCCCAAGAATAAATAGACTGTCGTGGAGGCTCATATTGTGGTTCCGGCTCCGGGGCTGGTGTAGGGTTCCGGTAGGCTTGAATGGCTGCCCACGGAATGAGATAAGGATCTTCAGACAAATTAAACAAAGAAGGAGCAGGCAAAGTAATAGTCTCAGTATGATGTTTATTGAAGAACAATTTATATTTAAGCTCCCCTTCTCTGCCCTTAACAATAAAATCATGCGCTAGCATGCTCTTATAATCTAATTAAGCACTAGGCAACAATTTTTCTTCTTTCTCATAAAGCCTAATGGGTATGTTAAAATGTGCAGCTAGGCGTGAAGCATAAATACCTCCAAAGATGGGGCCTTTTGTACGGTTCAAACTTAACTGTTTAGCAATAATTCCGCCCATACTGACAGTGTTATCGTGGTATAAACCGCGGAACAAAATGATAATATCAGGAACACTAAGGTTCCCACAGTTCTCGCAACCAATCAAGCAACGACTAGCAAATATGGCAAAGTAGCGTAAGACAGGAAAATGTATGCTAGTGATTCGTGCATCGGAGACCTTCCTGGTTTCTCCCATAGTGACGGTGTTAATAAATTCTTCCACATCTTTACGGTGTGGTTCATCTAAAGTGCCCTCAAAGGGTATTTTGCAAACCTTGCAAAATTCAGCTAATGGCATCTTCTTAGCAACATCATATAAATGAAACTCTACTGAAGGAGGTGATTCCTTAGGAAAATAGTAGAAGTTTTGCACAAAAGTATTAGTGAGTAAGAGATACTGATGATGTTGGTCGCGGAGGAAGTCGGTGAGGCCAGCATTATCAGCCAATGAATAAAAATCCTCATAAATCCCGGCTTGTCTCAAGAAGTCATCGGAAGGCCATTCACACGGCCGGACCTCCGCGGCATGAGGCAAATTATATTTGGGCCTCTGTGCTTCTTCATTTTGCTTTTCCTTCGAGCTTCAGCTCGATGAGCCCCTCAAAAATCTCTTCATTATTTTCTGAAAAATTCTGAAATTTTTAGTAACTTCAAACAAAAGTGAACCAAGCTCAACAAAATTGATAGCAACTACTCCTACAAGTGCCTAGAGCCTATATCAAGCATTAGAACTACTTGGAACCATATAAATTTGACATGCAAGCTCAAGAACATGGTCAGCTATGCAGCACAAATTTGCAATGAATAAACTACTAGAGCAAAAACTAATTGGACCAATGGAGGAGTCACATACCAAGGAACAATCTCCCCAAGCAGTTTTGTGAGAGGTGCTTTGAGCAAGGAGATCGAAAATCACAGCAAAGTGAGCTAGAACTCGTGCTTGAGTTGGATATTCGTGTTTGTGGGAGGAAGAAGAAGAGGATGGGAGCAGGAATAAGTGGCGGAGGGCCACCATGGGCCCACGAGGCAGGGGGCGTGCCCTCCACCCTCATGGCCAGGTGGCAGCTCCCTCCGCAGTGTTTTCAGTACCATAAATCTTCAAATATTTCAGAAAAAATCATATTAAATTGGCATGGCATTTGGAGGACTTTTATTTTCGGGGTATTTTTATATTGCACGGATAAATCACAAAACAGACAGAAAAATACTATTTTTACTTTATTTCAACTGAATTACAGAAAATAGAAAGAGGGTACAGAAGGTGGTGCCTTCTAGTTTCATCCATCTCATGCTCATCAAAAGGAATCCACTAACAAGGTTGATCAAGTCTTGTTAACGAACTCATTCCGAATAACATGAAACCGGAGAAATTTCGAATAACACTATGTTACCTCAATGGGGATATGCACATCCTCAATAATAAGAATATCATATTTCTTTTTGACAGTAGGAAGAGGAAATTCAAAGCCTCCAATAATAATTGATGGAATTTTTCCAATAGAGTTGATACTATGAACTTGAGGTTGTTTCCTCGAAAAGTGTACCGTATGCTCATTACCATTGACATGAAAAGTGACATTGCCTTTGTTGCAATCAATAACACACTCGCAGATTCGAAAAAGGTCTTCCAAGAATAATAGACATACTATCGTCCTCAGGAATATCAAGAATAACAAAGTCCATTAAAATAGTAACGTTTGCAACCACAATGGGCACATCCTCACAAATACCAACAGGTATAGTAGTTGATTTATCAGCCATTTGCAGAGATATTTCAGTAGGTGTCAACTTATTCAAGTCAAGTCTACGATATAAAGAGAGAGGCATAACACTAACACCGGCTCCAAGATCACATAAAGCAGTTTTAACATAGTTTCTTTTAATGAAGCATGGTATAGTAGGTACTTGTCGGTGTCAAAACCGGCAGATCTCGGGTAGGGGGTCCCGAACTGTGCGTCTAGGCGGATGGTAACAGGAGACAAGGGACACGATGTTTTTACCCAGGTTCGGGCCCTCTCGATGGAGGTAAAACCCTACTCCTGCTTGATTAATATTGATGATATGGGTAGTACAAGAGTAGATCTACCATGAGATCAGAGAGGCTAAACCCTAGAAGCTAGCCTATGGTATGATTGTTTTTTCGTCCTATGGACTAAAACCCTCCGGTTTATATAGACACCGGAGAGGGCTAGGGTTACACAGAGTCGGTTACAATGGGAGGAGATCTACATATCCGTATCGCCAAGCTTGCCTTCCATGCCAAGGAAAGTCCCATCCGGACACGAGACGAAGTCTTCAATCTTGTATCTTCATAGTCCAAGAGTCCGGCCAGAGGTTATAGTCCGGCTATCCGGACACCCCCTAATCCAGGACTCCCTCAGTAGCCCCTGAACCAGGCTTCAATGCCGACGAGTCCGGCACGCAGATTGTCTTCGGCATTGCAAGGCGGGTTCCTCCTCCGAATAGTTCATAGAAGATTTTGAACACAAGGATAGTGTCCGGCTCTGCAAAATAAGTTCCACATACTGCCGTAGAGAGAATAATATTTACACAAATCTAATCTGCTGACGTATTCCGCAGCGTGACATCACACCACGACCAAGCCTTTATTCGAATCGTTTTACTGTCCCACCTCGGTCGTTTTTGGGCGGTTTCCTTAGCACGTCTTGTCGAGCAGAGATCGTGTCCCCTTTATTTACGGGATTCTCATCAATACTGACGTGGGTAACCCAGTCGTGCCCGTTGGTATATCTCCTCGATCAAAGGCGAGTCCCAAACGGTCACGGGGAGGGCTCTTGGTATTCAACCTCTTATAAAGAGACCAAAGCCTTACTCCTTTCTTTTTATCTCAATCGAATCCGCCCTTCGCCTCGAGTTCCAACACCTAAGGCCCCAGATTTCAGGCGTTTCGGACCTTCGACGATGTCCGGTTCCGACCTTCGAGGCCGATGGATGCCTTCCTCCGTCATGGAGGAAGACGTGCTAAAGCTGAGAGAGGCCAGGTTTTTGACCGGTGAAATCTCGCATAGGCTGCCTGCTCAAGGGCAGGTTATTCCCACTCCCAAGCCTGGTGAGAGCGTGGTGTTCGTATCTCACTTCCTCCGAGGGCTAGGCTTTGCGACGGATCCCTTCGTGAGGGGGCTCATGTCCTATTATGGGATGGAATTTCACGACTTAGCTCCGGAGTCCATCCTCCACATTTCATCATTCATCGTCGTGTGTGAAGCCTTCCTCCGTATTACTCCTCACTTCGGACTATGGCTCAAGACCTTTAAAGTAGAGCCGAAGATGATCGAGGGACAGAACGCGGAGTGTGGAGGTGTTGTTATAAGCAAGAACACTGACGCTCCATGGCCCGAGGGCTCTTTTCAAGAGGAGCCCAACTTATGCAACGAGAGTGGTTTTATATCACAACTCCCAGGGGTACCAAGTGGGTGGCACCGCCTGCTTTCCGCTCGGGTCCCCCGCCCCGACTTGCGTCATGGGTCAATAAGGGGCTGGACTGGGGGCCGGCAAAGGATGTGCCCCTGTTGCAGGGCCGCATCCGTGATCTCTTAGAAAGAGACATCAGTCTGGTCGTGGTGACGCGGGTCATGTTGATTCGCCGAACCCTGCCCTGCAAACGTCGCCCCCTCCGCCTGTGGGAGTTCAATCCGGAGGGACCACGAGCTCTCCAACATTTCATGGGCGCGACGCCCGTGGAGATGTACAAATTGTTCTTCGGATCACAAGCAATGTGTCCGGACTCGACCGAGGACCCAGGTCTGAGCTGCAATCGCCCGGATACTCAAGTAAGTAGCCCTGTGCCCGGACACGCTATCCGTATATTTATCATATCATTGCCCCTAAAGGAGCTGTCCTTGAAACAGGAACCGATAGCGAAAGCAAAGCTAATCAGGTGTCCGGCCCCCCTCCCTGAGACCACGCCGGATCCCATGTTAACCAGGATGCTGGAGGTTGCGCCTTCGGAAGAAAAAGAGGGGGGGGGACAAAGGAAGCTGCTGCCTCCCCGAAGGAGGCTGTCCGGAAAGGAGGAATCGAAAATTCCTCTCTTCAGGGGAAGAAGAGGACCGTCTCTGAAGACCCGGAGACCATGGTCTCAAAGCGGGGGAAGAAATCTTCGCCAGAGGGTCCTGTGCCGGGGGACACTTCGGCCGAATTATGCCCTCAAGGGGATCAGCCCTCCACCGAGCCGTAAGTAGAGAGGGGTTTTTTCTTTTTAAGAAATGAGAGAAATCCTTGCTTTATTTCTGAGGAAAGTAACCGAAAATTTACCTTGTAGCTTGGACCTTAGCCCTTCTCAGCAGAGCTCGTCTTCAGGGGATCTTCTTCCGGAGATGATGAAGAGCGGACGCCTCCCCCTACCGTACCGCCTTGCGAGGCGGGCAACCCTGAGGTATCGTCGCGGAGGGTTTCTCCGAATCCGGCAAGGCTGGAAGACAGTCATATGGCCCCCCAACGCCCTCCGTGTCCGGCCTTCGAAAAAGGCCATCGGACAAGTCCGGCACCGTCCGGTGCACGGTCGGAGGAACTGAAGGATCTGCTAGGGCGAGCGTCTATCTCAGAGGAGCACCGTACGTTAATGGGTACGGTGATTGAAAGGATTTCATCCGCGGAGAGCGGGTTGCACGAGGCCGTCAGGAGTTTACTGACAGGTTATGAGGTATGCGAGATGATGTACCTTTTGACAGTTCCACATATTTAAGATGCGCCCTGTATAGATAGTAGCCCCTGAGACTCTGTGCGTTGTCAAAAGTGACAGCGCGCAGAGGATCATAATCCCAGGTATAATGTGCCGCCTTCCTACATAGGTGGCGAAGTGTCCGGTGGCCAGCCGGACTGATGAATTTGCCGAGCTAAAGCGGCAACTTGACGTGGCAGATGCCGACATCGCACTTGTCAACAAGCGGCTTGACGAGGCACAAGGTATGTAATTTCTCCGGAGACACCTGGTAAGAGGAGCTTAATGACAGTATCTTACAACATGTGCGCTTGATGCAGATGGTGCCGCCGCCATGGAGAACCTTCCGGCGGAACTCGCCCGAGCCAAGGAGCAGGCTAGAAAAAGTGATGCAGCTGCCGTAAAGGCAATTGAAGAGCTGAAAGCCGAATAGGCTGCTCACTGCCAAAGCAAGGAGGAAATGGCCGAGATGGCTGTGAAGTTGAAGAGTGCTGCTGATCGTTGCGAGCTTCTTGAAAAGGAAGATCGGGCGAAACATACGGACCTGGAGAAGGCCACTACAGCGGCCAAGGATGCTCGCTCTGCGATGAGAGCTATGAAGGAGGAGCTACGTCAAGCCGGAGATATCGTGGCTGGGAAGCCCTTTATGCTGCGAATGAAGTTCGGGGATCCTAAATATGCTCCGTTGGATCGGATGTGGAGTACGGCGGACACTTATCTGGATTTGGCGGCGAGTGCCGCGGACGCGGCCGAACACTTCCGAGATCAAGAGGATCGCAAAGTGGAAAAGCTCTTCTTGTCGCAGTTCCACAATCCAGAGCATCCACTTCCATTAACCGATCGTTTGGCCGCATGGGCCGAGCTGAATAGGTTATCCGGACTCACCATGAAGTATGTCGTGGGTCATCTGTGGCCGGAAAGGCCAAAGCCGAACAGTTATTTTAGCTTGGTGCAACAGTTCCTTGGTGCGGTGCCGTATATCAACGCGATGAAGAGGTCAGCATGCATAGAGGGTGCGCAGATGGCCCTTGCCCGTGTTAAGACATACTGGGCGGAGATGGAGACCATTGCAGTTGCAACCCAAAATTCGGACGGAAGCCGGGTACCTGCCGAGCACTATTTTCAGGAAGTTCTGCAGGGCGCTCGTTTAATAGAGACGCAGTGCTCGAAGGATATTATGTTCGAATAACATGTAATATTGAAAAACAATATTTTGATGAATTGTAAAAGCTTTTTATACTTGTGCCTGCAAGAATTATAATACCTCCTGTGTGGCCGTTAAGGTATATTTGTATATAATCTGAAAGATGGCAGTCGTCGGCTTTAGCCCCCACACATATAATGCGGGGGTGTTCGCAGAAGGCGCATTTTCACACTTGATCCAACGTCTTGGTCCGTGAAGGAGGTGATAGCGCAGCGAACTAGGCAATCCGACTATAATGCTTTATCACTTTCACTTAGCCATAGGAGTTTGACAGTGGGGCTACTATATAGCCCCTGGTGGCGCCTGGACTCGTCCGAACTCGGGGCGCGTGTGTGCCTGGCCGGGAAATGGCCCTTCGTTAATGCGGAGGAATCCTAAAGATTCCGGTATGTCATCGAGTGGTTGACCAGTCTCACGCTATATCATGACAGTCAGTTTTCGGCTTTCTCTACTGAGGTGGTCACCTGGCCGAACCGGGGCACAATCACAGTAGTTCTCCTGGTGCCGCCTTAGCCGATAGAGCGGAACGTAAGGGAGCAAAACACAGGAGCCGGGCAAACCCAACATGTGACCAAAGACATGATTCGGAGCTGATGCATATAAGGCCAAACTCGCGACGCCGAACACTCCCTAAGGTATTCGGTCTTTGTGAAAACGGGCTGAACAACGCCCTTGGTAATAAGCCCCTTGTGTCCAGGTACGCGCAAAATTCTGACGTGGCCACATGCCAAGACGCCAGCCTCCTCCTCGGTTATACCAAAGAACCGGGGGATGTGTATCAACAAGAGACAGTAAAAAAGGTTTACGCATGGTCTTAATCTAAAAAGAATCCTTGGAACGGGTCCCTGCTGCACGTCTGCGCCTGTGTCTCCGTTGTGCCGTGTCCTGGACGGGTGTAGCATGGTGTTCATCTGTAAAAGAGAGGAACTTAGTTGAAAAATATCGTGCGAAATGTACGTTGTAATAAATGAACAAAGTATAATTGAAAATGGGTAAAATTGAGCTTTATTGTCTCTTGTTTTACATGCGCAGTGCCCCTTGTACAGGGGTATACGGATATTAAGCCTTTATCAGTTGTATGTTTACGCCGGACTCGTCTAGCCGTGTCCGTGGTCTTAACGACCTGTTTAGGTGCTTTGATTGGTGAAGCCGTTTTAGTGTGTGGCTGTCAAGGCAGCCGCACAGTCTTCCGCGTGGGAGGGACACTCAATATTTCCCTTTAGTGAGATGATGCCTCGTGGACCAGGCATCTTAAGCGTAAGAGATGCATAATGCGTATTGCGTTAAAGCGGGCGAAAGCTTGGCGTCGATGGTGCTTGATAGCTACTTGAAAATGGGGCGATGTGGAAGGTTAGCTTTTGGCGGAAGTTATCGGGGAGCGAACATAAGTTCTAGCGAGGAAGAACCCATGCAATGGGCATCTGGGCCTGGCGTTACTCCTTGAAAGGAAGTGTTGCTATGGCGAATTTTCGTTGGGTCCATCCCCATTTTGCGGATTGTGTCCTGATATAGCAGGTTTAGAGCACTGCCGCCGCCCATCATGTCGGTGTACTAGAGTAGGGGTACCCTAGTACCCCGACCCGTGCAGGGACAGTTGCAGCGCCCCACGGCAGGGTCGGCCTGATGACCGCCAGAGTCCTCAGCGGCTCCTTTGGAGCCATTCAAGAACAAAGTAGTCAAGACCCCGGCAAGAGGAGCTTGCCGGGAAGGCCACTCGGGGCGCGAAGGAAACAAGGCCCCGGCAAGAGGAGCTTGCCGGGAAGGCTTGGCGGGCGCCGAACCCCCAAGCGCGACAAGGTTCCTGCTGCGGCAAGGCACTTGCCGGGGCGGGCGACCTCTCTTCATCTCCGCTCCAGCTCACCCGCCAACGTGTCACCACGGGCTCTCCCAAGCACTGGCGTGTCGACGGGCTGTGCAGCCAGCGGGGAGTAGCGACAAGCGGCGCCGACAAGCTACCATCGTGGCAAGCGGGCGCGCAGCGGTCCTGTTACCTGTGACCGAGGCGGCCGAGGGCGGGCATTGATGACTCTTGTCCCTTGCCGTCGAGTTAGGTATAGATTACTGTACCTTTGTACAAGCGGTGTACCAACCTATGTTTTTACCATTATACCCTTGTCTACTTGCCACATGTGGTAACCCCTTGTGCCTATAAAAGGAGGCCCGAGTGCAACGTAGAGGGGGTTCGGCTCGGTTCGGTCCAGCTCCGGCTTAGTTCATCACATTCATACGAAACCACACTCAGGCTAGGTCTTGTAGCTCCCATTGCTCCCTAGCAAGAACACAAGATAATCCACAAAGCAGCAGTAGGAGTATTATCTCCCCGGAGAGCTCCGAAGCTGGGTAAATCCGCTCGTGTGCATCGCCTCGATCCGCTCTTTGTGCAGTCTCCGCCCCCCTCCGAACCACAAGGGACCCAGGTCCCGTAGGTGCTCGTGGGACACGATCAGTTCTCCCCCGACATCTTTGGCGCGCCAGGTAGGGGGCGTCGAGGCTGTGTGAACCCGATCCGACGATCACACAAGCAATTTCATCGACATCTTCGTCAACATGGCGCCGAAGAAGAAGTCTTCGGCAACAGCTGAGCCGTCCGCGTCGAACCCACCACCACCGGAGCCGTCAGGTGGTGGGGGAAACGCTGGCGGAGGAACCGACATCGTCGAGAGAGCCCACGATGCCGCCAGGTCCAAGGACAAGGCAGCGTAGGCGTCGGCGTCCGAATCTGCACCGCGTCCTTCGCAGGAGGTGCGGGACCGACAGCGTCATGATGCTCGCGGCACCATACGCTCATTGGATCAAGGCCAAGCTGGAGGATCCGAGGCCCTCGAGACCGCATGCACCTCGGCATGCGATGCGAGTGAATACGGTTGCTCAAGGGATACTGCTCCTCCTAACTTGGTTAGGAGTCCGAGCACATCCGTTCTTCGCTCAGTGCGCCGTTGCCGCCAACCACACCAGCGGAAGCCTTGGCAAGAGCTCGATTACTTCTAGATTACCCCCAACGGCCGATAAGGTCGGCGAATGGAGGGCCACAATTCAGAGTCTCGCCGGCTTAACCAGCGACGCGTCCATGACAACGAGTGCCGCGGCAGCGGCGGCGACAAAGCGCGAGCCGATGGCGGCGAGACTTGCGGGTGCAGCCACCGTGCACTCCCCTTCCGAAGGCCAAGATCGCCGACTCGCCGGATCCACCTCGACAGCGACTCCACAGCGTCGTCCGGATCCGCGAGCTCGTCGCGACCAGCGCCAAGTTCTCCAAACGGCAAGAAGAAGACGCTTCGAACCCGTATCGGCGCGCCGAAAGCGCGTCGTCAATCGACCAGCGCGCCAGGCCTTGTCGATATGCATGCGCCAGAAGAACCAGCGACTTGCCGTCTGCGATAGGTTGCCCTGCGTTCACTTTCGTGAGCTGCGGCAAGTCCGGTGGCCCGACAAGAAAAACTTCAAACCAGATGTGCGGAGAAGTATGGCGGCAGGACACACCATCGGAGTTCCTCGGCATTTACACCATCGCGGTGCAAGCTTGGGGGCGAGGCGACAAGATCCTCGCCAACTACTTTCCCTTGGTGCTCAAGCCAAGCGTCGATCTTGGCTCATGCACTTCTGGATGGCTCTATTTCTTCTTGGGCAGATTTGTGCCACCAGTTTGTTGGCGCCTTCACGAGCGGACACAAGCCTCATGGCGGAGAGAGTGATCTCCACCTGCTTGCCCGAAGGAGGGGAGTCTCTGCGCAAATTCATCGAGAGATTCAGTCGAGTGCACTACAACATCCCAGGCGTCCACCCTGCTGTAGTGATCGGTGCATTCCATCGAATGTCGAAATCGCAGGATGAGGAGAAATGGCGATGTGCAAAGTGAAAGACGTCGTGAGCTCTCATACTGGCCGACAAGTGTGCCGCTGAAGAAGGAAGAAGACTCCCGGGAGAGAATGTGGGGAGCAGAGTCGACGTGAGGAGATCGCCCGACAAGGAACAATCGGCGAAACAACGAAGGAAGAAAAACCAAGAAGTACTAGTTGTCAAGCAGTCCGGCAAGGATGGTGCCGCCAACAAAGCCAAGGCGGTGGCTCGGCAAGGAGGTTGCCGTTAGCGCCGACCGCCAAGCTGTGGCGACAGCCGACAAGCTGACAGCTCCAACAAGCGATCAGTAAAATCCACCTCACCAAAGGCCACGATCTCCAGAGCTGCAAGAAAGTCGAGCAGCTAGTTGAGCTCTGAGAGCTGAGTACGGCGGCGAGACAAGGAGAAAGCCAGAAGGTGCAGATGCGGCAAGTAAGAAGAGACTTCGGTCGGGGAGGCGCCAGGCAAAGCCAAGCAGCGACAAGGAGACAGACCTCCCGTGGCGCGACAAGGAAGAAGATGAAGATGAAGATGGCGAGGGCGATGAAGGCGATGAAACGATGAGCAGGAGTTTCAAAAGGCAGCGGAGGTCCTTGCGTCGACGAAGCGTCTCTGCATACCTCGCACCGTCAACTCAAGCAATGGATCGTGAGGTCAATGCAGCGAACCATCCATAGAGTCACGCAAACCTCTGAAATGGTCCAGCCGCCCATCATCTTTGACATTGAGGATCACCCTGTTAGCATCACTGCGATCGGGTGCTGCCGATGTTGGTCTCACCAACCATCCGCAACCTCAAAGTCACAAAGATGCTGGTTGACGGCGGGCGGCCTGAATTTGATCTCCTCTGCGGTGCTCCGAAACTTCAAATCCACGACAGCGAGCTCGAAGAAACTGGTACTTTCAAGGAATCAACCCGGAAGGAGCAAGCCCAAAGGGAAGGTCACGTTGCGGTAACATTCGGCGCGAGCTCAACTTCAGAACTGAGAGGTCACGTTTGGCGTCGCCGATTTCCCATTGCCCTACAATGGCATACTTGGCGTCCGGCACTCGCCAAGTTCATGGCCGCCTCTCATTATGCTTACAACCTACTCAAGATGCCTGGCCCGATAAGCGTCATTTCTGTCCATGGAGACAAGAAAGATGCACTTATCTGCGCCGACAAGATTTACCGGGATGCAGCAGCCCGCGACGGATAGCAAACCACTTACCGCTGAAGCTCCGGGGAAGAAGAAGACCACTAGGTCCGCAAGAGCTCTGTTGCCCACTCGCAAGCGCACCTCTTGGTGCTGCGCTACCGTCGAGGGCGCACCATCGAGCTCCACCGGCAAGTGCAAGAAGACAATGGCAGCTCCGCCAAAGACCAAGAAGGTGCCGCTAAGGAGGGCGGCACGATGGTACCTTCACCATCGGTGCCACGCTTGATCCTAAATAGGAAGGCGAGCTCGTTGCTTTCTGCGGGCGAATGTCGATGTGTTTGCATGGCAACCATCGACATCCCGGTGTTCCAGGAAAGTAATTGAGCACCACCTAGCTATCTGTCCTCACGCCGCCCGTCAAGGAAAAAGTTAGGAAACATGCGTGGGCGCCAAGAGTTCATAGCGAAGAAATCAAGAAATTGGAAGCAGCGGGGCTTGTCGGAGAGTCCTCCACCCCGTGGTTGGCCAACCCGGTAGTTATATCATAAGGCTAATGGGAAATGGAGACTTTGTATTGACTTCACCGATGTTAATAAAGCTTGTCCCAAGGACCCATTTCCCTTGCCGTGTCGACCAGATTGTTGACTCCACGGCTGGATGCGATCTGCTTCGTTTCTTGATGCATATTCAGGATATCATCAGATCTTCATGGCGAGAAGAGGATGAAGAAAACCGCATTCATTACACCATCAGCGCGTCTTGCTTTATACGGATGCCTTTCGGTTTGAAGAATGCTGGTTCGACCTTTGCAAGAGTAGTCCATGATGCCTTTGGACCACAGATACACCGAAATATAGAAGCTTACATGGGTGACATAGTGGTCAAGAGCAAAGACAGAGCGACCCTGGTTCAGGATTTGGATGAGACGTTTGCAAACCTGCACAAGATCAACCTCAAGCTCAACCCCGAGAAGTGCGTGTTTGGAGTCCCTTCCGGCAAGCTTCTCGGGTTCTTTGTATCTCAGCGGGGAATTGAAGCCAATCCCGACAAGATCAAGGCCATTGAGCAGATCGAAGCACCAAAGCGCGTCAAGGATGTCAGGAGGCTTGCCGGTTGCGTGGCTGCTCTCGGCGGGTTCATCTCTAAGTCTGCTGAGCAGCGCCTGCCGTTTTCAAGATTTTGAAAAAGGCAGGTCAATGAAATGGACTCGAAGCGGAGGCTGCGCTGTAGGACTTGAAGAGATACCTGTCCTCCGCTCCAATACTTGTCGCACCTAAGCAACAAGAGAAGTTGCTGCTGTATATAGCGGCGACCAATCAAGTGGTTAGTGCTGCGTTAGTAGCGGAGAGGAGGCAGATGATGAGCCCGAACAGCGAGGCAAAGCGCATCCAGCGACAAGCAAGGTGCCTCGCCGTCAAGCTCTGGTCCCGACAAGGGCGGATCAGCGCAGAATTCGCGACAAGATACGAGAAGAAGATGGTGCAGCGCCCGGTATACTTTGTCGGTTCCCTTCTGCGGGGCTAGATCAAGGTACTACGGTGTCGCGAAGCTGCTATTCGGCCTCCTCATGGCCTCGAGAAAGCTGCGCCATTACTTCCAAGCACATGAGATAACAGTTGTCACTCGCTTTCGGCTGAAGAGGATTTTGCAAAATCCGAAGCAGCAGCAGGATTGTTGAGTGGTATTTGGGCTGTCAAGCTTTGGTCTCAAGTTGAAAGCACTTCAACTATCGAGCAGGGCATTGGCAGAATTCATAGCAGAGTGGGCGTAGCAAGATGAGAAATTCAGAGTCAAGCATCCCGTCAAGGAGGCAAATAAAGAGTGGTGATGTACCGATGGTGCCTTCTACGCTGCAAAGGCGCCCGGTGCGGCGTGCTGCTTATCGCACCCACCGGGAGCACCTCAAGTACATAGTCGGATGCACTTTCCCAAGGAACAAGCAACAAATAATCTGCAGAGTATGAAGGCTTGCTTGCGGTCTCGAGGACTGCGGTGGACCTTGGGATCAAGAAGCTCATTGTCGGGGGACTGCATAACTTGTCGTCCGCCAAGTAAATAAAGATTATCAGAGTTCATTGATGGAAGCGTACATCGATGAAGTGAGGAAGCTGGAAGAGCGCTTTGAAGGCCTGCAAATGGAACACGTTCCAAGAGCACATAATGATATAGCTGATGGCCTCTCCAAATGTGCCGCACTTAAGTTACCTGTGGAACCAGGGATTTTTGTGCTCAAGCTAACTCAGCCAACCGTAACACCATCAACAGGATAGAGCAAGAAGAGAAAATTGGTTTCTAGCGACTACTTTCCGGCAGAGCCCTCTGAAGCCGCCGCCAAGAAGGTCCCTAAAACCAGCGCAAATATCCTTTGAGGAGCGATGCGCTCCGACAAACCATCAGTTTTTATCGTTGAAGCAAACGCTCCCGACAAGTTTAGCTCCGGCAAGCTTGCCGGGGATCATCGAGCTCCGGCGGACCCACAGGTCTTTGCCGTAGAAGCTGATGTTCCCACAGTGATAGACGAGCCTTTAGTCCTTGTTGTCGAGCCACAGGCTCCAACATGGGCACAACAAATCGTCCATTTCCTTCAGACAGGAGAACTTCCCGAAGAGCAAGAAGAAGCGGAAAAAGTAGCCCGGCCGTCAAGTATGTACCAGTTTGTTGACAACATCACATGCGAATAAGACTCAGCGGATTGAAATTGAAGTGTATTTGCGGGAAGATGGATGAAGCTGTTGGCGGAGATACGGAGGCATATGTGGTCACCACATTGGCGCCAAAACACTTGCCGGCAAAGCTTTCCGGCAAGGTTTCTTCGGCGAAGCCCTCGGGATGCAAGCTGCACAAGTAACCAAGTGTGAAGCGTGCGAGTTCCATTCAAAACAGATACACCAACCAGCTCAAGCTCTCCGGCGATCCCTTTATCCTGGCCCTTTTTGTGCAGGGGCTCGACATCCTCGGCCCCTTCCCGAGCTGTCGGAGGCTTTGAATACTTATGCGTAGGAATCGACAAGTTCACAAAGTGGCGGAAGTGGAATCGATGAGGAAGGTGACAACCGGTCGGCCGTCAAGTTCTTGAGTCAATTGTTTGCCGTTTGGGATTCCTAACAGAATCATCACCGACAACGGCACCACAGTTCCTGACCGCACCTTCATGCGATCGCCCAAGATCTTGGCGCCAAGATCTGCTTTGCTTCCGTTGCTCATCCGAAAGCAGCGGTCAGCGAAAGCAAGCGCTGAAGTGCTGCGAGGACTCAAGACCAGAACTTCGGCGAGGCTGCGCAAGTCGCGAAGAAACTGGATCGAGCTGCGGTGGTTCTTTGGTCGATCGGGACGGCGCCAAATCGAGCCAGCGCCGACACCCTTGCTCTAGTCTACGGGCGAGGCAGTTCTCCCCGGAACTTCGTATCTGGGTCACCTCGAGTGCTCGCTTATGATGAGCTTGAGCAAGAGCAGCTGCGACAAGATGACGCTGCTCCTCGAGGAAGATCGTCTTCGGGCTGCTGTATGACGAGCTGCTCGTTACCAGCAAGCTTTGCATCGCTACCATAGCCGCAAAGTTAATGCCAGAAGCTTCGAGGAAGGCGACCTTGTTCTTCGGCGCGTTCAATCCGCCAAGAATTCCAAAAAGTTGACGTCGAAGTGGGAAGGCCCTTATCGGTTGAAACGAGTCACTAGGCCCGGCGCTGTCCGCCTTGAGACCGAAGATGGCCTTCCGGGGGGGAGGAGGAGATAATGGTGTGGGCCGACAAGCGTCGCTCGAGGAACTGTCGCCTTGCCGGGAAATGGACAACAGAAAAGCTAAGTTGCTAAGTTTAAGCGACCAGTTTTAAGTTTTTAAGTTATCTTCCTCGAACGATAGTACTTTGTATGGAAAACCTGTGCGCGGAGGAACCGACTCGCGACTAGCTTGCGCCCTTACTTTATTTCGAGTCCGCTCAACAACTTAAGTGAGCTGCAGCTAGTCGCGACAAGGTTGCTTGTCGATGGCGACCCCCAAACAGGCTGCTGAAGTTCCTTTTCGGCACTTTCATGGCAAGGGTGCCTGCACCAGCAAGCTTCCCTGAAGGCGTAGGGTATAAACATACAAGGGAAGAAATCGAGTAAAGGAAGTAACATTGCATTCGATTGCCTAAGATAGAGTATATTACATAATAACTTGTCGGCGGAGCTAATAGATTTTAAGCTAAACATGATCTCTGCGACAAGAGAAAGATAGACTTGGCGGCCTAGTCCGCAGATGCGCCCTCGAGCCTTTAACTCCGCTCACCCTGTCCACAATGGGTGCGACAAGGGCCTTGGCGCTTCAACATCGGCGGATGGGGCAGGGACTTGAGGGCTTTGGAGAAGTCGGCCTGGGTTGCGGAGGCCACCTTCATCCACACCTTACGGAGAGCCTCGGCGCGGAACTTGGCGTGATTCCTCCGCCGATTGCTTGAACCTCTTCCGGAGCCGCGGATACCCGCAACACGCCCTTGAAGAATAGGCTGAGCTTGGCGCTGGGTTGGAGTTTCTCGTCGATGGAATATCAAGATCCGTCATGCCCGGTTCCCCAGCTTATAAAGGGGAGAGGGACGAGCGTTCGATTTTTCCCATTAAAAAAGCCCCACGATCTCCCCACGGCGCCACGTCCGGTGCGTATCGTTCATGGGAGGCGTGGTGGGTCAAAACAAATAACGGCGTAATCAAGACCCGCAGCGTGCCCGTGCACTGTTTTGGGCCTGGCCCATGAGCTTAGCGCCGTGTGTAGCCCGAGCCGAGGGCTCTGTCGGTGTACTAGAGTAGGGAACCCTAGTACCCCGAACCGATGCCGCAGACGATTACGGCGCCCACGGCAGGGCGGCGATGACCGCCCGAGTCCTCGGCGGCTCCTTTAGAGCCATTCAAGAACAAAGTAGTCAAGACCCGGCAAGAGGAGCTTGCGGGGAAGGCCACTCGAGTAGCGAAGAAACAAGGCCCGGCAAGAGGAGCTTGTCGGGAAGGCTTGGCGAGCGCCCGAACCCCAAAGCGACAAGGTTCCTGCGCGGCAAGGCACTTGCCGGGCGGGCGACCTCTCTCATCTCGCTCCAGCTCACCCGCCAGCGTGTCACCACAGGGCTCTCCCAAGCTCTGGCGTGTCGACGGGCTGTGCAGCCAGCGGGGAGTAGCGACAAGCGGCGACAAGCTACCTCGAGTTCCAACACCTAAGGCCCCAGATTTGAGGCGTTTGGACCTTGACGATGTCGGTTCCGACCTTGAGGCCGATGGATGCCTTCCTCCGTCATGGAGGAAGGCGTGCTAAAAGCTGAGAGAGGCCAGGTTTTGACGGTGAAATCTCGCATAGGCTGCTGCTCAAGGCAGGTTATTCCACTCCCAAGCTTGGTGAGGCGTGGTGTTAGTATCTCACTTCCTCCGAGGGCTAGGCTTTGCGTGGATCCCTTCGTGAGGGGCTCATGTCCTATTATGGGATGGAATTTCACGACTTAGCTCCGGAGTCCATCCTCCACATTTCATCATTTATCGTCGTGTGAAGCCTTCCTCCGTATTACTCCTCACTTCGGACTATGGCTCAAGACCTTTAAAGTAGAGCCGAAGATGATCGAGGGACAGAGTGCGGAGTGTGGAGGTGTTGTTATAAGCAAGAACACTGACGCTCCATGGCCCGAGGGCTCTTTTCAAGAGGAGCCCAACTTATGGCAACGAGAGTGGTTTTATATCACAACTCCCAGGGGTACCAAGTGGGTGGCACCGCCTGCTTTCCGCTCGGGTCCCCCGCCCCGACTTGCGTCATGGGTCAATAAGGGGCTGGACTGGGGGCCGGCAAAGGATGTGCCCCTGTTGCAGGGCCGCATCCGTGATCTCTTAGAAAGAGACATCGATCTGAGTCGTGGTGGCCTTGGGTCATGTTGATTCGCGAACCCTGCCTGCAAGCGTCGCCCCCTCACTTTGTGGGAGTTCAATCCGGAGGGACCACGAGCTCTCCAACATTTCATGGTAGCGGCGCCCGTGGAGATGTACAAATTGTTCTTGGATCACAAGCAATGTGTCGGACTCGACCGAGACCCAGGTCTGAGCTGCAATCGCCCGGATACTCAAGTAAGTAGCCCTGTGCCCGGACACGCTATCCGTATATTTATCATATCATTGCCCCTAAAGGAGCTGTCCTTGAAACAGGAACGGATAACGAAAGCAAAGCTAATCAGGTGTCCGGCCCCCTCCACGAGACCACGCGGATCCCATGTCAACCAGGATCTTTGGAGGTTGCGCCGGAAGAAAAGAGGGGGGAGGGACAAGGAAGCTGCTGCCTCCCGAAGGAGGCTGTCGGAAAGGAGGAATCGAAAATTCCTCTCTTGAGGGAAGAAGGACCGCCTCTGAAGACCGGAGACCATGGTCTCAAAGCGGGGAAGAAATCTTCGCCAGGAGGTCTGTGCCGGGGACACTTGGCCGAATTATGCCCTCAAGGGATCAGCCCTCCACCGAGCCGTAAGTAGAGAGGGTTTTTCTTTTTAAGAAATGAGAGAAATCCTTGCTTTATTTACGAGAAAGTAACCGAAATTTACCTTGTAGCTTGGACCTTAGCCCTTCTCGTGAGCTCGTCTTGAGGATCTTCTTAGGAGATGATGAAGGCGGAATGCCTCCCCTACCGTGCCGCCTTGCGATCGCGGGCGACCACAGTATCGTCGCTGAGGGTTTCTCCGAATCCGGCAAGGCCGGAAGACAGTCATATGGCCCCCCAACGCCCTCCGTGTCCGGCCTTCGAAAAAGGCCATCGGACAAGTCCGGCACCGTCCGGTGCACGGTCGGAGGAACTGAAGGATCTGCTAGGGCGAGCGTCTATCTCAGAGGAGCACCGTACGTTAATGGGTACGGTGATTGAAAGGATTTCATCCGTGGAGAGCGGGTTGCACGAGGCCGTCAGGAGTTTACTGACAGGTTATGAGGTATGCGAGATGATGTACCTTTTGACAGTTCCGCATATTTAAGATGCGCCCTGTATAGATAGTAGCCCCTGAGACTCTGTGCGTTGTCAAAAGTGACGGCGCGCAGAGGATCATAATCCCAGGTATAATGTGTCGCCTTCCTACATAGGTGGCGAAGTGTCCGGTGGCCAGCCGGATGATGAATTGCGAGCCAAAGCGGCAACAGCGTGGCGAGATGCCGACATCGCGCTTGTCAACAAAGCGGCAGCGAGCACAAGGTATGTAATTTCTCCGGAGACACCTGGTAAGAGGAGCTTAATGACAGTATCTTACAACATGTGCGCTTGATGCAGATGGTGCCGCCGCCATGGAGAACCTTCCGGCGGAACTCGCCCGAGCCAAGGAGCAGGCTAGAAAAAGTGATGCAGCTGTCGTAAAGGCAATTGAAGAGCTGAAAGCCGAATAGGCTGCTCACTGCCAAAGCAAGGAGGAAATGGCCGAGATGGCTGTGAAGTTGAAGAGTGCTGCTGATCGTTGCGAGCTTCTTGAAAAGGAAGATCGGGCGAAACATACGGACCTGGAGAAGGCCACTACAGCGGCCAAGGATGCTCGCTCTGCGATGAGAGCTATGAAGGAGGAGCTACGTCAAGCCGGAGATATCGTGGCTGGGAAGCCCTTTATGCTGCGAATGAAGTTCGGGGATCCTAAATATGCTCCGTTGGATCGGATGTGGATCTGGCGGACACTTATCTGGATTTGGCGGCGAGTGCATGAATGGCGGCGAACACTTCCGAGATCAAGAGGATCGCGAAGTGGAAAAGCTCTTCTTGTCGCAGTTCCACAATCGAGCATCCACTTCCATTAACGATCGTTTGGCGCATGGGCGAGCTGAATAGGTTATCCGGACTCACCATGAAGTATGTCGGGTCATCGTGGCGGAAAGGCCAAAGCGAGAACAGTTATTTTAGCTTGGTGCAACAGTTCCTTGATGCGGTGCCGTATATCAACGCGATGAAGAGGTCAGCATGCATAGAGGGTGCGCAGATGGCCCTTGCCCGTGTTAAGACATACTGGGCGGAGATGGAGACCATTGCAGTTGCAACCCAAAATTCGGACGGAAGCCGGGTACCTGCCGAGCACTATTTTCAGGAAGTTCTGCAGGGCGCTCGTTTAATAGAGACGAAGTGCTCGAAGGATATTATGTTCGAATAACATGTAATATTGAAAAACAATATTTTGATGAATTGTAAAAGCTTTTTATACTTGTGCCTGCAAGAATTATAATACCTCCTGTGTGGCCGTTAAGGTATATTTGTATATAATCTGAAGATGGCGTTAAATCGGCTTTAGCCCCACACATATAATGCGGGGTGTTCGCAGAAGGCGCATTTTCACACTTGATCCAACGTCTTGGTCCGTGAAGGAGGTGATAGAGCAGCGAACTAGGCAATCCGACTATAATGCTTTATCACTTTCACTTAGCCATAGGAGTTTGACAGTGGGGCTACTATATAGCCCCTGGTGGCGCCTGCGCTCGTCCGAACTCGGGGCACGTGTGTGCCTGGCTGGGAAACGGCCCTTCATTAATGCGGAGGAATCCTAAAGATTCCGGTATGTCATCGAGTGGTTGACCAGTCTCACGCTATATCATGACAGTCAGTTTTCGGCTTTCTCTCTTGAGGTGCTCACTGGCGAACAGGGCACAATCGCGATAGTTCTCTGGTGCCGCCTTAGCCGATAGAAGCGGGCGTAAGGGAGCAAAACACGAGGAGCGGGCAAACCCAACATGTGACCAAAGACATGATTCGGATCTGATGCATATAAGGCCAAACTTCATGACGCGAACACTCCCTAAGGTATTCGGTCTTTGTGAAAACAGGCTGAACAACGCCCTTAGTAATAAGCCCCTTGTGTCAGTGCAGCAAAAAATTCGGCGTGGCCACATGCCAAGGCGCCAGCCTCCTCCTCGGTTATACCAAAGAACCGGGGGATGTGTATCAACAAGAGACAGTAAAAAAGGTTTACGCATGGTCTTAATCTAAAAAGAATCCTTGGAATGGGTCCCTGCTGCGTCTGCGCTGTGTCTCCGTTGTCTGCGTGTCACAGGGCGGGTGTAGCATGGTGTTCATCTGTAAAGAGAGAAATTAGTTGAAAAATATAAATGCGAAATGTGCGTTGTAATAAATGAACAAAGTATAATTGAAAATGGGTAAAATTGAGCTTTATTGTCTCTTGTTTTACATGCGCAGAGCCCCTTGTACAGGGGTATACGGATATTAAGCCTTTATCAGTTGTATGTTTACGCCGGACTCGTCTAGCCGTGTCCGTGGTCTTAACGACCTGTTTAGGTGCTTTGATTGGTGAAGCCGTTTTAGTGTGTGGCTGTCAAGGCAGCCGCACAGTCTTCCGCGTGGGAGGGACACTCAATATTTCCCTTTAGTGAGATGATGCCTCGTGGACCAGGCATCATAAGCGTAAGAGATGCATAATGCGGTATTGCGTTAAAGCGGGCGAAAGCTTCGCGTCCCAGTAGTGCTTGATAGCTACTTGAAAATGGGGCGATGTGGAAGGTTAGCTTTTCGCGGCGGAAGTTATCGGGGGAGCCGAACATAACTTCTAGCAGGAGAGAACCCATGCAATGGGCATCTGGGCCTGGCGTTACTCCTTGAAAGGAAGTGTTGCTATGGAATTTTCGTTGGGTCCATCCCCATTTTGCGGATTGTGTCCTGATATAGCAGGTTTAGACCACTGCCGCCGCCCATCATGTCGGTGTACTAGAGTAGGGGTACCCTAGTACCCCGAACCGTCTTGAGGACAATTCAGCGCGCCTGGCGAGGCGGCACGATGACCGCCCGAGTCCTCGGTGGCTCCTTTGGAGCCATTCAAGAACAAAGTAGTCAAGACCCGGCAAGAGGAGCTTGCGGAAGGCCTCGGCCTGAAGGAAACAAGGCCCGGCAAGAGGAGCTTCTTGGGAAGGCTTGGCGAGCGCCCGAACCCCCAAGCGACAAGGTTCCTGCTGCGGCAAGGCACTTGCAGGGCGGGCGACCTCTCTTCATCTCGCTCCAGCTCACCCGCCAGCGTGTCACCACAGGGCTCTCCCAATCTGGCGTGTCGACGGGCTGTGCAGCCAGGGGAGTAGTGACAAGCGGCCACGACAAGCTACCATCGTGGCAAGCGGAGCGCGCAGCGGTCCTGTTACCTTTGTTGAGGCGGCCGAGATGGGCATTGATGACTCTTGTCCCTTGCCGTCGAGTTAGGTATAGATTCTGTACACTTGTACAAAGCGGTGTACCAACCTATGTTTTACCATTATACCCTTGTCTACTTGCCACATGTGGTAACCCCTTGTGCCTATAAAAGGAGGCCGAGAGTGCAGCGTGAAGGGGTTCGGCTCGGTTCGGTCCAGCTCCGGCTTAGTTCATCACATTCATCTGAAACCACACTCAGGCTAGGTCTTGTAGCTCCCATTGCTCCCTTGCAAGAACACAAGATAATCCACAAAGCAGCAGTAGGAGTATTATCTCCCCGGAGAGCTCCGAAGCTGGGTAAATCCGCTTCGTGTGCATCGCCTCGATCCGCTCTTTGTGCAGTCTCCGCCCCCTCCGAACCACAAGGGACCCAGGTCCGTAGGTGCTCGTGGGACACGATCAGTTCTCCCCGACATCTTTGGCGCGCCCGGTAGGGGCGTCGAGGCTGTGTGAACCCGATCCGGCGGTCACGAGAAATTTCATCGACATCTTCGTCAACATGGCGCCCGAAGAAGAAGTCTTGGCAGCGGCCTGAGCCGTCGCGTCGAACCCACCACCACCGGAGCCGTCGGTGGTGGGGAAGCTATTGGGGAGGAACCGGCGTTGTCGAGAGCCCACGATGCCGCCAGGTCCAAGGACAAGGCAGCGCAGGCGTCGGCGTCGAATCTGCACCGCGTCCTTCGCGAGGCGCGGGACCGGCAACGTCATGATGCTCAGCGGCACCATCGCTCATTGGATCAAGGCCAAGCTGGAGGATCCGAGGCCCTCGAGACCGCATGCACCTCGGCATGCGATGCGAGTGGATACGGTTGCTCGGGCGGGATCTGCTCCTCCTAACTTGGTTAGGAGTCGAGCACATCCGTTCTTCGCTCCGTGCGCCGTTGCCGCCAACCACACCAGCGGAAGCCTTGGCAAGAGCTCGATTACTTCTAGATTACCCCCAGCGGCCGATAAAGGTCGACGAATGGAGGCCACAATTCAGAGTCTCATATAATATCGAGAAATGATCTGAGCTCCCACTCACTTTCTTGTAAATACAGGCTTCTCCAAAAGTGCATATAAAACCATATCTTTGATCACACTATCAAGCGTTTATTCAACTCGAGAGGCTTGTGCAGACCATACATTGATCGCTGGAGCTTGCACACTTTTTAGCACCCTTTGGATCAACAAAACCTTCGGTTGCATCATATACAACTCTTCTTCTAGAAATCCATTCAAGAATGCAGTTTTACAACCATTTGCCAAATTTCATAATCATAAAATCGGCAATTGCTAACATGATTCGGACAGACTTAAGCATCGCTACGGGTGAGAAAGTCTCATTGTAGTCAACCCTTGAACTTGTCGAAAACCTTTACGCAACAAATCGAGCTTTGTAAACAGATTACATTACCATCGGCGTCGGTCTTCTTCTTAAAGATCCATTTATTCTCAATGGCTTGCCGATCATCGGCAAGTCAACCAAAGTCCATACTTTGTTCTCATACATGGATCCCATCTCAGATTTCATGGCTTCCAGCCATTTGGCGAATCTGGGCTCACCATCGCTTCTTCATAGTTTGTAGGTTAGCCATGGTCAAGTAACATGACTTCGAGAATAGGATTACCGTACCACTCACAGTGCGTATTTTACTCTGGTTGACCTCGAAGTTCAGTAGTAACTTGATCTGAAGCTTCATGATCATCATCATTAGTTTCCTCACTAATTGGTGTAGTTGTCACGGAACCGTTTCTTGTGATGAACTACTTTCCAATAAGGAGCGAATCTGATTATCTCATCAAGTTCTACTTTCCTCCCACTCACTTCTTTCGAGAGAAACTCCTTCTCTAGAAAGGATCCGAATTAGCAACGAAAATCTTGCCTTGGATCTGTGATAGAAAGTGTACCCAACAGTCTCCTTTGGGTATCCTATGAAGACACATTTCTCCGATTTGGGTTCGAGCTTATATGGTTGAAGTTTCTTCACATAAGCATCATGACCTCAAACTTTAAGAAAGCGACAACTTTGGTTTCTTGCCAAACCACAGTTCATACGGTGTCGTCTCAGCGGTTTAGATGGTGCCCTATTTAACGTGAATGCGGCCGTCTCTAAAGCATATCCCCAAAGCGATAGCGGTAAATCGGTAAGAGACATCATAGATCGCACCATATCAAGTAAAATACGATTCTGACGTTCGGACACACCATTTCTGTGGTGTTCGGGTGGCGTGAGTTCGAAACTATTCCACATTGTTTCAAATGTAAACCAAACTCGTAACTCAAATATTCTCCTCCACGATCCGATCGTAGAAACTTTATTTTCTTGTTACGATGATTTTCTACTTCACTCTGAAACTCTTTGAACTTTTCAAATGTTTCAGATTTGTGTTCATTAAGTAGATATACCCATATCTGCTCAAATCATCTGTGAAGGTGAGAAAATAACGATACCCGCCGTGTGCCTCAACATTCATTGGACCACAAACATTAGTATGTATGATTTCCAACAAATCAGTTGCTCGCTCCATAGTTAGGAGAACGGCGTTTTGGTCATCTTGCCCATGAGGCGCAGTTACATAAGTACCAAGTGATTCATAATCAAGTGATTCCGAAGCCCATCGATATGGAGTTTCTTCATGCGTTTTACACGATATTACCTAAGCGGCGATGCCACAAATAAGTTGCATTATCATTATCAACTCTGCATCTTTTGGTTTCAACACTATGAATATGTGTATTACTACTATCGAGATTCAATAAAAATAGACCATTCTTCAAGGGTGCGTGACCATAAAAGATATTACTCATATAAATAGAACAACCATTATTCTCGATTTAAATGAGTAACCGTCTAGCATCAAACAAGATCCAGATATAATGTTCATGCTCAACGCTGGCACCAAATAACAATTATTTAGGTCTAAAACTAACCCGAAGGTAGATGTAGAGGTAGCGTGCCGACCGCAATCACATTGACTTTGGAACCGTTTCCCAGCGCGCCGTCACCTCGTCCTTTGCTAGTGCTCGTCTATTCCGTAGTCCCTGTTTGAGTTGCAAATATTAGCAGCAGAACCAGTATCAAATACCAGTGCTACTACGAGCTCTAGTAAGGTACACATCAACAACATGTATATCACATATACCTTTGTTCACCTTGCCATCCTTCTTATCCGCCAAATACTTGGGGCAGTTCCGCTTCGATGTCGATCCTTGCGGTAAAACACTCGATTTCAGGCTTAGGTCCAGACTTGGGTTTCTTCTCTTGAGCAGCAACTTTCTTGCTGTTCTTTTGAAGTTTCCTTCTTCTTTCCTTTGCCCTTTTCTTGAAACTAGTGGTCTTGTTGACCATCAACACTTGATGCTCTTTCTTGATTTCTACCTCCATGACCTTTAGCATTGCGAAGAGCTCGGGGAATTGTTTTGGTCATCCCTTGCATATTATAGTTCATCACGAAGCTCTTGTAGCTTGGTGGCGTGATTGGAGAATTACATCAATGACACTATCATCCGGAAGAGTAACTCCCGGTTGAATCAAGTGATTATTATACCCGGACATTTTGAGTATATGTTCAGCGACAGAACTATTCTCCTCCATCTTGCAGCTATAGAACTTATTGGAGACTTCATATCTCTCAATCCGGGCATTTGCTTGAAATATTAACTTCAACTCATGGAACATCTCATATGCTCCATGAGCGTTCAAAACGTCGTTGAAGACCGGTTCTAAGCCGTAAAGCATGGCACACTGAACTATCGAGTAGTCATCAGCTTTGCTCTGCGAGACGTTCACAACTTCGGCGTAGCTCTGCAGCAGGCACTGCACGCAGCGGTGCTTCGGGGCGTAATTCTTACGTGCAGCAATGAGGATAATCCTCAAATTCGGACCCAGTCCGTGTAATTACTACCATCAACTTTCAACTTTGCTTTCTCAAGGAGCATTAAAATTCAACGGAACAACAGCATGAGCCATCTATCTACATAAACATAGACAAGCAAAAAATACTATCGGTACTAAGTTCATGATAAATTTAAGTTTAATTAATCATATTAAAACCTCCCACTTAGACAGGCATCTCTCTAGTCATCTAAGTGATTCGTGATCAAATCAACTAAACCATGTCCGATCATCCGTGAGATGGAGTAGTTTCAATGGTGAACATCACTATGTTGATCATATCTACTATATGATTCACGCTCGACCTTCGGTCTCTCGTGTTCGAGGCCATATCTGTTATATGCTAGGCTCGTCAAGTTTAACTGAGTATTCGCGTGTGCAACTGTTTTGCACTCGTTGTAGATGGACGTAGAACTTATCACACCCGATCATCACGTGGTGTGCGGGTACTATGAACTTTTAGCAGCGTTGCATACTCAGGGAGAACACCTCTTGATTATTTTAGTGAGAGATCATCTTATAATGCTACCGTCAATCAAAGCAAGATAAGATGCATAAAGGATAAACATCACATGCAATCAATATAAGTGATATGATATGGTCATCATCATCTTGTGCTTGTGATCTCCATCGCCGAAGCACCGTCATGATCACCATCGTCACCGGTAGCGACACCTTGATCTCCATCGTAGCATCGTTGTCGTCTAGCCAACTATTTCTTCTCGACTATCGCTCTGCTTAGTGATAAAGTAAAGCAATTACATGGCGTTTGCATTTCATACAATAAGCGACAACCATATGGCTCCTGCCGATTGCCGATAACTTGGTTACAAAACATGATCATCTCATACAATAAAATATAGCATCAGGTTTTGACCACATCACATCACAACATGCCCTGCAAAAACAAGTTAGGCGTCCTCTACTTTGTTGTTGCAAGTTTTACGTGGCTGCTACGGGCTGAGCAAGAACCGTTCTTACCTACGCATCAAAACCACAGCGATAGTTTGTCAAGTTGGTGCTGTTTTAACCTTCGCAAGGACGGGCGTAGCCACACTTCAGTTCAACTAAAGTGAGAAAGCTGACACCCGCCGGTCACCTTTAAGCAACTAGTGCTCGGCGGTGAAACCAGTCTCGCGTAAGCGTCTGAGTAATGTCGGTCCGGGCCGCTTCATCTCACAATACCGCCCGAACCAAAGTATGACATGCTGGTAAGCGGTATGACTTATATCACCCACAACTCACTTGTGTTCTACTCGTGCACATGACATCAACGCATAAAACCAGGCTCGGATGCCCTTTGTTGGGGAGCGTAGTAATTTCAAAAATTTTCCCTCGCACACGCAAGACCATGGTGATGGCATAGCAATGAGAGGGAGAGTGTCTGTCCACGTACCCTCGTGAGACCGAAAGCGGAAGTGTTATAACAGCGCGGTTGATGTAGTCGTCGTCTTCACGATCCGACCGATCCAAGCACGAGCGTCACGGCACCTCCGAGTTCTGCACACGTTCAGCT